>CM044444.1:68402455-68417432 GCA_024363595.1 Xenopus borealis
CAAACAGTTTTGGGAAGGCTTAGCCTCCCCAAGCCTTAATGAAAATCCGCCTATGCCGGATAGGTGTATTCGTTGGCAGTAACCCTCATGGGGCCCGGGTGCAAGATACTCCCCCTCCAAAGGGATTTTCACAGCAGATTCGCTCTAGCGCAAATCACTGGCGGGTCCTGGTAGGTCCGCTACTGTTAATTGGCTTTTACTATTGTTACTATTGTCTCCTGCATCTTCAGTGCAGCCTCTGTTAGCCTTTACCTACAATTGGGGAAACAATTTTGAGATGGTATGTGCCCTTTTACACCACTTTTGTGAATCCTTGACTGGATTGGTAAAACTGCCCCACCTTATCAGTATGTTCACAGATCAGATAGCAGCTTCAGTAATGGATTATTAATCCACACAGGCTGTGTTTAATATCATAAGTCACAGGGGACAGCGCACATGAAATCACTTCCCACATAGATGACAAAATGTCTTTTGTTGCACCCTGCACCCTTTATAACAAGGGAGTAGTTTCAGCCTATATGACCAATGCTTTGGTCAGGAGACACTTTTCACAAAAAGTGCAACCAAGCAGGGAGGTGGCAGCCTTTTATTTCTATTCTTATCTTTTATTTACAAAGTGCCAGCATATACCAAAGAATTCATGAATAAACCATTATCTGCCCCAGTGGAGTTTACAAAAAATATGACAGCATCATATGGCATTTACCTTGATTTTTTTTGGTGACCTGGCAATTTCATGACCATAAACTTTTAACTAAAACATCAATTTTTCAGTAAATATGCACTGATCACTTCCACCCCCCTTTAGTATATTTGAAGCAAATTTTTCCAGGTCAGTTGCACTTCTAATATATTTTATGTATATTTTCATTTGCTTTGGAGTGCTCCCAAAACCATGTGCTCTTCATAATTATGGCCACAAGTGATCTATGGGTATCCAGTGAATGGCTTGAAGCTAGCCAAATTCTGGTAGATCTGCTCAGCTGGCAGGGGCAGATTTGTGCCTGTGGACCAAGTTAAACTGATCGTTCAGATTCCAAAGGACAGAAGTGAAAAGATATGCTCAGCGGGGAAGGGTTGCGGCCTCTGAATGAGCTCAAGCCTGGGGTGAAGGTCCCTCAGGGGGTGTGGTGGTCCTTGATAAGGAAGTCCTTATCATTTCCATAAATACCTGGTTCTTGCATTGTAAGATTCCTAATACAAAATCACTAGGTTTTATCAGGAGCCAATTAACCTTTCTGTATGTTTTTGGAGCATGGGAGTAAATTAACTGTCACACAGGGGGGTCATACAAACTCCTTGCAGACAGTGCTGGAATCAAATCTACAGCCCCATCAATCCCAGGTAGCAATGCTACCCACTTTACAATGCTGCCCAAACATATAGTATTAGGGCAAGACCAGATGTGGTGTTTTTGCATCATTTTTATGCCACGTTTTTAAAATACGCCACTGAAACCACATGCAAAATTTTTCAGCACATAGGTTTCTTTTCCCAACATGCACCTCTCATTGTTCTCTTTGAGAATATGGGTGCCATATTTAAAATACGCTGCGTATTTATGCAAAGTGTGGTTTCAAACGTGCAGATCCCATAGAGTCTATTGAATTGGTAGTTTCTTGACATATTGGTGTTTCTGCTAAAAAAACACCAATACTGGTGTCCTGTGGTGGATTTCGGCTTACAAGCACCCAGTGTGAATTGCCATAGTGCGTTTTCCATTAGTTTCAGTGGTAGTGCAGTTTATGCGTATTTATGGAGCTTTTTAAAAAAGGCAACGTAAAAATGCCGCGTCTGCTCTTGCCCTAAGTTATATTTTATATTTCATATATTAGTGAGGATGTTGGGAACTGTAGTTAAGCATCAGCTGTAATGTAACACTAACAGCCTTATTGTTATGAGCTCCATTCTTATGTGGAGCTGCACTTTGAAGAGATTAATGGTTGCATAAGCTGCAGCACAGATCCAAATAAATGGCTATATTAGGTTAGTAACTTTAGGGCAAAATAAACAGAGGGAGAGACAGTCCTATAATCCACGTCTACAAATATTCTCTTGGCTGTGGTTCCTGTTACTACAGTAGCTGACACTTTTTATTACTTTCTACTTCCTCATCTATATGGCTAATTAATGGTCCCTTGATAACTGGTTATCCACTTATGATGAAGGACTTTGATGTCATTATTTTAGCTAGCTTCTTTTTTAATTTACACCAGCAGTATCTCAACACATTTCTGCACATTCACTGCAGAATGTTTTTCCCCTTGCGTTTAACACTTTAGTGTTATTTACCGAAAGAATGTTGCATATGGTGCCCATGGAGTTGTGAAAAATGTTATCGATCATATATTAATCATATATTATTAATCACATCTATTTCTTTCTTCTTCTTTTTTTTACAATATCCCCATTAAATAAATAGTAAAAATGTTAAAGTAGGAAAAGTACAGGCATCTAAAGCTGTCCATGCATTGTTTTTGTCTAGATCACTCTTGTCCAAATCAGTAGCTTAGAGGTTGTCAGACTGTTTCAGTTAAAGCTCCAGCCTTTGACTAAGGTCCAGCCTTTGCTCATGGCCCCACTATTCTCTTTAAATGGGCACATATATAATAAAATATTGCTGTATCAATCGATTCAGCCATAGTTCCAATAATATATAAAACTGCAAATACATTTCCCCCCTAAATCTCACCCTAACCTGACTTTCTAGCTGGAGCTCCAGGTGTATGCAGAGAGTTTACATTGCCCCAGACCACAGTTTAGAAACCACTTCATTAACTTACTGACATGGCCAGATTTACATAGCAGGCTCCCCTAGGCCCACTGTCGTTTGTTGCCCCTGTCCCCTCCCTTTTATTTCCTCAAATTTTCATCAGAGCAATGGGAATTGGCAGGGTGGGTGTGGTTGGGCAGCATGCCGCCCCCTAAAATCCTGCTGCCCTAGGCCTGTGCCTAGGTGGTCTCTCCACAAATCTGGTATGGCTCCAAAATGGTTGGCTTCACAACCAACAACTCATAAGAGCTCAATTAGATATCAATCATAAAGGCTACAAAATACAATCTGATGAAAACTGCATCAGCCCAAGAATTTGGCTCCCTTCCATTGGATCTTTGGACTCATCAAAGTCCTCTGTATGATCCGATTAGTGACCCTCGAGCAGACTGGCAATCTGTGGTTCTGGCAAATGCCAGAGCGACTGCTATAATGTGCCATAGAAAGTCAGTATTAAGTGGGCTGGTGAGGGCTGTTTGGGCTTCTGTGTGGGCTGATTGGCCCTCTATGTACCTGAAATGCCAGGGCCTATTTTGACTTTCAGTTCAGGCCTGCCCTGGAGCCATATACTGTACAGTCACCTTAAACTGCAGGTGTTAAATTATTGTGTAGTTTACCACCAATAAAGATTTGGTTGAGCAGTTCAGTGGGAGAACTGCATTTGGGGGTTCCAAGGGCCAGGGCTTTGTCAGGAGTTGTCAGTGTTTAGGAAGTTTTCATGACTAGAGGGATAATGTATAACAGGACTGATAATATTTTAGTTTTTAACCAAAATGCTTATCTCCTGCAGATTGAATTTTTTTTTTATTTACCAAATGGTTATTGGGTTTTCCTGCCTGTGTTTTGTACTGGCACATAATCATTTTTCTGAATGGAAATCTATCTACCACAGGCTATTAAAAAAGAAGTCACTTTTACATGCAGTGATATGTGTCATAGTAATGGAACTATACATACAAACATTTAGTCATCATACATGTATGTAAATAGTTCAGCATTATAGAAACCCACATTTTAAAGAAAACCCCATTGATTCAGCTTTCAGTATGTATATAGGTAGATTGTAGAGGGATTTTTTCTTAATTGCAGTGGTGGTTAGTAAAGGACAGGCGTGCTTCAGGGGATCTGTAGTAGCTATTTTGAATCTTATTCAAGTGAATCCAGTGATGTCAAAACTTTGGCTCCAAACCAATTTTAATCCAGTAGAGTCTAGACTTAGGCTGTGATGCATGGAGAGCTAGTAATGACAAAACTGCTTCACTTAATTCTAGAGTTTAGGTGTCATCTTTGAAATTTTTCATTTAATAGAGAGAATGCATGAAACATGTCAGCTGTTGGCCTGCTTTTGTTATACCCTAGCCTAGCATATAACATTCTTGCACTTAGAGCAAAAAGACGATTAGATTGACACATGGAATGCAGTCTGGCCAGAAGTAAGTACGCAAAATCCTTTGTGCAAATTGTATTCATTCCTAATATCTTACATTTTTTAGGCTTTCTTCCATTATTCTTCCTCATTTTTCATCATTCCTGTTCATTTTACACCAATCCTTTTCTACATGACAATGTCATTCTGAGCTTTTTTATCCACTGCAGTATAAGATGAGGTTCCTTAGACTTTTTCTTAGACTTAGAGGAATTAGCAAATTGAAGGCCTCTGCAAGTCAACATGGTCCTGTCTCTGGTATCCCGACAAAGCAAAAACACCTGGTTCAGTGACAATGTGACACAAAGCTGACACACCTGCAGGGCTGGATTTCAAGATGTTCTCCCATAGGCCCTCCCCACAGGTCACATCTGACCCCCCTGCTTGCACCCCCCAAACCACCCCCGCTCACTCCCACAACTTTCATCCACTCATACCCCAACACCGACAAACACCCCATCCCACTGCTCACAATCCTTAAGGAAATCTGCTTCTTCAGGGCCCATTGTGATTTCTTTACACTGGGGACTGGGTGGGCAGAAGACTCAAACTGCTGTGAAAATCTCCCATCCAGTCTCAGTGGTGATACAGCCAATAGGCAGCATGTCACTCCCTCCCCCAATTCATGTCACACTAGGCCTGCACACCTGCAAATCAAAAGCTTTATATTTGAATATCCTGACTAATGCTTTTTTTCTCACAGTTTGAATGTCCTGTCTATCAATACGTTTGTAAAGAGCATAGGCAAACAATTCTTATCACAACAAGGCCATTAGAAGTAATGGATCCCTTCCACACTGTTGTTCTGCAACTATTATCCAACTGTGCACCTGGGCTACCAAGGTTGAGGGACCTGACAATTATTTAAAACAGAGCCACAAATAAAGCTTATCAATAATACAGTTCTGACCACACCCCATTATACATTATACCCCATTTATTTAGATACCCACTGCCCCCCACCCCTTTGCCGTCCACTCTGTCTCCAGGGTCACTACTACCAGGCATCCTGCAAAACCAGTGAAAGTAAAAGTAAAGCAAAGCCACAACATGCTTACTATATGCTATACAGTATATTCAGGGGTGCCAGGTGTGGGGGGTGGCATCTGAAAGGCTGCCTCAGGTGGTGAAGACTCAGAAAAACCCCTGTATGTATATATATATATATATCTCAATATTACTTTGCTACAACTTTTCTTACTGATTACACATGGGCAGACTTAAACTTACATAAACAACATACATGAAAAGAGAACTGTATATTTAGTGAAATATAATATATACAAATGTTCGGATCAACAAAAATCCATGACTGTACAACATGAAGCAATTATATTCATAAATGTGTCCTTTTCTGCGATGTCAATATTTCTGCTTTTGCTATCAATGCAATAATAAACATATTTCACACAAGGAGTTTGGGCACTTGACCTTAAAAAATATCCCCACTTTGCTATTATGTAAAACCTATTCATGTGGTGAAACAGAAATTATTCGCTCGCCTCATGTTACACACATGCAATTCCCTCAGAACCTAAACCAGGAGGTTTTACCTCACTCAGGGAATGGAGGGAGGAGACTCATTTACTGTACCTCCCTTTGGAAAACTAGAATCACAGGTTTATTAAAACACATACAGCCTAAAGATTCAAGGCCATAAATCCAAATGTGCAGACAACCTAGTGTCAGTACAAGAAAGCAAAGATGGCTTAAAGGTTAATGGGCTACCCTTGGAGGTAGGACCTTTAGGCGGGGCCTGCATAGCTCAGAAAAAGATTATAGATATATTAAAAACATATTTAAATATATATATATATATTTTTTTTTTATTATTATAGCAGGGGTCCCCAACCTTTTTTGGCCCAGGGGCCAGTGTAGCGCCACATTTTTTTGCAAGGACTGGGGGTCATGGGGGAGTTGGGGGTTGGGAGGGTTGGGAGAGGATCAGGGGGGTCGGGGGAGGCTGGGAGGGGGTTGGGGGGTCAGCGTCCAATTCTGGCGCTCCAATTTGATGCATCACGTTAATTTGGCTTGGCTCGCGTGCCAGTTCAGGACTGGGCGCGGCCCCACGGTCGGGGACACCTAGTTTACAGCCACATTTCCAAAATATGAAACTTTTTTTATTATTATTAACTTTTAAGCTGTATTCAAGGAATATCATTGAGAGAGTATAGGCATCCCATATAATGCATGGGAATCATGGGATAACCTATATTCATTTGCTTAATAAATCAGTAATTCCTACATTTAATTTGATTGTAAGGGTAGGGGATATTTGATCCATAAATCCAGAAGACTTCAATTTACAGGATGACCATCTCCCTGCAGGTGATATAATTAATTCTTATTGGAAGTAAAGCCATCCTATTGTTTTTATTTAATGTTATGTGATTATCTAATAGACATACGATCTGGATAAAAGGTCCCATACCTGTACTATAAAATGCCATAGAAAATATTGCATCTTCCATTTTTATAGACAGCCATCCAGTTCTGTACTGAATGGCCCTATTAACGGGCTTTTAGAAGAAGTAAAACCATCAGCTTTTAGGCCCCAAACCCAATATGAGTTGAGAAACTCACTCATGGTTTCCTTAAAGATTGTTTGTGTCAAACATTACATGAAATCTTAAAAGGTTCCTATGTGTTTAGGGAAGGTATGTCCTTGACAGAATATTTTCAGAAGCATCTGGAGGAGGCTAAATCAGCTACTACTTTTTTTTACTACTTATTTGACAAAGGCCTCAAGTACATTGGCAATTTTGGTCCAATACATTTAAGCAACAGACTGTTCAAAAGTAGAACATGATATAACAGACTATGGGAATCTTACCGTTTATAAATAAGTCTTGTTCTCTGAGATAACTGTAGTGTGGAGCCCAGGACTGGACTGAGAATCAAAAAAGGCCCTGGCATTTCAGGTATACAGAGGCCCAATCAGTCCACAAAGAGGCCCAAACAGCCCCCACCAGCCCACTAAATACTGACTTTCTATGGCACCATATAGCAGCCCATCTGGCATTTGCCCTAACCCACAGATTGCCAGTTTGGGCCTGGTGGAGCCGATATACTAACATAAGTGATAGGCTTCTCCAGTGCCTTTACCCAGAGCAACAACTCAAATATATGCATTCATTTTTAATATGTGGCAGACTGATTGTAATAATTGGTGATTGGTTGATATGAACAGCTGCATTGGTGTTATGCACTTATGTAAGTAAATTAGGGTGTTTTGAAGAAGAGGACAAGATGTTATTATACCACAATGAAATGCTTACCTAGGTGTATCTGTGCAGTTAAAACTATTGATATATAAATATATGCATTAAAAACAATTTTACATGCTATGTAGAGTTCAGCCTGAATTATGGATAGCACTTCAAACAATAACTGTAACTAACATGTAATGTGATATTCTGGTATGGACCCCCTGAGACTTCATTCTGATTCTTGCTCATCATTTCGAAGCCCGCTGTTTGCTTTGTATCTGCTCACAGTACCACTTTTCTTATTTGCAATTAAAAATCAGTGTATAATTATGAGAAGGACGTTGGTTCCCTGGGTACCCAGTAGACACAAAGGGAAAATGCTGAGGAGCTGTGTCAGAATTTACAAGATGTTGCATCATGTTAATAACTCGCCTCTGTTTTCCATATAGGATTACAGTTCTCAGAATGTGTATATTTATGTGCCCGCTTAGCTTTGCTTATTACAGCTGTCATTTATATCAGTGTAAATATTTGGATAAAACCCCTACACTACTCCAACAATGTGAAATATTATTTGTACATATTTAGGGCAATATCTACCATCTACTGTACTGCCATTTCAGCAATTGTTGAAATGTTGAAGGTTATGTTGAAGACTGTAGGTTAGCCTCAATGTTGACTTATGGGTGCTTTTATCAGTTTCTCAATTCTCTAGTGGGTAAGACTGAATGATGATTGTCACTTAGATCAAGACAAATAGCTTCTGCTTTAGAGGGACAGTGGAATCACTAACATAAATCAATGTATGGCTTCTTTGGTTTGCAGAAAACAGGTATGGGACCTGTTATATAGAATGCTCTGGACCTGGGGTTTTCTGGATAAAGGGTCTTTATGTAATTTGGATCACAAGCATTAAATAAACCCAATAGGTTTTACTGCTAATGTGTACTCATATTTTAGTAGGAATCAGAGGAAACATTAGCAGGTATTTTTTTAGTATTACAGAAAAAATTAAATGAAATATTTTAATTATTTGCTTATAATGGGAGTTTATGGCAGATGGCCTTCCTGTAATCAGAGCTTGCTGGATTATAGGTTTTTAGATAACAGATCTTATACCTGTACCAAGAAATGAATTTGCTCTGACAAGCAGAAAAAGTTACAATAACCTCATTAAAACCTACCTGTCCCCCAGCCAAGTGTCCCTAGCTCACTCACCCAGCCACTTGCAGCAGGCAACAAGGGCAGTGGCTTAGCAAGCCCCCCACAGAAAAGTTTTCTTTCCCCTTTACTCCTGGCGTATAGCCAACAGCTGCAGGACAGACATCAGAACTAAAACAATACAGCAGACCGTGGCTGTGGGATAGCAGGTTTAGAAGGTTGAGATGGTGCTTGTATTAGCAATGGTGATAATAGCCTCTGGACAGATCTGTGGAATAGACAATATATCTGGGTCAGATTTTCCCTAAAGTAAAAGCAGAATTAGATAATTGTAAAGCAAAGTATGTACCTTCAGCAGCAATGGAGATAACACCCACTAAAAAATGACTGTGGCATAGTATATTATTACATTATTATAGGTGAAGGTTGCAGGGATTTGTTCATGGCTATTGATCATTGACAATAAAGGACCATAGGTTGGAAATACTTTTGTTTTGTAAAAACTGAGCCTAACAAACTTTGCTTTTCCAATTCATAATCAACACTAAAGACAACCTGGTGTATGGCTATTAAAGATGTTGTTAATGAAATTGCCCAGAGTCAACATGACTCGAGGCATACAGTAAATGCAAATAAAGTGAGGAGAAATGGCTTTGTCTGATGTTCTGTAAATAAGTGGTCTGCCTGTCCTGCACCTGCCATCTAGTATTAACTGCTTTGCTTAGTTTCAGCTCCTTGGCTGGTTACCAACTTACCATCCTATTTTATATTGGGGTGCTGCAAGAAAAAACCAGTGTTGTTAAACAAGGAAAAGATTCACCTCCCTAAGACAATATTTCCTTTTTTGTTCTTTATTGATTTATTGAAGAATATATAGTTTTTTATCCATACCTGTTAGCAGGTTGCTGTTTCAATCCAGGCCCAGATATGTGGGAAGGCCATAAAGGAGAGGGCGGCAGGATTTTGCATCCTCATTGGTTCTGAAGCGCTTGGGAAATGTAATATGTTCAGTATTTATGGGTGAATTTGTCGGTTTCGCTTCACAGGAAAATTTGTGAATTTCCCCCGAAATTCTCGAAACAGTGAAAATTTAATGAAACTTTTTTTACACCGGCGTTTTTGGACACGCCCGTTGGTTTTTGGATGCCATCCCAAATTCGTTGGTGAAAATGCGCTGGCATCCAAAAAAACATTTTTTTACGTGGGTGAATTTTCTCCGGCGACTTTTATCACACTTTGCTCTGACTTGGACCTTTTCAATGTTTAGAGGACTTTTGTTTTACATTGAGCAGTTCTGCTACAAATTTTTATGTCTTTTATCCAATGATTACGTTTGTAAGTTTCCAGGGCCCATTCACTAAAGCGCGAATCGTCTAACACTGGCACTAATTTGCCAGCGCGACGTCATTTCGCAACTTCACAAATTCACTGACACTGACTCTGGAGAATTTTCGCTAGCGAAGTAGATGGACTTGCGCAACTTCGCACCCTTACGCCAGGTGAAGTTGCACACTGACGAAGGATCGTAATTACGCAAATTCACTAAGATCAAAATTTTGCTGAACGTTACCAGTTACGTTAGACTTTACTTCGCCTGGTCAGACCATGCAAAGTTCAATACAATATATAGGAGTTTGAGAAAAAAATTGAAAATTTTTCTAAGTCCCAAAAAACGCTGGTGTGTTTTACCATTGTACGGTGATAGTCTGAAAAAGATTGTTTTTTGGGGGGGGTTACCCTCCTTCCCCACTACATTTCCTAACATTTGGCAACACAACTATATAGGGGGCATATAGGGGGCACATGTAGGGCAATAGGACAACTTTATTTAATTTATTAAAGGTTTCCTGGGCTTTCCCGCCGTATGCAAATTAGGCATCACTAGCGTAACTGCGCTTTGCCTGGTGAAGTAACACTAGCGCAACTACGCTACCGTTCACCGACACTTTGCGTATTTGCGTAGCAGTGGCGAAAATTCGCCTTACGAAGTGTGGCGAGCGCTAGCGGATTTTCGGAATTTTCGTGAATTTGCCCCCAGGTGTCTGTCCAAGGATTATATGTCAGAAAACTCAGAAAACTTTCTTTATAAATACTGTAACTGTCTAGTCTCAGTAAGATTTTATTTAATTGTAGGGTGCACAGTAGTTTTGCAGGAGTAAGACTTTATTTTACAGGTTTAGATTTCAAGTAAATTTTTGGTCATGAAGCAATTGTTTTATCAATCACTATTAATAATGGTGACTGAAGAGATCCAGAATCAAATTGCTCACAGTTTGTAGCAGAGACTGTTTTTATCACTAGACCTTAACAGCTGCTTTGAGTTATCCCCTCATTTGCACTGGGCGGGAGGGGGCTTTACACTTTAATTTGTTTTTGAAATTAAACCCATTCATGTCTGAGGATAATGACCATTGTGAAGGTGCAGCACCTGACTGGAGGCCAGATGGCACTTCATGTATTAAACAGACATTCACACAAACACCTTACTTGACTATAACTAAATTGTCCAGATGCTTCTAGGTGAATGACAGGTAGGCAAGCTCATCTTTTACAGATGCCACACTAATGAAGAATTCCACTGCCTAACACAGGATTGCTGAACAAACAGCAAACTGCTAAAATACACGTTGAAACAAGCAGAAACTGAAAGGAGAATTAAACCCTAAAATTGAATATGGTTAAAAAGGCCATATTTTATATCCTGAATTTATTGCACCAGCCTAAAGTTTCAGCTTGTCAATAGCAGCAATGATCCAGGACTTCAAACTTGTCACAGGGGGGTCACCATCTTGGAAAGTGTCAGTGAGACAGTCACATTCACATGGTCTGTGGACTCTGAGCTGCTGTTGAGACGTTAAGCTTAGGGGTCATTTTATCAAAGCAGAAAATGAGGTTGGCCTGTAATATAAACTTATGCTATTAGGCTGACTATTAAATGTCACAACATCAAACTGCGCACAGAGCTCCATGAATCACAGGTAGGAAAAAGTGCACCTACACTGGCAGCAGCTACAGCTTATTCAGATCCTATAGAAAAGTTCCCCACATCTGATCAACCTATCACCCAAGGCTTTTTCAAGGAGTTTATGATCTCCTTTGTCCTGCAAGCCAAAACAAAACTGCTCTCAGAATGTAACAATTGCGCACAATGAACTAGTCGATTCTCATGATGAGCTTCTAGATGACGTTAAATGGCTAAAAGAGAAAATGATTGACTCAGAAGATCATAATAGACGCAATAATGTAAAGATCAGAGGGATACCAGAATCGATTACTACTGACGGGCTGAAGCAGTATGTGAGGGACGTGGTAAAAACAACGCTACCCAGTGAGACAGTGAGCTGGTGATAAATCGACACATAGGTTGCCCAAACCCAGCTTTTTGCCTGAGAGAGTCCCACAAGATGTCATCATACGCTTACATTTTTATCATGTAAAAGAGGAGTTTTTGGCAGCAACTAGGAGAGGTCAAAAGCTTCCTGATCCCTTTCAAAACCTAACACTTTACTCGGATCTGTTGCAGATGACTCTACAAGCCAGGAAAGAGTTTGGTCCGGGTACAGCAACCCTGAGACAGCATAACATTCCGTATAAGTGGGGTTTCCCTACAAAGGTTTTGATCAATGACCATGGAACTACTATCGCTTTGAAGACCGTAAAAGAGGGATTTGACCTTCTATCCAAATGGAAACTACCAATTGTGAACTTAAGAGAGGGCAGACTGGTGCTGCCTGCTCCGGAGCAGCATCGGATGGAATGGTCTCACGACAAACCTGAAAGTGAGAAATCTTCTCAAGCTACAGGTGGAGTTAAATGATTATCCAGTGTTTCATGCCACAGACTTTCCCCCCGTAAGACTTTTCCCTTTGGGGATTTCCGTTCCCCTCACCCTTGAGGAGAACTGTCTTTTTCAAAGTCCACTTTGTGGATCTGGCCATATAAGCCTTTGGTAACAAATAACTGTGACAGTTTATGTTTCTGTTTTTTTTTTTTTTCCTTCTTTCTTTCGCTTTTTTTTTGTTTCACTGTACTCACTGATTACGTTTTTTCTGAACTTATTTATTGCTTTGAATAAGTATTGGTTGTTGTTTTTGTTGTTTTCATTAACAAATTCTTTTCACAACAAAAACAGGAAACATGGACTTTGGTGTCTGACATTTAAAGAGACTGTAAGTGATATATCTGATTGTAACGTATTGAGCTTGAAGGTGGTTTTTTTGATATATAGCAATTGTGATATAGTAGATGATACAAAAATTTTATATTCTATCCCTAAATGTGAGAGGATTGAATTCGCATAGGAAGAGATATCTTTTGAATAAATTAGCTAAAGATGAAAAAGCAGATGTAATATGTCTCCAAGAGACACATCTAAATGATAAAGGGGCCTCTAAGTTTAAATTACAACAATTTTCAAAAAATTTTCATGTCACAATACCAGATAAAAAGAAGAGTGGTGTATGTATTGCAATAAGAGACTCTTTGGGTTTTGAAATAATTGATTTGTTCAGTACTAAAGACTGTAGATTGGTGGTTGCTGTGGGAAAAATTAATTCACAGGAATTCACGATTGCTAATATTTACTCTCCTAACGAACATCAATCTAGCTTTTTAAATAAAAAATTGAAAAAAATCTCGACCATCTTAAAAGGTGTATTAATTATTACTGGAGATCTAAATGTGGTCACAGATCCATCAGTTGACTGTACCTCCATGAGAAGAAAAAACCCAGCAATCATTCAATCTACCTTGGCTAATTTTGAACTGTATGATGTATGGAAGTGTCTACATCCTCAGGATAGACAATATACTTTTTTTTCACCTATACACCATTCATTTACCAGGATTGACTACATTTTAACAGATACATTTTCCCTTTCATTATTATCAGATGTAGAGATAGGAGTTAGAATATGGTCTGACCATTCCCCGATAACAGCCAAAATCCAATTACAAGGCCCCCTTTCTAACAATAATACATGGAGAATGAATAAACTAGTACTGCAATCGGAACATACTTCCCCTATAATAAAAAAAAAATCTAGAGGAATACTTTAAATTTAATGATACAAAAGAGATCTCAAGATCTACACTATGGAATACACACAAAGCTTATATGTGAGGTATTTTCATGAAACACAGTGCAATTTTGAAAAGGAAATTTAGAGAGAAAATAGACAAATTGCTTAGAGATATTAAATCCCTGGAAAAATCCATATTTATGAATGGGAGAACTGAATTTATCCCTAAATTAGAGCAAACATGTCAGGATTTAGCTGACAGTTTATATTACCAGTATGATAAGTGGCAATCTATATTGAAGGAGAACTGGTACTCCGAAAGGAATAAGGCAGGCAAGGCTATGGCTCAGAAAATTAAAGGCCGAAGAGTGAGCCAGAGAATCATAATTAAACATCCAAATTCAAACACAATTGTTCACCATCCAAACGATATAGTAGATGCCCTAGCTTCATATTATGAAAAATTGTATAATTTAAGTAAAGATCCTCAAACATATACCCCTTCTCAACAAGAGATTGACCAGTATTTAAATAAAGTTGACCTTCCTAAATTATCAGAATTTGAACAAAAACAAATTAATATCCCATTTTATCACCAGGAAATTGAGTTGGCCATAAAATCATTAAAAACACATAGGGCACCGGGAGTTGACGGTTTTGTGAATGAATATTGTAAAAAATATGCTAACATTTTATCTAAACCTCTAGTAGAAATGTTTAACGAAATAGCAACTCTTGGTGTCTTTCCCAAGGAATCTTTGTCAGCAATTATAACAATTATCCCAAAAGAAGGAAAAGACTTATCAGATCCTGGAAATTACAGACCTATTTCCTTGTTAAATACCGACTTAAAATTATATGCACGTGTATTGGCTAATAGATTAGCTCCCTTAATTCCACAACTAGTAAAAGCTGATCAGGTTGGTTTTGTCAAGGGTAGGATGACAAATGATGGAACAAGAAAAGTTCTTGCTTTACTAGACAAGGTTGGGCTCTGTGGGACACCTACCCTTTTTGTCTCTCTGGACGCGGAGAAGGCTTTCGACAGAGTTAATTGGAATTATATGTCTAGCGTTTTAACAAAGTTTGATTGTGTGGGATATATATTCATAGAGCTATTGTGGCCTTATATTTTCAACCTTCAGCAAGAGTCTTATCTTCCAGCACATTATCTTCCTCCTTTAATATAACAAATTGAACACGCCAAGGGTGTCCATTATCCCCGTTGATTTTCATATTATCTTTAGAACCACTGGCCCAAAAAATCAGAGATAATAAAAATATTTATGGTATTCAATTGGATAGTTCAGAAACAAAACTTGGCCTTTATGCGGATGATGTGTTATTGTATATGCAAAAACCCATGGTATCATTGCCCAATCTC
>CM044444.1:68419275-68438632 GCA_024363595.1 Xenopus borealis
CATAGCCATGTTGTGGTAGCATGTCCTAAAGGACTTGTTCTTCAGATTGGTAGTTTAGTTCAGTTTAATAGTTTAAACACAGACTATATTGGAAAAATTATATGGAAATAGACATATCAATAGCTTTGGAAATGTCATGGGATGTACAAAAAGGTCCCATTATTATGTTTTATAATGTACAAGTTATGTAAAAGTTATTGTTGATTGATATGTCATTAATATGATTGTAAAAGATTTAGAAAATTCCAATAATAATTATTGAAACCTAAATGTCACAATATAAGGCTGATTAGTAATTAATACAGATAATAGCTACATGGCAACACAGAAACCAGTGCAACTAGCATCAGAATTTAATAATCAGCCCTTTAGCATTAGCTCTTATTACAGGACAATTTTCATTTTCTGCTTGATACTTTGCGACAAATTCTAAGCTCAGCTTTTCAACAGCTGCTCAGAGCCCACTGAGCATTTGAGTGTCACAGACACTTTCCAAGATGGTGACCCCCTGTGATAAGTTTTAAGTCCTGGATCATTGCTGCTATTGACAAGCTGAAACTTAAGACTGGTTGCAATAAGTGCAGTATATACAATATGGCATTTTAGCCATATTCATTTTTAGAGTTTAGTTCCCCTGTTAGGCATTGGGTAATTTTGGAGTGCACTTAATACAGGACTTTTGGAATACAATACATGGGGGTTTTCCGGATAATGGATCTTTCTGTAATTTGGATCTTCATACCTAAAGTCTACTATAATGTAAACTTTAAACCCAATAGGCTGGGTTTGCCTCCAATAAGGATTAATTATATCTTAGTATAACCAAGTACAGGGTACTGTTTTATTACTACAGAAAAAAAGGAAATCATTTTACAATTTTACATGGATAAAATGGAATCTACGGGAAAAGGCCGTTCCATAACTTTCCCCTTCTGCAGTATGATAAGTGACTCCAATTGGAAACCGTGACTAAAAATACAAATATAAAAGTTCAAACCTAAATTTATATCCCCACCTAAATGACTAGGAACCTACTCCTGGTCTGACACAGAAAAATGACTCCTCTAACCAACAGGTCTTGGTCTCCTATTAAGCACCAGACAAATAATTATAAATTACAAGTCTGATTTATAATTATTTGTCTAGCATCTTGATTGCCTTTCTTTTTACTGCACTGTTGCTCAAAACAGTGATTTCAGGCATGTGAGAACTAATTATAAATAATAAACATTCAAGCATAAACACAAAGGGACATATGGTACTTTGTGATCCCAGTCTTTTCTATGGAAAAATACAGTGACACATTGCTTCCTGTTATGGTATCTGTTAATGACGAGGTTTATGGTGCAAGAGGAATGAGACTTATAAGGTAGCTGCCACAATCAGGACACCAGAGAACTGATATTAAATGTGGCTGGTGTTGCAAATCAATTTCTGAAAGTACAGGTATGGGACCTGTTATCCAGAATCATCGGGACCTGGGGCTTGCTGGATAACAGGTCTTTCCATAAGTTGGATCTCATCTTAAGATTACTAGAAAATCATGTAAACATTAAATAAACTCAATAGGTTGGCTTTGCTTCCAATAAGGATTGATTATATCTTAGTTGGGATCAAGTACAAGCTACTGTTTTATTATTACAGAGAAAAAGGAAATCATTTTTTAAAATTTTAGATTATATCATTTTAATGGAGTCTATGGGACATTAAGAGACTAAAGTCTTGCATTGGGTGGGGTACCCACTGAATACCCGCAAAGTGGTCAAGTTTCGGGTAGAAAGGCCCCAATCCCCTGACTATAGGGACAGTCTGAGGCTAACCGGGTTGATTGTGGGCTGCTTTCTCACACCTTCTGCAATTTCCCCCTGACCTGGCTGATCCACCTCTGCAGTGATGTCACTTCCGCCCTCCAGTGACGCCAATTTGCTCTGGTCCCTGTTCAACACACAATAGCAACATAAAATTTAAACTTCAATTTTGGAAAACAGTAAAAAAAATTTTAAAAAACTGAAAGCTATTCCTGGTGAACAATCTGAAAGGAAAGTTTAGTTAACATACCTGTAAGTACAGGAATGGGTTCTATTATTTTGAATGCTTTGGCGACAGGGTTTTTGGAATACAGTTTTCTCCCATAATTAGAAGCATTTTCAAATGTTTTTACTAGCCATATGATTTTCTCTACAGAGAAAAATCAAATCCATAAGAACTGTTTATACAAATATTACACTATGGGAAATGGCAATGCTGTATTTTGCAGCTTTAAGGATAATACATTTACAAATAATAGACACCAGGTCTGTATTGTTAGAAATGCATGCAGAATTGACCAGACCCTGGCACAAAATGTAAAGTTTGCTCTTTATGTGCACTATATTATGTCCAATAAAATAAAAAAGTATTCCTTCTGTTTTGTTTCTTCCTTTCCCTGGGTCCCAGCTGCAGTGCTCCCCATCACAATGATTCCCCTAATGATTGCATGCCCTTTCCAGAGGGAGCAGACAATGCACTGTGGCAGAAATCATATTCCCTGACAGGTGGATTCACGGAGCAGTACTGATAATAGGGCTCGGGTCTCAGGTACACAGGTAAACAAGTATTCAGACATTATGATGAGCCACATTTATTTTAGTTGTAAACACCAAGCATTATTCTGGTGTCTCCTTTAATTCAAGGCTTTGTGTTGTAGGCTTTTATAATACAGCTCACAAAGAGTGGGTATTATTGCTTTCAGGGAGGGAGCACTGGCTAGAATTTGCCATGAAAATAATAATAGACCCAAGATCCCTTGTTTAAATAATGTGGCCATCTGCAGAATAGTTCAAAGAGCCAACAAATTACCTGTCTACCACTGGGAAGAGACGTGGAATATTATAGATCTTTGTACGGACAAATCCTAAGCAAGCACTATTATTCTTATTGTGTAAGCACCAGGCTCACAAAGCTGTGTACCTGAGCTGTGTAGTTGTATCCTTCCGGGGTAATATTGAAAGGAGCAGTGATCGTATTCATTGCAAAATTCAGCTTTGTGACATTTACATTGTTTTACAATATTTGCCTTTGTAATTAAATAAAAGAGGGAGTGTTTCTGAGACACTTTCACTTCCGGCATTGTAAAGCACAGGAGAAGCTATGTACACATCAATTGTTAAAACTCAAACCAATTATACTGATGCAAAAAAAATCTCTTTTTTCCGAAAAAAACTTGAATGTCAGGAAGGCTACAAACATCACCAAATTGATCCCTGGACCTCTTCCACTGACATATATAGTAATTTGGCAGGTTTTAGGGGGTTTTAGGTGGTGAATAGTCGATTTTGAATTCTTAAAATGCATGTAAAATGCAAGTATGATATATCTTGAAAATTTTATTAAAAATCTTTTTTTTTAAACTCAAATCGAGTTGAGTCGAATTTGACAGATTTAACCATAAAATATTTTAAAATTTCAAATTCTAATTGACCCTTAATACTATAGATCTGCCCCCTAATAATTTCCCTATTTGTCTCTGCCTACAGTATTAAAGGGATACTGTCATGGGAGATCATATTTTTTTCAGAACGCATCAGTTAATAGTGCTGCTCCAGTAGATTTTTGCACTGAAATCCATTTCTCAAAAGAGCAAACAGATTTTTTTTTATATTCCGTTTTGAAATCCGACATGGGGCTAGCCATTTTGTCAATTTCCCAGTTGCCCTGCCCTGGTCATGTGACTTGTGCCAGCACTTTATTATTGTGCAGTGCTGGACTGAGAATCAAAATAGGCCCTGGCATTTCAGTTACACAGAGGCCCAATCATCCCACTTAGAGGCCCAAACAGCCTCCACCAGCCCACTAAATTGTGACTTTCTATGGCAACTTATAGCAGCCCATCTGGCATTTGCCTAAACCTACAGATTGCCAGTCCCGGCCTGCTATTGTGTATCCAACCAGAGCAAATTGGCGTCACTGGAGGGCGGAAGTGACATCACTGCAGAGGTGGATCAGCCAGGTCAGGGGGAAATTGCAGAAGGTATGAGAAAGCAGCCCAGAATCAACCCGGGTAGCCACATAGACCTTTAGCCATGTATATTTAGTACTGACCTGGAAAAATTTTTTTATAGCAGCCTGTGCGTGTCTAGCTTTAAAAAAAAAAATTTGAATTGAATTAAATAGAATGGGCAGTAATTAATATAGGCACTGCTCTTCAATCAGCCCTTCTGCTGTTTTCAAAGTAACATTCATTAAAATTATATTGGCTTAAAAACTACAACCAAGACATTTGTAGAGCATTTCTAATACCAGTATGGGATCCCTTATCTGGAAACCTGTTATCAAGAAAGCTCCGAATTACAAAATGCACATCTCCCATAGACTCCAATTTACACAAATTATTAATTATTATTAAAATGATTTCCCTTTTCTCTGTAATAATAAAACAGTACCTTGCACTTGATCCAAACTAAGATATAATTAATCCTTATTAGAAGCAAAATCTTCCTATTGGGTTTATTTAATGTTTACATGATTTACTAGTAGACTTAAGGTATGAGCTTCCAAATTATCCAGAAAGCCCTAGGTCCCAAGCATTCTGGATAATGTACAATAAAAATATCAGAACCATAAAAGGTTCTTGGACCCCAAGAACAGAATGTGTGGCAAAGGCCCAGGAGCCACACAAAAAAAAATATTTGGGGTTACTTTACATCTGTGTCACTAATAAATTGGGTAGGATTCCGTTCCCTACAGTTTCCTGCTTTAAATGCAATATACAAATACTACACATGCAAGTGACTTGGAATACATAAACAAAAAACTGTGGAGCATTTAATGTCGTTTGTTTATTTTACTTAGAATGTAAGCAATTAAGAACAGAGATAAGTTTGAACAGACAACTACAAAAGATTATAGGGATGCTCAGTTGGAGTAATGGTAAAATTGGCTGAGGCATGTATAAGCTGAATGGCAGATGACTGGACAGGAGAGGTCTGGGCCAACTAGTTGCCATACCATTGGCATTGTTAGAATAACAATACCATTTGAGCAAATTAAAGGGACATAAGGTTGAAGAGCTCTATAAAATATATCACATATAACACCCCATATTATTTAAATTACTGTTTTATGATAAAGTCTATTTATTGAAAATATATTTCATAGTATTGTTTATTTCATAGTAGTATTATCGGTCATTGGATAATCCCATAATCAAACCCTACCATTTAAAGTAATAAGTCCATCCTTCTGGCTCTTGTGCTAACACACAAGCAAATGGAAAAATGAATTGTTTTGTTAGACTAACCGATCAGTGTTTTAGTGTATATCCATTAAAGGCTTCTGCTAATGAGTTTTTAAGTCTTGCACTGGAGAATGGCCATTCAGCCGTTTTTTTTTTTTTTTTGCTTAGGGCTCCTACACATTGTCATTTCTTCTTGTGTTCCCTTGTGCATACGAGATGCAAAATGCAGGATCTCATGCTTGTTCAGTGCATCACTGCTGCCCTATCAGTACAGGAACCATAGGAAAGAATGGCCTCTGTTAACTCATGCAAGTGCCTTGATGTGATGGAGTGACCCATAAGCCAATGGAAGGACAGCTTCCCATTCACCACATTCTCTTGCCCATAAAAAAGCTAAATAAGAATAAAAAAAAACCTTTAGGGGCATTTATGTCCATCGATTTGTTATAATTTACATCTAATGATTCATTGGATGTAAATTAGTCAGTCTAATTATTTGTCATTGCTCTTATTGTTTTTACATTTTTCTACAATTGTGTGGATACAAGTGACTGCATTCATCTTCTGCCAAACAAATACTAGTACATAAAGTCCAAGTTTCAAGATATAATTCTTGTGTAAAACCATTTTTAGCAAAATACAGACAGGACTTTAATAGATTTACCGATTTCCTTTATTGGAGGATGTGTTTTTGGAACTATACCAAATTGAAAATCTCTCAGATAAGAGAGTCCTATGGTTGGTAATACTTTAGTGAATCTGTTCTCTCTAATCTCTGTGTATAGGATCATACTGGTGTTAGTAGCTTGATCCTACCCCCTAATCCAGCTTTTCACTTAATACCAATAAAATTAACCCAAACAGGAAACCATAGCTACCGCTGACAAGTAAAGTTATTATAGGTAAGATGATTGTGTGCCTCTTTAAAGACATATTTTCTCTAGCAAACAAAAGTTACTTTACTTAATTTATAGTATGGCACCCAAGATACTAGTTTAGTAAGATGTGGAAATAGCAAGGGGACCAATTATGCACAATGCATTCCAGACAGGTAATGCTTATTTATGTATTCATAATGCAAAAATAATAACAAAAACCAGCACCACATGATGGATCCTATATTTGGCACCCATCCTTTCTTCCGAACAGTATGGTCAGAAGTGTTGTGTACTATACTAGTCCTTTTTCTTTATCCCGTACAGCAGGGGTCTCCAACCTTTTTTTACCCATGAGCCACATTCAAATGTAAAATTAGTTGGGGAGCAAAACAAGCATGAAAATAATTCCTGGGGGAGCCAAATGAGGGCTGTAATTGGCTATTTTGTAATCCATATGTGAAGTGGTAGCCTACAGAAGGTTCTACTTGGCAGAACACATGGTTTTTATGCAATTAAAACTTGCATCTAAGACTGGAATTAAAAAATAAGAACCTGCTTTGAGGCTACTGAGAGCAACATCCAAGGAGTTAGTGAGCAACACATTGCTTGTGAGCCACCGGTTGGGGATAACTGCCTTTCAGCATACCCCTAAGCTCACTTATGAATGCTGATACAGATTTGGCACGCTAGGATTGGCACGCTAGGAGTAAAGCGCCCAACGATTACCCCAAATCATTTTCCATCAACTGCAATCGAAGTGCAGTGTCACCCACTCCTTCACTAATGTGCATTCTAAGCTTTTGGGTACGGCCCTTGGGTGCTTATATGATAGAAAGAAAATTCTAAATAAAATAAAACAAATTCCCCCAAAGCCTATGTGGGAGAGAGGAACAGGGCCCACTGAGTGACATTCAGAAGTGATGTTTAACGCACTACACATGTGATGTCATTCCATATGTTGGGGGGACACTGTAAGGTCTGGCTACTAGGGTTTCACCAAACCGAAATACAGCACAGGCTATACCCCAGAACAGCCTTTTCAAATTGTGCAGTATATAATTTTCAATTAGTACATGCAATATGGTAATCCCATACGGAGACACTGCTGTAATAAGTCCATCCTCTTGACTTGTATTATGCTCTGTACTCAGATTTTAATGTGGATCAGTGAAGAAAACTGTAGGCAAAATACTTCCACAGGTGGCTGTCTACAAGTAAGGTAAAATGTTTTCTGTGGAGTAAATAGACTATTGTGCCCTGCAGGAATCAATAAAATCATTTTGTAGCTAGCAACATTGGCAGCTACTGTGCTAATCATCATGTGTGAAATAAGCCTAAAGGAATAAGCAATTATATGTTCCCAAATACATGATCTTGTTTGCCCCCAAAAAAAAAAACAAAATCACTAAGCATCAAATAAATCGGGGCCATCTTTTGCAAACAAGTTTTTGCATGATGTATTCAAAGCAGATGTCAGTTGCTCAGTGCTCTAGAAATTTGCCTGCCAAATCATATCCAAAGGGTATGCACAATAGGGAAATGCTTTGTGAAAATGGTGGCTCATTTGCCTGTGAAAGTGCAACATTCACATGGTCAGGATTTTATTGCTGCAGGATGGGGATTTGTTTAATATTCTAATATTATTTTAGCTGAACCTTTATATATAGTTCTGTTCTTAGCTATAAATCATGCCACTTCAGAAGTCTGCATATTTCTCTTAAAATCTCACTGTAAATTCCTCTGTAAAATGAATTCTGTTACTGTTGAGTAACAGCATAGAGATTGTAAAAACTACACTGTGCTTATAACTATGTAAATTATATTAATCATTTATTTTAATTACGCATTGTCCCCTTTTTAGAAGTGTTTGAAGGTGTCGTAATGTTCTGGAGCAAACATAACAACTTTTTTAGTATGAAATTTTATTACATTCTCTGTGCACTGTTGCAAAATTTGCAAATTTTCCTCCACTGTCGGAAGAGGTTGCTAAGCAGTTTCTGGGTTCACAAGAGCTATATTAAATTTGTTTGCTCAAAAGCATAACTTTTCGCATTGCAAATATTTTTTCAGTTACCGACTTTTATTAAATGGCCCCATTATTAAGGGGCAGATTTACTATTGGTTGAATTTCGAATTGAAATGCAACCACGGGAATGGTTAGGGAATTAAAATCCTTCGAATTTGAATTCAAAGGATTTTACCGCAATTCGATTATAAAAATTCGATCAAACGATCAAATTGTTCGAATTGATTCGAACGATTTAACCATTCGATCGAAATTCGCCAAAGCCACTTCGGTAGATTGAAACTGGCGGACTAGGCAGTCGAATAAAAATTTAAAGGGGAAGTAATTTGATAGTCCAGTATTCGAATATTCAAATAGATTATTATTCGAATTATTCGAATCATTCGATTCGATCGAATTTACTGAATTCACTGGTCGAATTTACCTAGTTTGCATATTCAAAATTCGAATTTGAATCTTTTTCAAAATTCGATCGAATTTCGAATCATTCATGTGAATACATGTGAATTTAATAAATCTGCCCCTAAATGTTTCAAGAATTTGGGGGCATATTTCACTGTCTCCAGCTGTTGTACCCCTGAGCTTGCACATCCTTCCAGCCTAATCTTTTTTGATGCATTTTAGATGCAAGTAAAGGTCCAACAAATTACCTGTTTTGTTACTTATCTAATACAAAAGCCACATTTTAGAACAGGCAGTAGCCCTATACTGTACTTAAATAGCAGGTAAGTGAAGGTAAAAGGAAGGGTTACAACAAAAGATGCATAGGGGACAGTGGAGAAACTACCAGGGAAGCAGGGTGTGCGATTGGGCCATGGTCTGCACCCCCTCAGGGCCCCCCAGCAGCTAGCACGCCACTGATTCTAGCTAGAAAATCGTACAGAGGGGGTGGGGGCCCTGCTACACGTTCCGCACAAGGGCCCACCCCCTCTAGTTACATTACTTATAGGTAATAGCTAAACAACTCTGAACAGATATGTGATCTCCTACGCAGAATGCTCGGCACCTGGGGGTTTATGGATAAAGGGTCTTTCCATGATTTGGATCCTCACATCTTAAGTCTACTAAAAAATCATGTAAACATTAAACAAACCCAATAGGCTGGTTTTGCTTTGTTAGGATCAAGTACAAGGCGCAGTTTTATTAATACAGATAAAAAGGAAATAATTTTCTTTTTAAATTTGGAATATTTGGATAAAATGGGGTTTATTGGAGATATATTTTCCGTAGTTTAGAACTTTCTGGATAACGGGTTTCTGGATGGATAACATACCTGTATTTTCTTTTTGTTTTGCCCTTATTGCTACTATTAGGGATGCACCGAATCCACTATTTTAGATTCTGCATATGCAAATTAGGAGTTGGAAGGGGAAACATTTTTTACTTCCTTGTTTTGTGACAAAAAGTCAGTTCCCTCCCTGGCCCTAATTTGCATATGCAAATCAAGATTTGGATTCAGTTCGGCCAGGCAGAAGGATTCGACCGAATCCGAATCCTGCTGAAAAAGTTCGAATCCCAAACCGAATCCTGGATTCGGTGCATCCCTAGCTACTATGGATAGCAAGTGTCTCGTGATGGTGGTGGTAATTAGTGAGGGTAATTAACATAACCCCAGCAAGTTATCATAAAAAAATACAATAGTGTTTGCAAATAAAATAGGATTATGAGTCTATGGCCTCGGAAGCTTATGGTTTAACTTGGCAGAAACACATTTGATCTAACTGAAAATAAAAAATGACCATATATTCTGCCCACAGATGTTTTTGAATGTGTTTTTTATTTTCAGTGAATGCGATAACTGGCGAAAAAAATATTCTTCCGCAAGAATATTCGCAAATTTATATTTACCGCATGTTAATAAACTCGCAAAAACAAATTCTGCGTTAAATTTGTCTATATTTTGTGTGAAAATTTTTACTGCACTTTAGTAAACGGGCCCCTTAGGTGAAGAGCTTATGGAAAAGATCTCCATTGCAGAAGGGATCATGTACATTGTACTATACAGTACATGAAAAGTTTATGTACCATTTAGCTACTCTCCTGTGGGTAATGATCAGGGGTGCCCAACCTTTTTCAGCCAGTGGACCACATTTAAATGTAAAAACAGTTGGGGAGCATGAAAAAGTCCCTTGGGTTGCCAAATCAGGTCTGTAATTGACCATTTGGTGGACGATATGGGGACTGGCAGCCTACAGGAGACTCTACTTGGCAGTGTACTTAGATTTTATGCAATTAAAAGTTGCTTCCAAGCTTGGAATTCAAAATTAAGCACTTGCTTTGAGGCCATTGAGAACAAAATCCAAGGGGTTGGTGAGCAACATGTTGTTTATGAGCTACTGGTTGGGGATCATTGATCTATTCTAGATGAATGAACTGAACCATTTGCTACATCAGATGTTACGCACTGGAACTCACTGATTTCAAATTCCAAATACTTGTTGGTGTGTACCAGTACACAAGTGGTATGGAAGAACTAGTAGCTGCAGGTTAGCAATTCACAATGCTACATTTTCATGAGACTCTCACTAAGATAAGGCCTTTTGTAAAAAAAGACACTTTATTGTAGGATTGGATTGCAAGTTTACCATAAACATCTAAAAACATCATAGCAAGAGTATTTATGTTATAAATATTGGTTTGTTTTAGATTGTTTGATGAGAGACAATACAGTTCTGTAATGCTAAATGCCAAGCAAAGGTTAATGTGAAGACACAGAAGAAAGCATAAAATCTATAACAGGGTGTGTCTGCTCCTTACACTGGTGTCTTTGTACCTTAAGCTTTATTCTGTTGTACTTGGTTAAATGTAGATTTCTCCAGCTGCCTCTGCTGTGCTTCCTTTAGTAGCTAGACCAAAGGAGGAGCTTCTCAGCAACAGGAAAGGGAACTGTCTCAGATTCCAACTGATGGACAGCTATGACTTTATCCTCTGCTGTATTGAACTTGCGATTTATATTCTCTATCACCTTGATAGTCTGAGTTGTACTGCAATCAAACAAAAGAGGATTGGTTAGACTGGAGAAATACATTTGATGCTTCATCAATCCCCTAGTGGCAGTACTGGGACTTGCACTTTGAGGGGAAAAAAAGTGAAAGTTTAATCTGCGTTTACACCTTTAATTGCTCATTTCCCTATCAGTCTGGAAACAGAAAAAGAATCCTAGAGCATGTATTTCAAGTTAGTAAAAGATGAAGTCAGTGCACAGAAATATGGGGGGGCAAAATGCAAGGTTACTACTAATAATGAAAAGAGACCTGTAAAGTGCAGATTAAAAGAGGAACACAGCACTGGCACCTGCAGATGAGAAACTAGCAAGAAAGCTAAAGGATAAAAAGGGTACATGGGACAGATGAATAGGTATGTGGGGGGGGGGTCCTGCAAAAAAGGAGTGTCAAGCGTCCAGTGCACCTCCCCCATTCAGTAAACACTGTCTCTTATTGTTTATTATGTACTTGTGGTGCCTCAGCCCATTGGCTCTTACTATATGATCTCCTTGGGACTTCCATTTCCACCCTGTTCTTGGGGTGTCTATATGCAGTTATTATACAGTGTGCCAGAGAAGCTAAGTGGTGGTTGTGGTGGTTCCTTCCAAAAAACACTGGCACTCAAGGCAATTCCAAGCAGGGTTACCCCTTGCTACTTTATTGTGTGCGAACGTGCAACGTTTCGGGGCGTACCGGTACGCCCCAAAACGTTGCACGTTCGCACACAATAAAGTAGCAAGGGGTAACCCTGCTTGGAATTGCCTTGAGTGCCAGTGTTTTTTGGAAGGAACTTCAAGCTTTGGAGGGATGCCGGATCCTCTATGCTGAGCACCGGGCTAACTTTGATTTACTCTTTGGCTGGGTGAGTGCAGAGCTACATCTATTTCTATTCACTACATTTCACGTGGTTGTGGTGGTGCCACCTAATCAAACCTTGAACTTCAGCTATTTCCAGGCTTCATCCTGCAGCCCCAAGCTGGTGTTAAACTATACCTAACCTTTCAATAACCTTAGAGAGGCAAACTCATTATGTGGGTCTTTTCTGAGAATAACAAAAGTTTAAAGGGGAAATTGAAGCTACTCCATGTCTGATCCTAGCACTGTAGATACTTAGATTCCAGGTTCTAATTTTTTTCACTGTTCTTAAAGCATCAATATATTAAGCTGTAGGAATAGGCACTACACATAACCATTTTAGTGAAAGGCAATTAAATGTCTTGACTTTGTGTTTATTTATTACTGGGACACTAACAGAGGGTCATTATAAAAACTAGAACAACTTCTTGTACTCACCTGCCTGCCACAAATATCATAGACTTAACACAGTATAGCACACTTATTGCTCTTTCTTCTATGACATGCCCTGTGTTTACAGGACCTAAGCAGAGGGGTAAAATCAAAACAAGAAATGGATTAAGTAGCTTCCCCAAACACAAAAATCATCCTCTGCTTATGCGCATAGTTCTAAGAGGGCCCAGTTTAAGGAAAATGGACATAACTGAAGCAGACTAGGGCATGCCAAAGGTGATAGTTGGGACAGATTAACCATCTAGCATCCTACTAATTAATCTGCCCCTGGCATGTGTGGAGTCTAACACCTATGTTATTAAATTGGCCCTGGGTTTCAGAACTATTTTTAACACACAGTGATTTGAGAGTTGTGTTTCCCCTGGAGAAATGCTGTTTTCCATCACCAGTTGCTGGCAAGTGCCCTTAAGTTATCTGGCAGAAGGTTCTGCCATACACAGTACCTTTCCCATTAGGTGTTTTGTGAGGTCAATGAAATCTAAAACATCACTATGCTTGAATACAAGCAGGTCTTTGCCCAATTCGGCATTCATGTCACTTGGGTAACATAAGGAACCCAGATCCAGAGCCATCAGATGGGACTGACTTAACAGCCTGAAGTCCAGTTCAAGTTCAATGGGTTTTATGGCCAAGCTTTGATCAGATATAATAAGGGAAGACAAACATAAACTGCCTATATTAATCATAAACCAATGTTGACATATGTTTGGCCTGTTTAACACTCCAAATGGTGTGATCATTGCCCACGTGTGAAATTTTGGTACCAACTTCCTTTATGCAACGTAAACTGCATAACAGGCAAGCACTACTGTAACTTTACAAGGCAAAAAATATTAAAATCCCGAATCACACCCTGAGGGCTATATATATATATATATATACAGTCCTCCATGATATATTTGGTGATATTACAAATATATATATATATATACATTAATTACTTAATTAATGATGAAGCCTCATAAATTGTGTTGCAAGAAAATAATTAGGCAGTTTGTGCAGCATCTTTATAGCTCTCAGTTGTAAACTCTTTATTATTATGCATATCCGCCATGATCATTTTTTCAGCCTAATTATTTTCTTCTATAACTATTTTCCATTGTGATTTGTGTGTTGTACAGCTCTGGTGATATCCATAGCCTGAACGATAAATAATTTTATCCCACGATGTGGATGTAAATGAGTAATTATGTGGGTGTTGCCTGCAGCCGGAAGATTATGCCATCATTGCAAGGCAATTCATTGTTAACTGCATGTTATCATATTCTATATCATCAGTTGGATAGAGACAGGTCATTGAACTATTATCTACTGTAGGATATGTTTGATTATTATATTTACTTATATACTGGGTCCTGCTGCAGTTTGGGTGACAAGAGAAACAGCCTAGCCTGGAGCTTTTTCTTCACCTTATGAAACTCAGATTAAAGAAGGTGTAAGTCCTTCCTCCCATAGAGAGAGAGAGAGGGATCTTTTCTGCACGCCTGCACTTTGGAAAAACGTGTGTACAAATGCACCCTCCCACTTTACATTTCTAATTTGACAGTTCAGGACACGTCAACTGTAAGCCTGTGGGTGGAGATGTGAAACTATTTTAAAGGTGTCAGGAACTGTGATAGTAATGATCTAAATCAAAATGATCCAGCAGGGCACGGATATCCCACAGTCTATATTTCCAGTAGCAGTGAGAGAATATAGCTGCAAGCAAAACTATTTCACTTGGAAATCTATTGCAATGTCCCATCTTTCAGTTTTAAGATCCAGTGACATGGAACCCTATTGTACATACTGTAGTTCTGCCTTGTGACCTTCAAAAGGGAATATCAAAGAAGCGAGCAAGAGAATATGTTAAATGTCCGCTATTTCTGCATTTGATTAAATATAAATGTGCCTTTTATGTAATAAAAATATTTTTAATCAGCATAATATTTATGACTGTAAAGTAAAGATAAAAAGGAACTGCCATAGTGGCAATAAGAGCAAATAGATAAAGAGATAAAGAATGATGTTTCTCTGCAACAAGCTAGTACTTGTAGAGTGTATTCTATATGATAGGTAATACAGGGATCCGTTATCAAGAAATCCGTTATCTGTCTCCCATAGACTCCATTAAAATGAAATAATACAATTTTTTTTCTCCCTTTTCTCTGTTTTAATTAAACAGAACCTTCTACTTGATCCAAACTAAGATATAATTAATTGTAAACAAAACCAACCTTTTCGGTTTTAGTTGATGTTTACATGGTTTTCTAGTAGACTTAAGGTATGAATGTCTGAATTAGAGAAAGATCTAGACAACAAGCAGGGCCAGATTTACCTAGCAGGCACCCCTAGGCCCGCTGTTGTTTGTCGCCCCTGTCCCCTCCCTTTTATTTTCTCAAGTTTTCTTCATCAGGACAGAGCAATGGGAATTAGCACATGGGAATTGAACCAGGAGGAGGTTTTCACGTTTTCTGGGTTTGTTTCCCTTTTTGCAAAGCAGCATTTCCTGATGCCCCAATTCATCTTATAATAATGTTAGAGATACATACACTATATAGTTATTCCATAGCTAAAAGCATGTCTAGTATACAATTACAAACTGTAATCATTACCCCAGTTGTTAGTTAGGCTTTGCCCCATCCACTGTTTTCCATCCCCAATCTCACAGTTTGGGAATCTTTAATAAAAAACATATATTAATAAGGGACAACATACAATTGTACAGTAGAAGAGATTGAAAAATACACACAAAACTATAGGTTCAACCTTTCTTCAAGTAAAACCTGCCTAAGGGCTCTGTCATTTCCCCTCAGCATTGTATAAGTACTACTCTACACACTGAGGAGACTGGGATTATAAATGTGCAGTATCAGAAGAAAGACAGCGCTCAAGAGCTGGGCTTTTGAACATACACACAACCCACCTATTTAATGCAGCATGAAAGCTTTTTTATGACTCAGTACAATATGGTTGGGTCAGGTATAGGTTTTTTATTAGAATCAGATTATTACATTAAAGGGGTTGTTCACCTATAAATTAACCTTTAGTATGTTGTAGAGAGTAATATTCTGAGACCATTTGCAATTGGTTTTCATTATTTGTTATTTGTGGTTTTTGAGTTATTTAGCTTTTGATTAAGCTTTTGAATCACCCTAGCAACCTTGCATTGATTTGAATAAGAGACTGGAATATGAATGGGAGAGGCAGTGAATAGAAAGATGAGTTATAAAAACTAGCAATAACAATACATGTGTAGCCTTACAGAGCATTTGTTCTTTAGATGGGGTCAGTGACCACCATTTGAAAGCTGGAAAGAGTCAGAAGCAGAAGTTGCTTAGAATTAGTTATTCTATAACATACTACAAGTTAACATAAAGGAAAACTATACCCCCCGAACAATGTAGGTCTCTATTAACAGATATTGCCTAAAACAACTCATATGTAAAACACTGATTCATGTAAATAAACCGTTTTCATAATAATACACTTTTTTAGTAGCATGTGCCATTGGGTAATCATATATAGAAAATTGCCATTTTAAAAAATAAGGACAGCCTCCTGGGATCCTAGGATCCAACGGCGCACACAAACATATCAAACAAACTATAAAGTTAGGTCACATGAGCCAATTAACAGACAGAGTTGTGTCTTTTGCTTCAACACTTCTTCCTGTTACAGTTAGAGTTGAAATATTTCTGGTCAGGTGATCTCTGAGGCAGCACACAGACCATCATGAAATGGTGGTTCAAGGCAAGAGATATAAAAGGGCAATATTTAATTAAATATATACCAGGTAGGTAAGATTCTTTAATATGTCACTTGATTTGATATAAACTATCTGTTGCTCAAAAATTCATTTTGGGGGTATAGTTTTCCCACCCATTTTAATGGATGTACTAGAACAATACTCTGTGGTTATCACTGTAGATTATATGATGCCTAGAGATTTATTCCTGCACATATCCAGCATAATATTTATGTCATACATTTTAGAGGAGTCTTCAATATTGTCTTGATTCTTGTATTTAAATTGAATATGTTTCACAAGATGTGCTCTAATTTTTTAACAAAAAGCAATTTGTTCTACTACTAAGAGTTATTAACTTGTCATGCAAATACAGTATATTACAATTTGAGATATGTACAAAACAAAGCAATCACTATTGTAGCATCCACACTTGTCAATAACTTCTGCCATTAAGTTCCAATACAATACAAGAAATGTAAGCCTGCTAGAAAAATGGTCCATTTAATCCCTTGAATGCCAACAGATTCACAGCAATCTGGACCCCAATATAGCATGCAACTTAGTCCTGCACTGAATCATCCAGAAATGTAGAATCTACGGTACTAATAGATACTACTGACTTTTATAATTTACTGTAGACAAGCCATGATCAGTAATTTATTGTATTTAAATCAATAGGCCAGTCCAAATAGTGAACTAATAATCAAGTTGTGGAAATGCTGAAATGCCCATAGAACATATTTGCCAAGAGAGTGGGCACAATAGTGGACAAAAACAACCATTGCTGCAAAAATAAATGACATAAAGGTGTTTTTATTTATCCTTGCATAGATTTTTGTTTCTTTCTTGTCTCTTGCGTGCCACATTGATGTCTAAAGCTCAAAGACCCAATGTCTCATCCATAGCAACTCCACCACCTTGCTTGGTTTCAGAGCAGGTAATTGGTCTCCAAAGGACACAGAACACGGACCAATTAGGTCTAAATATAAGTTGTGTTTTTTTCCTTTTTTTCCATTCCATCTCTTTAACTGCATGTGTACATGATCAAATCAGTTGCTGGCATAAGTACAGCACAATGATGGTTTCGAGGCTTTAGACCCAAAAAGAGACCAACTGCTATCTACTATATTTATATAAAAATTGTACAGTGGAAAGCCTTCTGTCCTGAAACAAATATTGTACATAAGAAAAATAACTACAAAAATGTGTTCTGCATTTTCTTCATCATTGAGAGACATCCATAGTTTTCTAAACGTATCTGTTATAAAGGATGAAGTTTATGATTTCACTTTTATCCTTACTACTCCTTCTTGCCCAGTAATCAGGAGAGAAAAGTGCTCTTTATAATACCCTTTTAATACCTTTATAATACCCTGCATTTGCCCCAGTTGCTCAGGCTCACAGACAATTCATCTGAAGTACCAAGTAGGTCAGTAATATAACTTATAATAAGACCTTATAGGCCCTGATGTAGAATTTGCACTGGTGCTCACTGTTTGCACTGGCCCTCATTGTTCTTCCTGCGCATGATGATGATGATGAATCATGTTTGAACTGAAAATGTGATTTTTAGGGATGCACCGAGTCCACTATTTTGGACTCGGCCGAACCCCCAAATCCTTGCCCAAAGATTCAGCGGTATACCGAACCAAATCCAAACATTTTTTACTTCCTTTCTTTGTGCCAAAAAGTCACATGATTTCCCTCCCTGGCCCTAATTTGCATATGCAAATTAGGATTTGGTTTGGCCAGGCTGAAGGATTCGGCCAAATCCGGGTGCTGGATTCGGTGCATCCCTAGTGATTTTATTTTTCATTAAAGGACAAGGAAAGCTGAATTTATTATGGGGTGCCAATATGTTAGGCACCCAACAATAAATTCGATCATGGTTTTTCCCTAGGCCAGTGATCCTTTTTGGGGAAAAAAAAAACACTTTTAGCGCATCACTGTGTGGCCATCTTATCTGCTTTTCCAAGTCATCTATAGGTTAACTTTTGTAATTATTTGACTTAGGAGCCTTTCTTTGCACTAGACAATGCAATGAGCTTGTAGCCATGAGCCCTGTAGTTCTGGGGTTTGCTGGGCTTTGCTGGGCTTTAATGGATTCTTGCCTCAGTGATGCAGGTCTACTGCTGCCAGGCCCCACCAGGAAAGAGGACCCTGGTGCATTTGCACCCCCTGCTTCTCTGGTAGTCATGTCAATGAAAAATAGACTAAAGGTGGTTGTGCACAGACCGATAATAGCTGCAAACAGATGATGTCAGCAGCTAATTGGCCTTTGTATAGGGCCCTCTGACGTGCTTCCTTGATTAATATCTGGCCGACTGAACAGGTTTAAATGGCCCACAATTGGATCCCCCTGAGATAGGCCAGCTCAAGGAGGGCATATGAGGGAGAGGTCTGCTCATTTGGTGACCTTGCAAAGGAGCTGGTGTCTGCTTTTATGGCCAGCTTAAGACTTTCCATAACTCTCTGTGTTGCATATCATGTGTGTCATTTAAAGATTCAAACATTAGACATTAGGTACAGCTAATTGCCTGACACCTCCAAGCAGAAACTGCCCCTGTCCTGTATTCTTCTCTCATCCATTATGGGCCCAATTTTATGTGAGTTCCTTTTCCTGCTGTTTCATCCCTTCTCTTTTTCACTTTGTGTTGCTATTTCTGGTCTTGTTACCATTCCTTTGATCCTTTGCCTGGAGCTTTGTTCTAATTCTGGTTTAATCCTTTTCCTTGTCCCTGGCCTATTTCTTTGTGCTTGCCTGTCTGCCTATCTGTCTATCTAGCTAGCAAGATTCCCCAGACTTCTGATCTAACGGACAATGTACCTGTAACTAACCCCTGCCCACATTCTGTCCATTCTTTTGTTTATCCCTTGCCTGTATTGCCTGTATTGCCCTTTACAATCTTTTCTTAACCCCAGCCTCTTCCAGCTGTAAGGTCTCTTAGCAGCAAAGTACAGACATTCTCCTAAAAAATGGAAAACATTATACCTAGCCTGGCATTTTTGTGTGCCTCCTGGGTGTAAGTTGCCATATGTACGTCTTTCTACTGCACTGGAAAAATAGCAGATCAGAATGCTCTACTGTCACAACTGGAGAACTTCCATCAATTGCTGTTCCACCTCCCACCAAGAGTAAAAGCTTAAATATGGGATATGGGTTTCTGGTTGTGGTCATCCTTATCCTTTAAATGATCAACACCCAGTGGCAGGCAT
>CM044444.1:68454122-68480286 GCA_024363595.1 Xenopus borealis
CTTTAACTAGTCCCTGAACTAGCCACACAGCCACACAGCATGATAGAACCTCCACCAAAGTTGACAGTAGGTAGCAGATGTTTTTCTTGGAATTAGGTGTTCTTGGAATTAGGTGCCTTTTATTATGACCAAATATGTAACAAAAATTTTGTCTCATCAGTCCAAAGCACTTTGTTCCACAATGACTGTGGCTTGTCTACATGAGCTTTTGCATTTGTGTGTAACCATTCTCACAATCCTCCACATACAGTATGCCGCTCTTGTATTTTTCTTGGCCTGCCAGACTTGGGTTTTACAGTAACTGTGCCTGTGAACTTCCATTTCCTGATTACATTCCTTACAGTTGAAACTGACAGTTTAAAACATTTTGTAGACTTACCCTAAATCAAGATACTGAATAATATTTATTTTCAGATCTTTTGACAGTTGCTTTGAGGATCCCATGCTGTCACTCTTCAGTGGAGAATCAAACAGAAGTACAACTTGCAGCTGGCCACCTTAAATACATTTTCTCATCATTGGACACGCCTGCTTATGAAGTTCAAATCTTACCAAGCTAATCCAACCAATTTGGTGTTGCCAACAATCAGTATTGAGCAGTTACTTGCATTCAAATTAGCAAAATTACGACGGTACCCAAATTTTTGCACAGACAGTTTTTCACATTTGATTTAATTTCATACTTCTGAATAATGATTCACTAAATCTTTACTAAATCTTCACTGAATCTTTATTCAGAAAAACAAAAAAAAAACATTTCATACAAATTAATACTGCTTCACTAAATCTTCACTAAATGTTCAGAAAACACCCCAATAAACAGATGCTCCTGAGGAACGAAAGACATACCACTGTTATCTTTTTTGTTAAAAGTGGAGTAAATTATTATGCAGACTGAATGGGGTTCCACACTTTTTCATAAGACTGTATTGACAGGTGACTAATAAAATCACTTGCTGATTGGTTGCTGGGGACTTTTAGACCTGCATGGGAAACACAGAATCTGAGAATCTGCTTCTCCACTTATATTATGTTTCTGTTCCCAATGCCAAAAGCCAGTAGGGGGTGTTGACTGTATGTCAATGGGGAGGCATATCATCAATGGATCTGTTTTTACCCACAATGAAGAGATATTTGCCTACAATTGAATCAGCTGTTGAAGTTGAACAAATTAAATTGCAGGTGTATGTGGGCAAACTAGTTGCAAGGTATGGCATGTGAGGTTAAACAGCATTAGTATGTAATTATTTTGGTTCATGGATAATGTACCTATTGACAAAAAGTCAGGAAAGACACAATGTTGCTTATCAAACTATATGGAAGAACTATCTATATATCATCTATCTATATCAACACAATAATGCATTATAACATACAGTAACTGTTATGTTTGTCAGAAGCAGACTAAACATAATAGTGGTGGAAATTTTTCATGCGTTCAGACATTCTTTCCAGACATTCTTTCCAAAACAGTAACACAAGTAATAAAAGTAATTTAAATAAAAAGTAGCATGTGTATGTCCCTTCTTATTTTCTGCATGAGAAATGTTTGTATTGAGACAATGTAGCAGAAGATTAACAGATCTATGAAAAAACACACAAGATATCATGGGAAATGCATTCTAGTTTTGAGGTGATAGCTGCTTTATAAAATGTAAGAATGGACATGTTTCTAATTTGAGGGTTTTTTTTGTATCATTCATGTGAATGCCTCTCTTGGATTATGGGTGTTATTCTACATATAATCTAGAACAATTGGTTGCAACCAAGTACATGCTCTTCATGCATGCCATTTTCTTCACGTATATTTGGATCTTTTGCTGCATATAGCAAGTGTAAATAAGTCAGTTATTCATTCTTGTCTAAATCAGTCATAATTTATTGAGTAAGTGTATTATTATTATTATCCTCCATTTATAAGGTGCCAATTTATTAGTAAACAGATTAGGGGAATTTTGTAAAGCCAGTGCCAGACATAGTGGAGAGACACAGACAGATAATCTGCTCTTTCTCTGCATCATTTTGTTGGCAAAAATGTCTCCCTGTACCTGAGCCAAGGCAATGTATCTGGGTGCAGGCACATCAAGCAGTAAAGGAGAAGATTCTCAGATTCTGATTTTCTCCGCAGGACCACTACTGGCCTATAAGTGACAAAGTTTGCATCAGGACTAATAGACCCTGGCAACCAATCATTTGCTGATTTTTTGAAGAGACAACCAGAAAATAAACAACACTGGATCTAGTAATCTCTAATGACCCAGAATATATAGTAAATGTGTAAGTAATGGAACCCCTGGATAATGGTGACCATAATATGATCTCATTTAATGTCTGGTGCAAAAAACAAATATACAGCTGGGCAACAAATATACTAAATTTAAGAAAAGCTAATTTTGGTGCCTTGAGGGCTGCCCTTCAGAGCATAGATTGGAGCATTATGTTTTCAGCTAAAAAGAACATACATAGTTATCATTTAAAATGTTATCAAATTGTTACTGTTCTCAATTATTCCCTTGAGAAGTAAATGTGGAAGCACAAACAAGCACCCTATGTGGTTTAATATAGAAGTAAAGCCGTTAATAGGAAAGACATTTTAAAAAGCTGCATTTAATGAATCCGGAAGGCAAAGATAGGAAATGAGGAGCACATTGCAACAGAGGCTAAATCCAAAATGTTTTTTAAGTATATTAATAGTAAAAAGATGCAGGTTGAGCGTGTTGCTCCTTTAGATAATGGTACCAATATCTTGATAAACTGGCAATCTGGGCAGCTAAGTGACAGATGAGATTCAATACTGATAAATGTAAAGTCATGGGATGTAAAAATATCCAAGCCACTTGTACCCTTAATGGGACTGCACTAGGCAAATCCATAATGTAAAATGACCTTGGAGTCATTGTAGGTAATAAACTTGCCTATAGCAAGCAATGCCAGTCAGCAGCATCAATGGTAAATAATGTCTTGAGTTGTATTAAAAGGGGCATAGATTTGTGGAAGGAGAGGGTCATTCTTCCACTGTACAGAACACTGGTAAAGTCCCTTTTAGACAATGCCATGCAGTTTTGTTCTCCAGCACTCAAACAGGACATTATTGAATTAGATAGAGTATAGAGAAGGGCGATCAAGATGGTAAAAGGGATAGAAAATCTTAGCTATGAGAAAAGACTGGACAAGTTGGGGTCACTCACGCTGGTGAAGAGATGCTTAAGGGGTGATATGATAACGATGTATAAATATATACAAGGATCATATAATAATCTCTCTAATGCTTTATTTATTAGTCTGACGCAACGTCACCCATTCTGATTAGAAGAAAAGAGGTTCCGTCTAAATATTTAGAAGGGGTTTTTAACAGTGAGAGCTGTGAAGATGTGGAATTCTCTCCCTGAATCAGTCGTACAGGCTGATACTTTACATGGCTTTAAGAAGGGATTGGATGGCTTTTTAGTGAATGAAGGAATACAGGGTCATGGAAGATAGATCATAGCACAAGTAGATCCAAGGACTAGTCCAGCTGTCATTTTGGAGTCAGGAAGTAATATTCCCCCCCCCCCTCAGCTAGAAAATGCCTGCTTTTTATTTGTCTGGCCGATCTCAACTCCATTTGTCTCTGTGTAGCCCCACATAGGTGGAAACTGTACTTTTAAGTGCAAACACAACAAGCTGCTGATTTCAGCAGATCCGCTTCTCTCCACCTAATTAATATTTCTCAAGCAGAGAGAAGCATTCATTATGCTAGTCTGGCCTTGCCTTAAAGTTAAAGAAAGCTAATTTAAGCATCTTAAGATCAGTATTGCAGTGCAGTGATTGGGTTGTTAATGTTTTCACTAAGCACACAGCACAAAAATTATTTTAAATAATTTCTGCTCTCAATTTCAAAATCTCAAAGATACAGAAGTAAAGAATTTAATAGTAATGAAGTGGAGGTGATAGAAGTTATACTTAAAGAATGTAAATACTATAAGCAGCTATAAGGAAGGCAAAGACAAAAAATGAGGAACTGATTGTGGCACAGGCTAAGAGTAAACTCCAAAAATGCTAAAGTATAATAATAGTTTAAAAATGCAGTTTAAAAATGCAGAATGGATCCCCTAAATTATGGAATCATTTGATTGTATAGTATACAAATAAAGAAAATGTGCTATATCAATTCTTTTCTTTGGTGCATAACGTTGACGAGTCACAGTTTCAAGACCCACTGGACAGGGGCACAGAAGGCTCAGGTCCATCACATCAGTTGCTTTCACTGGATATGTTACACTAATGTTTACTCAATGTTAATGTGAATAAAGCACCAGAGCCTGATTAAATACACCCTTGGTAATTAGTTTTTGCCAGGCCTCTATGTTCTGGTGTGGTAGAGGTACCTATGAACTGGAGAAAAACTGATGTAACTCCAGTATTTAAAGGATTAAAGGTAATTACATGTTTGTAGGTTTGACATCTGTTATGGGCATAAGTTGGTTTAGAGAACACATTCAAGATTTCTTTCTGGAGAAAATCATTATAAATATAAATCAACATGGCTTTACAAAGAAAGCTACAGGATTGTGCACAAAAGTGGTTGTCAATGCTGCATTCTCTACTTTGAGAAGGATTTTTAGACTGCATTGGGTCTGTTTTTATTTAATTTGTTCATTAATGACTTAGGGGAGGGCATTTTAAGTAACTTCAGTATTTGCAGATGGCCACAGGGACATAAAGGAGTGATTTACATGTCTCCGCCCATGATGCATTATGGGAGAATAAAACTCTAATTTTTGCTATCTAGGCAGTGCTATATGTATGGCATGAGACAAGTAAATACCTTCTGATTTCAGAAGGCTTCACTTTGCATGCTATTGCTTGTGAAGGGCTTTTTGGCTCCTTTCAGTCCTTCTCACCCTAACCAGGTTCGGTTTCTCTTTCAGATGGCACTATGCAGACTAATTAATTCAATTCATGATATGGCATCTTTGTAGCAGGATCCTCACAAACTTGCCATCTGGGATGAGTTGAGATCAGATTCAATGTTGACAAATGTACCTGGGATATAACAATTTACAAGTTACTTATACCTTTAATAGGACTGCTTTAGGCAAATCCATAATGTAGGAGGACCTAAGGGGGTAAAACAATCTGCAAGGGCAAACAAGGTTTTGAGCTGTGTTAAAAAATTTATAAATATGGGGGAGGAGGGGACCATTATTTCCTTTTACAAAGCACTGGAAAGGCTGCATTTTGAATATACAGTGCAGTTATGGTCTACAGTGCTCAAACAGGATATTATTGAATTAGATAGAGTCAAACAAAGGGCAACTAAGCTGGAAAATGGTATAAAAGGTCTCAGATATAAAGAAAGAGTGGTCAAGCTGGGAATGTTTACACTGGAGATGCTTAAAGGAAAACTATACCCCTCAAACAATGTTAGTGTCTATAAAAATATATTGCATAAAACAGCCCATATGTAAAACCCTGATTGGTCAGGTGATCTCTGAGGCAACACACAGACCATCACAAAATGATACTTCAAGTCAAGAGATGTAAAAGGCAATATTTACTTAAATAAATATTCCAACTTGCTGAAGTATTCATTTTGGGGGTATAAGTTTCCTTTAAGCAAAGATATGATAACGTACATCTTAATACTCAAATTGTTTTAACGGTGGGAGCTGTGTAGTTGTGTACCTGTGACTGTACAGACAGGTGCATTAAATAGTTAGAAAACTGTTTTTTTGGATGGCTTTTTTGCAAATGGCTATTTTCAGAAAATCTATTGAAAATAGTTCTCAGTAGTGATGAGTGAAAAAATTTGTGAAAAATCTCAAGAAACGCATTGAAGTCAATAAGCACCAACATTATTTTTATGCGCATCAATTTTTTACTTGTGCAACAATTTTGTCTCTTGTGTGCAGTAGGAAAATTACTTTGCACTGGGCCCAAATTACAATTTTGTGGGGTACATTATTTATTCAATAAAGTAATAATGTTATCAGGGATACAGATTGGAAAATGCTACAATAGGCACAAAGCCCTAAGGGATTTCCTTATAAATGCTGAACACATTAGTAAATACTATATAAAAGTTGGGAAATGAAGAATTGTGTTCATTGGGTTTTCGTTTAATTGTCTGCATGTTACCTTTTTTTTGCAGGGAAAGGTTTATTCAGGACAAGATTATGGTTAGTAACTAAAAGAACAGATCAAGCTGTATGCTGGGAAGTGCTCCTTTACAGAAAGCTCAGACAGACTTTCTGCAATGTAAATAAAGAGGGAAATGATTATTAGTAATACATTCTTTGCTTTCTATATCTATGTGGAACACTTGCTTTTCTCCGTTCTTTGTGTTCACTGTACTCCAGGCAAACGCTATTGTTCTGTCCACAGCACAGTGAAACAATATATAATATGCTGTTATATTTCTTTGTTTGTAGAGCAAGTAGAACACAATGAAGTCACTTAGTCATTATACAAATACCCGTAATTTATAGTGAAACCAATGGGAAAATAAATGCTGCCCTTATGAGACAGTTTATACTGAAATAATCCCAATATAGTAACTTACTATACACAATATAAACCTTTTTAAAAAGTACAATATTGCCTTCGAATGAATTTGCGGCGAATTCGCCCCTGGCGAATAAATTCGCCCATCACTAACTAGCATTCATTTGTGCCTAGCAAAAATTCATTAGTGATCTTGCACTGAGGTCAATTTGCATAGGACGAGAAAAGTTGTATGGACGTCTTTGGTGCAAATGCTTGAAGTTACCACTTTTTTTACAAATGTCCAGGGAACCTTAATAAAGACAAGCAAGTTAATATAATTCCCTATACATGAGCCCACTATAAAATGAATTTTCCATATGTTATAAAATCTCTGGAGAAAACTGTTTTCCCCCAAAAAAATTCTAAGGGGCAGATTCACTAATGGGCAAACTTTCACCAGCATCAGCTTTGCCCCCCTTATACCACTTTGCCAGTCGCAAATGTGATTCGAATCTTCTAATTCACTAACATGCAATATTTCATCCTGGATGTCAACGCTGGCGACTTTTCGCTAGCGTTACGTCAGCTGTGCGAGTAATTCATTTGTGCATAGCGAAAATTCGCTAGTGGTCTTGCGCTTAGGTCAATTTGCATAGGGCGGGAAATTTAAAGTTGTATGGATTATTATAAATGTTGGAGCAAATGGTTTATGTTAGCACTTTTTATTACAAATGTCCAGTGAACCTTAATAAAGACAAGAGAGTTAATGTAATGCTCTACACATGAGCCCACTATAAAATAAATGTTCCATATGTTATGAAATGTCTGCAGAAAACCGGTTACCCAAAAAAGTGTAAATCAGTTTAATTCAACGCTATCTCCTGTGTGAAGTGCTCACTTTCCATATGGGCCACACCCCGACTTCACTTGAAAAAGGATCCATGATGATCCAAAACATGTTGTGATTCGAATAAAACTTTTTTGCAGCATAGTCTGCTTATCGTGTGCTCCATGCAACTGCAATTTGATTATAAAAAGTGTAAATCAGGACTTTTGCCGGCAATCCTGCTTGAAAAAAGGAAAAGGAAAGAAAGGAAAAGTCACCAGCGTTTTTTCACGTTTAATGCATTTTCAGCAGACAGAAGATTGAGGCAGATCTAGCATCTTTTTAGCACTTCACCTGGTCTGAGGTGGCAAAGTCAACTCTGGAGGTAATGTTCAGAAAAATCTGCACTTTAGTGAATTTGTGGAGTAACAATCATAAACCAGAGCAAAAAGTCGCCTGGCAATTGAGTGTGAATGAATGCTAGCGACAGTCCCATGTGCTAGAGAATTGCCACTGCCCCTACCATTAGCACCTTCCCCCTTTTAGTGAATCTGCCCCATTGTTTCAACTGGATGTAAACACAAGTTTTTCTGCCAACAGTATTCCTTCATTGCACTCCATTTGTTTTGGGGGTTTTTTCCTAATCAAACAAATCTGTGTGGAAAGTGGTTGTGGCCAAGGTCAAAAAGTGAGTGTGGGCAAATGTTGCACATTGTGCCATATCGGGTTCACCAATGCCAACTTTTACCTTTTGAATATCAGGTCACCTTACTTTAATCCCACCTTGAAAAGACAGTCCTTGGAATATCAGACATCAGAAGAATGTTGAGACTTGTAATTCAACAATAGCCAGAAATTGTAGGTAGAGATTTCTCACAAACCATGTGGTCTCTAAATTTCTGATGCATGTGCTTTAAATGTGCTGATATATTTCAAAGCTGTATTAGTGTCTAACTTGGAGATGTAACTGGTGTAAATATATAAATTTGAAGGTCTTAATTATTGTGCACTAACACATGCCTTTAGGATGCAAAGGAAAACTATTAGCTGCAAAAGAAAAAGGGGGTGTCAAGTTAAACTATGTTGACCTCAATGCACTAAATGCTGCCCTATTTATATACTGTAGTTACATAGTTATATAGCAAAGGAGGTTGGAATCGACAAACGCCCATCAAGTTCAACCTTCTGCCCATGGGTGTAAAGCTGGCCATAGACGTAACAATTACGATGTTTCTCAGAAAAGATCTTTCCAAGAAATATCATTCATTTCAACACACACGTGTAGAGCTGAATCGTCAAATATACAGATAGAAACAATAGAATTCTACCTGTATTTAACGATTCAACACTAACGATGGCCGATGTTAAGGGTGCCTTCAAAGGCATCCGATCAAAATTTTCCGTCCAGTCCGGCCGATACCTAAATCTTCTGACGATATTGGTTGGCTCCTTTCCCACCATATACACACCGAATATCATGGCCGCCTTAACTATAGAGGAAGCAGACCCTGCGGCTGCAGGCCGGAGGAGTAAAGGGGCCCTCATTCATATACAATTTCAATAAATATTGCTAAAACAACTTTTAGACATTTTGGGAGCCTGAAAATACATTTGCTGTGGGACCCAGTAATATCTAGTTACGCCACTGATTCTGCCCAAGTAAATCCTGCCCTTATGATATAAAGCTTATACTATAAAATCTCCATATCTCTCATCATTTGAAGAATGCAAAGACACCAGAATTTATATTTCATTAACCCAAACAAATATGTTTGCTGCAAACATGAATCAGCATGTAAGATTCTTTAAAGGCTAACAATGTGTACAGGGACTGTGATACAGAAATATGTGATTTCATTAGTACTGGCCACCAGAGGGTGTTTTGTATAATTCTGATCATGCCAAATCCCATAGATTTTTATGGAAATAGCCTATGGGGCAGATTTACTAAGGGCCGAATTTTAGAAGTAAAAAAAATATCATAGATTAGGTCCATTTTCGATCGAATACAAAATTGTTTGAATCGTTATATTTGATCGAACGATTCTCCTCAAATTCGGTTCTATGAGGTCCCCCAGGCTAAAATGGCAATTCGGCAGCTTTAAGCTGTCGAAGGATTTTTAAAGGGCATGTACATCAAAATTCGAATTTTTTAATTTTTTTAAGTCAATTAAATTTTTGGGCTATTCGGTGGTTGAAGTAGCCGAAAAATTACTTTGAAATTTAGATTTTAAAAATTAGAATTTTATTAAAATTTTCACTCCGACCTTTAGTAAATGTGCCCCTATGTGTGACTGACAACCACCTGCACCAATGGAGACATGCAATGTTTCTCACATTTCTCACTTGGTATTAATATGGCATCAGAGAGCCTGCTGGTATGCAGCATTAACCCTACATAGAAACATAGTTAACGTAGGCTGAAAATAGACACCTATCTATATAAAATCAGTCTAATTGCTTGTTGATCCAGAGGATTTGAATCAATTTGTTTCACAGTAGGAAATATTTCCTTCCTAAATACAAGACAGAAATCAGACCAGTCCTTGTATCAGGTTGGTTATTTCCAATAACTCTGTATCTCCTTAATTGCTAAAAAGACATCCAATGTATCTACCTGTATGTCTGATTCAGGGAGATAATTCCACAACTGATTATTAATAATATATTAATAATATATATTAATAATATATAATTAAAGTAGGGATGCACCAAATCCACTATTTTGGATTTTGGCCGAACCCCCGAATCCTTTGAGAAAGATTAGGCCGAATACCGAACCAAATCCGAAACCCTAATTTGCATATGGGGAGGGGAAAACCTTTTTACTTCCAAAAAGTCATGCAATTTCCTTCCCCACCCCTAATTTGCATATGCAAATTCAGATTTGGTTCGGCTGGGCACAAGGATTCGTCTGAATCCTGCTGAAAAAGGCCGAATCGTGGCCGAATCCCAAACCGAATCTTGGATTCGGTGCATCCCTAAATTAAAGTTTAATGCTTTTGTACCAGCTCAAGGCAACCACAGTCATTTAGCAATAAAGATCTGTATCTCCAAAGATGCCCCAGTAGCTCCCCATCCTCTTTATTCACTGCACATTCTCTGTGCTGTTGTCAGTAACTGAACTTAGGTAAAAACTCACAATATACAGATATACATTTCTATATACAGAATAGAAATATCATAATATAAGGCTGATTAGTAATTAATACAGATCATTATTACATGGCAGCACAGAAACCAGTGCAATTAGCATCATAATTTAATACTCAGCCCGGTAGCAAACTGAGGCAAAATGAGGCAAACCTCATTTTCTGCTGGATAATTTGCAACAACCCCTAAGCTTAGCTTCTCAACAGCTGCTCAGAGCCAACTGAGCAAGTGAGTGTCACAGACACTTTCCAAGATGGTGACCCCCTGTGACAAGTTTGAAGTCCTGGATCATTGCTGCTATTGAGAACTGGGAACTTTAGTCTGGTGCGATAAGTTCAGTATATAAAATATGGTATTTTTAGTATATTAATTTTAGGGTTCAGTTCTTATTTATGATGGAACCTCCTGTCTACTAATCAGAATGTGTGCAATCATATCTACTGAAAGGACCTACTGGTACATACAGTATTAAAGAGTTTATTATATGATAACCTTATATATTTATATATATAGTCATTATAAAAAGGCTGTACTCCAGCTTAACAACCACAACTTGGTTAGCCATTCTTCATAACTGAGAACTGAGGCAAATTTAATTAAAGTCCAAATATAATAATAAATGCTTTTTCTGCATTAAAGATCATGTTAGTGCAGTAACAAATATATCCCAAAAACTCTGATGTGTTACAGGAGTACAGGGAAAATGTTCTATTCTTTAGTTACTAATGTGGCACTATCAATACCTAGGCCACTCTGCAGCCACAGGCCCATCCCATCTCTTCCTTTCACCTTTTTCCTTATTGATGGAATGACCATTAACTTAGTCTGTGGTATAGGTTGATATAGAAAGAAAGTCGATAAACCCCTTGTTATCCCAATGAAAGTTAACTATCATTGGGATAACAAGGGGTTTATCAAATTTCTTTCTATATCAACCTATACCACTGACAAAGGCAGACCCCATTTCTTAACCCAAGTGCTAATCTAGCTACCTTGCTGATTGATCCTAACCTTCTCCTGAACCAATAACTCAGTCAGTTAACTCAGCAAATTACTTTTACTGTATATTGTTCTTGCATTGTAAAGGGTTGTGGCTTATTAACAACACTTTTATAAATGTTATTAATGGTATTTGCATATAAACATGCTCTTTCCACTTAATTGTGAAGCACATCCTTGCATCCTACCTCCCTGGAGCCCTGAATGTGTCATAATTCCAAGGTTCTATAGCTTCTGTATCAGAATGTTTTCTTTAGCTAACTCTTATTTCAATACTAGAAGCCATAAACTGAATAGGCCTCCAGCCATGGGGCAATATGCACAATAATGAGAACCATGCCAAGGGCCAGAAGGCATAATAATGGGTTTGCTATTTCAAGAGTTTTACAGCAGTGTTACAGGGAAGGAGTTTAATGATAAAGTGATAGAGATGAATACACAAGTCTGCTTTTATGTCACTTCTACTGTATTTCTCTTTCAGTTAATGATCACAGTATTTTCTAGCCTGATCCATTTATTCTCTTCTTGTTTTACGATTCCTGTTCACCTGTTACAGTGCTAGTGTCCCAGAGGAATTCTGGTAATTGGAGACTAATTAATGCTTTTCATCTTGTGAGTTTGAAGATGAGAAAAGGTTTGCCCTGGGGAACTTGGATATGCTTCAATGTGTGAGAATATGCCTGCCTTTTTCATTTGAGTTATTTTATTATTCTCATATTATCTGTGATGGTTCATTTGGTATTAGTAGTAATATATGCACATGTTGGAACTTAGGAATTGTAGGAATACATTAAAAAAATATAGAAGGTGAATGCATTACCCTGCTGTTATTAGACATTAAACTATCACTTATTCTAAGTTATTCAGCATGGAAAGAATAAAAATGTTTTCTCTCTGTTTTTCCATACATTTTATAAAATTTTACTTAAACACATATCCATTTTTAAAATCCAAAAATGTTTCATAGCCAAGAACAGACACCCCTAGCGACCATATAGGTAGATGGTGCTATTGTCTTGTTGTCTACAGAGGCTGCTTGAACAAAGGTAAGCAATAATACAACTTCCAAAAGGAATAAATAAGAAAGTTGTGTTAGGATACAAATTTCACCTTTAGATGCAGGTCTTGCAATCCAGAATGTAAAACAAATATATGTGTCTTTCCCATGAATACATGAGCTGAGGGGCTGGCTGGAAGTGTTACATGAATGGATGACCCAGCCAGTCCCTGTGATGTCCCCTAGCTTGGACTTCAATCAGATGCACAAGTTAGAGAGTGCCAAAAAAGAGCAAGGCACCTATAGGACACTGAACTTTCAGGACAGCCTTCACTTTGCAATGTGCACCAGATTTTTAATCCAATGCTGAGCAAAGACTACAGAAGCCACATGCCCCTTAGTGCTCTTGCATTTGCCCCTGAAGCAGTGATTTCTGACTCCTCCAATCGACTTTTCAATTGGTCTTCATTTTTTATAGTTTGTTTATTATTGTCTTCTGCCTGTTTTAGCTTTCAAATGGGGATCACTGACCCTGGCAGCCAAAAACTATTGCTCTGTAGGGACACAATTGTATTGTTATTGTTACTTTTTATTACTGTATTTATCTTTCTGTTGAGGTCCTCTCCTATTCATATACCATTCACTCATTCAAACCAAATTACCATCAAAGTTAATGTTGACCCTGGCAACCAGATAGCTGCTGAAATGAAAAGCAATGTAATTTAAATACCACAAATAAAAAATAAAAAGCTCTTGACAAAGGAGGTTGTACCTCCGAAACATCATGTGTGGATCTGCAACCCTTCCCACCGGTCAGCCTTGCTCCTCCTACGCTGACCGGTGGGGGCAAGATGTTGACCGGTGGGGGCAACTTGCGCGTCAAAACTGTTAGGCGCAATGATTTTAATCTTGGGTGCCTTGTTTTCTATTTGATCCCATATCTGTCCATCATGGCTCAAGCTCGTCCTGATTGGTTCCTCGTCCTTTAAATACCCTTCCCATTATTCCCTCATTGCCCAAGCTGGCTTCTGTTGCTACAGTTCCTGCTCAAGCCCTGTTTGACTTGGTATCCTGGTTTTCAACCTCCTTGGCCTGTTTATCGACTTCTGATCCTCTGCCTCCTGAACTGACCCCTGCCTGAGTTTGACTTCGCCTTTGCCTTATCCTCGTCTGTACTTTGCTCCTTTACCATATCCGCCTCAGAAAGCCCAGGGCCCCAAAATGGCGCCGGTGAAGAACGGAGCCATAAAGGAACGCCAGTTACTATCAGTCTTCCTCGGACCAGTCATCCTCTACTGGGATCCAAGCAATCCACCAGGATCCGAGGTAACTGATCGTTACAGGATCTCAATAAACTACAAGTTTTTTTGCACATTTGCCAAAGTGTTTGCCATTTGATTTTCTACTACATACGAATTACTGAAACCAAGGATTGCAGCAAGGTTTCCAGATTGAGCACCTCCCTAATACAAACACAGGTTTTGCATTACCACCAATTGACAAATTGTCTCAGAATATCATTCTCTTCAGGTTAACTAAAAGATAAGTAATCAAGTAGATTTTTTCAAAATATGTGTATGAACAACGAGGTATCTAAACTAATTTAGAAAAGTGTTGCCTGTGCAACTGAAGAAAGGTTGGATTTGAAGCAGCGTAGGTGGTTCTTCACAGTGAGGACAGTGAGGTTGTGGAATGCACTGCCGGGTGATGCTGTGATGGCTGATTCTGTTGATGCTTTTAAAAGGGGTTTGGATGATTTTCTGGACAGACATAATATCAAAGGCTATTTTGATACTAAACTCTACAGTTAGTATAGCTATGGGCATATATGGTTTGTGTGAAAGAGTGGAGATGTGTGTGTGTGTATGTATGCTGGGTTTTAATTTGGAGGGGTTGAACTTGACTATGTAACTATGGAGACAGATCCGAGTGACTGGGAGTGAATTGATGCTTGTCCTTTTTCAGAGGACTCTATGGATTGGCATCATAAGCATATGTCATATCCATATGTCCTTACTCCAGTGGAGCTTACAGTGTACAGTGATTCCTATCACAAAGTCACCAGGTTTTTTCAAGAGCCAAGTAACTTTCCTATATATATATGTTTTTGGAGCATGGACAAATACAAATAAAGTACAGAAAACAACATGGAAATATTGTAGCTTCTTACAATCCACAACTAAACATTATTATTAGAAAAATAGCCACAGACAAAGATCAAGCTACAGTACCAAATACACAAATGATCTACAGAATTCAGGAATACTATTCATGAGCTTCATCCAATTTGGTGTACATTATTACACGCACTAAATGCTCTACAGGAGGCATTTACATGGGAAAAACTATACACAAGAATGAGCCATTACCAAGACCAAAGCATGTGATACACCAGCGGGGCAATATTTCTGCAATTAAAATCACAGACTTCAAGACAGGAAGGTCTTAATTCTAAAAGGGAACTTTAAAACTGAACAGGAAAGAAAAATCTATGAATTCAAATGTATGGAGTTGTTCAACACATTAAGACAGGGCTTTTATTTAGGGTCAGCTTTCATGTCATACTATGTGACCTGAATAATTGCAGACCCCTGGACTATTTACAAGCCACCATAATTACTTTTATTTTTCTTTGGGTTATTTGTATACAAGGGTGTTGTGCCAATGAGGTGAGTTGAATGGGTTACCAGGGGTGGAAAAAAGCTGTGTCTGGTACCCTTTTGGTTTTTAAACTAGAAATTTAGCTTTTCTGGTGCAAGAGAGAGCAATTGCACTCTCTGCACTGGTGTTGCGGCCTCCCCTCGGACCCCACCCCCGGCAAGAAAGGTAAGTGTGCAAGTGGGGCAGCATTGCAGGAGCATGTAAACATGCTTCAGGCACAGGAAGACTGCAGACACATATCATGTACACAATAAACTGGCTAATCATGGATACATATTTGTAGCAAGTATAATACCAATAGTTGGATGCATTGTGTAAATGTAGATGGAAAATAATTCACTTTACATTGGCAGAGTGGCAACTCCCACAAATACAAATTATGGGTATGGCCAGCCTTAGAGATGGTTAAAGAGTGTGCCTGGCCCTTTAATCAGGCACTGGATATGCTCAGGTGTTCACACAGTCCTCCCTTTTTCCTATATTATATTTCATCATTTTTACTCTGGTTTCCCAGAATAATTTGTTTTGATACAGCTCCCTTCCCCTAGATACATAATATGTGTTTTGAGCGCTGAGTGTCTAGAGGATAAACCACGCATTTATTCTACTCTCAGGGGAGCATGATATAATAGAGGAATATTTCGAGTTCTAGAGGTGGCATATTGTACCATGCATAACATTTACATTAGATATGTGAGGAGAAACAGTATATGCCTTATTCTGCTTTGCCAACTTTTTAATTTCTGTGTTAGAAGCTGATCCTCCACAAAACAATTCTGAATACTAGGTCAAAATATGTTGCTGTGTTAGGGCAATGGCACACAGGAAGTTTGGTTCCTCTTGGTGAAAATGCTTTACTGCGGGCAACAAATCTTCCCACCACAATGATGTTAATTGCCAATGTGAAATCATATGTAACAAAGGGCACTAAGTCTGCCCAGAGCAACCAATCAGCTGAAAACATTTATTGGTCACCTGTTTAAAAGCAATCATCTTATTGGTTCCTATGGGTTACTGCCAGGGCCGGAACTAGGGGTAGGCAGAAGAGGCAGCTGCCTAGGGCGCAATGACTGGGGGGCACTGGGCAGCTGCCTCTTCCTCTTATTGCAGACTGTGCACCTTTCAGCGCCACTGCGTAAATGTGCATTGTGAGTCCCCACCAGAGCTCCGAATTGCTTAAAGGTACAGGGGCAGCGACGGGGGGGGGGAGGTTGGGAGAGGTGGTCTGGCCCGCCTCTGGTTACTGCTCCTGGGCAAATTTAGTGCAAATTTAGTGCCTTTTCTTACATATGGGGATTAAATTGCAAAGTCCCTTTGAATAACACCAAGCAAAGAATGTTCTCATTGGCACATCACAAGCAATACAATGCTAAATAAATGTATGAGTATTTGTATGAGTATTTGGTAGAAGTATTATTATAAATGTGCTATGAAAGGCATTGCAGTTCTGAGGAAGGCTTGTGTCCACTTGTCAGTGGCAGCGTCAATTTGATGGGCCCTTTGATGGGCTCCTGCCCCCTGTCATTAACAACATAACAAACTGCATGAGATACTTTAGATCAAAAAGGCCACAACTTGTTAATTAACAAATTTATATAAATAACAACCAACATACATTATATAACATTTATATATTTAACAATTAACTCTCGTAACTGAAGGCCAGGCAAAAGCTAGAGCGGCTGCTATAAGGTCCCAAATAAAGTCAGTATTTAGTGGGCTGGTGTGGGCTGTTTGTGCCTCTGTGTACCTGAAATGCCAGGGCCTATTTTAATTCTCAGTCCGGAACAAACCCGGACTGGCAATCTGTGGGTTCTGGCAAATGCCAGAGAGGCTGCTATAAGGTGCCATAGAAAGTCAATATTTAGTGGGCTGGTGGGGGCTGTTTCCACCTCTGTGTGGGCTGATTGGGCCTCTGTGTGCCTGAAATGCCAGGGCCTATTCTGAAGGCTGCAAAAAAATGATGAATGAGAGGCCTGCCTGTTGTCTATCCTAGGCACAGCTTTCTTTCGTGATGCAATCCCCTTCTTCTAGGCCCCATTTCTTTGGCCCCAGGCTAGGGTTGCCACCTGGCCGGTATTTTTCCGGCCTGGCTGGTATTTTTGATGGTTGATCCCAATGTTATTAATAGGAAAAAAAGAAAAAAATATAGGAAGGCCAGTATTTTTTTTAAGAAAAGGTGCCAACTCTACCCCAGGACTAACTCCTGTTACTCCCCTCCCACCACTAATACCAAACTCTACCCCTCCCCACACAGGGAAGGGTGGGCAGAAGCTGTTCACAGTAAAAGAGGAAACCCCATTCACTTTCTATCTCCTTTAACCCCTCTTGTCTCCATCCTTCCTCTCAGGCAACCTGGCAAACTACAACACCCATATTTCCCAAAACACTCCTTCAGTTCCCTACTTCCTAGCCCTGTCATTGCCCAGATATTCCCCAATTTCTGGCACACTCCCCACAGGCAGTCTGTACAGTAAGGGGCCTATTTATTAAAACTCACATTTTCTGGTTGAGATTTTAATGGGGAAAATTTTCTGGAGAGAAAAAAAACTCAGTTTTTAATTTTTTTTATTTATTATGCTCTGAAGCTGCTAAAAATCCAAATCCTAAAATACTCCAGTTAAAACCTCTTAATATCATGCAGATATCAATGGCAGACGATCGCTTTTTTATCAATTAGATCATGTTTCTTACATTCAAGATTCTCATTAGTTTTGTGCTGTTTGCGCTGGCTTTCCTTAGATAATCTGATAAAATCGAGTTTTCAAGGCATCAATTTGAAAAACTCAATTCGATAATCAAGTTGAAAAAGTCACACAACTCGGATCAGCGCTCAATTTTGTTGCAACGTTTTTTCGCACCAACTTTTTCAAGAAGAATTATTGGTAAATTAAGGGGAGTCAACTTTGAAAAAAACAAGTGGAGTGGGTGCGTGTCAATGTTTGCTTGAAACATAGCTAGAATCATTTGCTTTCATCATCTACATTACTATACACTGTACATTACACTTATTTATATTTTTTGCTTCAGCTTTTTGAAGAGTCATTTGTACAGAAAAATGTATGTTCTAGATTCTAAATACAACTTGTTGAGGGTGTGTGGCAGGAATTTACACACCTGTAGAATTGTATGTTCCAATAACACTGTGGCCTTCTAATCACAATTCACACAAGTAGCACCTTGTAATAATATAAGTTCATTACAGGGTTATTTCTCACAGGCCTGAAACTGATTTTTCTGAGCAGTATAGAATCCTTTAATACAATTTGTCTGCTAAACTTATGAAGTTTTGATTAAATTTAGAGAGCTGTTCTTTCTTTCTTAACATACTTGCAAATAAAACATTATTATATTATAAAACATTATTGATGCACCGGATCCCTCTTTTCTACATTTGGCCAGAAATTGAATCCAATCTTTATTTTCTAAAGCAAAATTGAGTATAAATCCTCCAGTTGTCTAGTGGTTTACAGTCAGATTGGATTAATGTTTTGGATATGATTTAGCTGAATCAACATTGTGTTTTATGATGTAATGTACCGAGGCAATACATACGTTATGGCCCTTTTTGTATATATGTATAGAAGCTTCATGGGCCAGTGTCAAATTCAAGTCAGTGAAAAAAAGATTTATTACTTGTAAATTTAAGATTTAAGATTTCATTCAATTCAGAAAAACTTATCTCATGGTTTATTACGTGAAAACTCTTTTGAAGTCTATGGGGAAAAAACAGGGACTGTATTTGGAGAAAAGTTTTTTCTCCACAAATTGAATCTTGTCCATGAGTTTTCACGTGATAAACCATGAGATAACAACTGGAGGACTGTAGGAAAGATTACATTGATCCATCCTCTGGCAAGCTTTGTTATTGCCTAGTAACCCAACAAAAACCAAAACTGAGATTTTCCAACATCCATTTCTATTCCATTTCAGTACAATTGAAAAATAACAGTGTGGCCACATTAGCTTCCAATCACCTGTAGAGGGAGTCCTGTCGGAATCCTGAGCACAGAACAAACAATATTACCAAAATATTAGATCTATAATAAATAATCATGTATGATTTCCATGTTGCACTCATCATTCCAGTCGGGTGCATCTCAGACTTAGTTTATTAAACCTTATCAGACTTATTTAATCAGTTCTGCAAATGTCCTGAGCATGTAAATATTGTACTCCATTATCCACAGGTTTATATGCAAATAAAACATGAGAAGGTATATGAAGCTGGTGTATTCAAACCAAGTCTCATTTAGAAGATGCATCGGATTTCATTACTGGGATCTTTAATCACAATGGTAAGGGATTTTGTGACATCATCAAGAGATTAATGTCATTTTTGCTCCAGCTAAAACATGTACAATATGATCTGAAATAAACAGCAGGTTCCACCTCTGTAATTAAATCACAGCATATGTCAATGTGCCTCAAATACTCAGGGGAATGTACATATGTTTTGGACCAATATAATATAATTGTGTGCACATTAAAATACAGTTAGAGCTTTTTAATTGATATTGGGAAAAATTTAGATTTTTTTTTTAGATCACGCTTTTGAGGAAGATGCAAAGATGTTCTGAAAAATGACTCAGATTCAATTCAGTGAGGAAAACGTTTTACATGTGAAATGTCATGGACAAGATTCAATATGAGATGCAATTTAATTCAGAAAAATCTCTATTCAAGTCCTTGGGGAAAGAACTGGAGCTGGATTAGGAGAAAAGTTTCTTTCTCCTCAAATTGAATCTCGTCCATGAGATAAGGTTTAGGTTAATCCTGACAAAAGTCGGAAAATAGTGATGATCTCGTACCTTGTTTGTAGAATGATGAGCAAACACTTTTTTTTTTAAAGATATATGTATATATTGAGTTACTTCATAGCAGACTTTCAGTCTATCATTCAAAACACATCCTTGTTGCTAGGGTAGGAGGCAGAATTCGAGAAAACAGATAGGGGCTAAAGTACAAAACTGCAGAGCAACAGATGAAAATAGTGACTGGGTCGGGGCAACACCAGAAAAATACCCGGTAGGTCCTAACCCTCATGAGCCAGGCCAGACCTACTCCACACAGCAGGCGCTTCTGACTTCTCCCCGCCCAATTGCATAATGAATTGACGCATGTAATGCAGGAACACACAACTGAGGGAGTGTAACAAAGGGGGTTTTGCGGTTGGGAAGGGGGGCCCTTGGGGCATCCCTGGTGGGCCCAGCGAGGGATCTAAATTCAACATCTGTGAACCAGTCCTGTTATTGAAAATTTCCTTGCAATTCTAATACCAAAATGCATGTCTTGAATTATTGTTAAACCTGTACAAACGAGTCTCATTAAATGTTCCTTTCTGTGTATTTCTCCAGACTTGTGAAATTGGTTATAAATAATCTGGCATCCAGTGCAGCAATTATTTTTGTCTTTTCCAATTAAAAACTATGAGCTACCACACATAACTTTCATTTTGTGAGGATATGACTTCTTTTTATTTGAAAAGCTATTTTTTCTTTTAATTTGACATCAAGTTTTGTTTTTTGTTTTTTTTTTCTTTCAAAATAAAGGGCTGTTTCATTTGTGTGAACGTTCTTGGATCAAAAAAGAAAAACAGATGCAAGATAATGTCACTGTGCACATTTGATTACGATTGGGTTGTGGATTTTGGGTTCCCAAAATGCTATTGTACTAGGAGCCCCTCAGAAAATACACGTTCTGTATTTGTCTATAGACCCGTCTCTTCCCATTATAGATCTTATTATCAGTCAGGCAGGTTTGATTTTTCCAACAGCTTGTATCCCTGCAGTTGTAATCTAACCGTTTGACCCTAGGACTAGGGATGGGCGAATTTATTCGCCAGGGGCGAATTCGCGGCGAATTCCCGCGATTCGCCGCTGGCGAATAAATTCGCGAAACTGGCGAAAAAATTCGCCAAAAAAAATTCGCCGCGCAAAAACGAGTCGCGCGTCGTTTTTTACGCGACGCGCCGAAAATGCCGCGACGCGTCGGAAACGACGCGACGCGCGTCAAAAACTAAAAAACTCTGGAAATTCGCGAATTTTTCGGCGAAGCAAACGCGCCCGTTTCGCCCATCACTACCTAGGACCAATGATCAGATTAAAGCCAATATAATCATAAGAAAGAAGAAAAGCCAATACCTTGTCTGCTACAAACGGAGGGTTCCCACACTTTATTCCATGGTGCTCACAACACTTCAGTGATCAAGCGTTTCGGGACCACATGGCCCTTCATCAGGCCATAAAGGTATTGGCCTTTCTTCTTTCTTCTGGTTATATTAGGGATCCTGTAATGGGAAAAAAAATTTTTCAAAATGCATCAGTTAATAGTGCTTTTCCTGAAGAATTATGCACTGAAATCCATTTCTCAAAAGAGCAAACAGATTTTTTTATATTTCATTTTGAAATCTGACATGGGGCTAGACATTTTGTCAATTTCCCAGCTGCCCCAAGTCATGTGACTTGTGCTCTGATAAACTTCAATCACTCTTTACTGCTGTACTGCAAGTTAGAGTGATATCACCCCCTCCGTTTCCCCACCCAGCAGCCTAACAAAAGAACAATGGGAAGGTAACCAGATAACAGCTTCCTAACACAAGATAACAGCTGCCTGGTAGATCTAAGAACAGCACTCAATAGTAAACACCCATGTCCCACTGCGTACTATTCAGTTACATCGAGAAGGAAAAAAAAAAAGACCGCCCGAAAGCAGTTCCCTCCTAAAGTGCTGGCACAAGTCACATGACCAGGGGCAGCTGGGAAATTGCCAAAATGTCAAAAACTGAATATAAAAAAAATCTGTTTGCTCTTTTAAGAAATGGATTTCAGTGCAGAAGTCTACTGGAGCAGCACTATTAAATGATGTGCTTTTAAAAAAACATGTTTTCCCATTACAGTTTCCCTTTAAATCTAATGTATCAGCCTGTACAACTGATTCAGAAGGAGAATTCCACATCTTCACAGCTCTCACTGTAACAAACCCATTTAGCCGGAACCTCCTTTTTCCTAATCAGTTCCTAGATGTAACTCTATGCCCCATGAAATTGTGGCCTCTGGAAGTGCCCCATTATTTTTTTAATTGAACAGCTGGACAGAAAGAAGTTAAATGGTCTATTTAATGGGGTGACTTTCACAAAAATACTTACTTTACTCCTGAGTTTTAAGTATTTGCAACAATTAGCTCTGATTAGTCAACTATAGTATAAAACCAGTGAAGTTAAATTCTGGTTTTGGACTCATCAGAGTACAGTCTGTTTTGAACACTCCAAGCACTATGTAACCCATAACCATAACACACCTGCAGCAGGTTACCTCAAACACTATTATTTGTACACGAAGGAGTGAAATTGTAATTCAGAGTTATAATCCTGGGTGATTAATGGATTCTTTATATTGCCCCACCTTTTCTAAAGGTTATTAAAAAAAAATCACTTGCATCACTGCAATTGCTTAACAACTGAAAAAGCACAGGCACAATTCTTGCAGATTACTGCGTAAATGCTGAGTCACAGAACCTTAACCCTTTAACAGCCACTATTTCATCAGAACCACTAACAGTAGTTTGCGCAAAACTTTTGGAAGTAGAAAGAGGGGCAAAAAGATTTGACCATGACCATTTTGTGGCCCACCCACTAATTACCATGTTCTTTTTACAAAATGTATCACTATCAGCTTATGAAAGTTTGAACACATTTCTGTGGTTTTTATGTGTTATTACAGGTTTGCTAATGAAGGTGAATTGCCCTTAAAGGTGCAAGTCACAGTTTCCCCAAGAGATGTGCTTCTCTTAAATTGTTACAATTATTTCTTTGCTTATCTTAAATTGTTACAAAAGTATCTGTGTACCTAAGTACAAGCTTTTTATCTTTTTCTGGCTGTTCAGTGCAGGAGAAAATCAGGATTTTTCAGTAACAATCTGGGACTGCAGGATGAGCTGTCAAATCGGGACTTTCCAGAGAAAAACTGGACAGTTGGGAGGTATGTGAATATAGATCCCCTATTTAAGGGCCCTTATGCTAAATGTGTTTGTGACTGTTACCATGTCCCATGTGAAGATGGCTTTGAATTATGAATTGCGGTAATCTCATCATTATGGTATGGAAATATTTGCTTACAAATCTGTTAATCTCAGTATATGGCTTATTAGTATATTCCTTCACTGGAATAGGTACAGGGACATATCTGTGTTTAAAGGAGATGTAAAGAAAAAAAGATTTTAAAAAAAATCCCATTTTTACTTTCTGTAATGAAAAAGAAATCTATCTCCAATATTATTTAATAAAAAAGTCTAATGTTTTTATAATAATCCTGGCTGTATGCAGTGAAATCCCCCTTTCATTTACTGCTGTGGATAGAAATTGTCAGACAGCCCCTAACTGCTCTGCAGGGAAACAATCATACTTTCAAATGGCAGGAGGGAGCCCCCCACCTTCCTTCCAAGAACTCGAGCAGCTTTGTTTATTTCCTTGTAGAGCAGCCAGTGACTGCGTAGAGATTTGTATTCACGGACACAGCGCAGTCTGTATATTCTGATTACTAATCAGTCTTGCTGTATTGGCTACTATGGCAGATACTATTTGACTTGTGCTGTTTTGATCACTTATGACAATCCCTAAGCTTAACTCCTAACTGAAGCTAGGGTTGCCACCCAGCTGGTATTTTACCAGTCTAGCCGGTAAAACACTGGCCAAAGTCGGGCCGGTATTACAAATTTACTAGCAATGTAGCTGCCAGTAAATCTGTAATACCCCTATTAAAGGCCCCTGGCCCCATGTTCCCTTTGCAGCAGGACACGCCCCTTGTGCATCACAACCCGACCCTTTCTTCCCGCCCCCCTACCACTGCTGGTAAAAATATATTTCAAAGGTGGCAACTCTAACTGAAGCCCAGACCACACTGAGCATGTGTGTAGTCTTGGTCTTGCAAAGATGTTTAACAAAGTTATAAGATGACAGCCCCCTGCGTCTAAGTAAGTTCATGTTTATATGTAGTATACAAAATAAAGCATTTCTAGAATAATTCTATTTTAGACTTTAGTTGCCCTTTAAATGGTTTAAAGGTACTGCTTTAAAAAAAACAGATTTTAGCAAAGAATCCAGATCATTTGAAATATCTGGGTCATGTTTTTGGTTTACACATATTCCATTTTTTTTTAAATAAGGTCAGGACGTCCCCCGCTAGATGGATTTTTAGAACAGTTCCAAGGAAGGCAACAATGGGAGAAATGATTAGTATGTAGGAATATATAGCAGAAAGTGGGCCCACTACTGCCATTCCACTAGAATGCAATGGCTTTACAATTAACCCTATGTTTACTGAATATATGTAGGCACTTTCCCAGTGCCCTAGTTTCCTAGTCTCGTTTTTTCACAAGGTCCAATAAATCTTAGCAACCAAACAGCAGGTAACATTAATTGTTCCCTTTTGAAAGCAAAAATTTTAAGTAGCGATGGGCGAATCTATCCCGTTTTGTTTCACCGAAAATTTTCCAGCTAAATTCGCGAATTGGTGAAAATTTCACGAAACGAGTCGCGTCACGCTCTTGACGCGCGTTGCATAATTTTCAGCAGGCGAATTTTCGCTTGCATTTCGCGGGAATTTGCGCCTGGCGAATAAATTCACCCATCACTAGTTATAAGGGTTACATGTTGTTTGTTTCTTGTGGTTGAAAAGCTTCTTTCTTGTATCTGAGGCTAATGGATAGTTCCGGGGTTCTGTTTTTTATCCTTATAATAAATAATTCAATGTTCATAATATTATATTAAAAGTGTGCTAAGGCTAAATGTAAGGGTCCAATCTGGTGACATCTCTTCTAATGCTCTGCTGCCAATAAGAGGTGTTCAGGACTGGACTGAGAATTAAAATAGGCCCTGGCATTTCAGGTACACAAGAGGCCCATCAGCCCACATAGAGGCCCAAACAGCCCCCACCAGCCCACTAAACACTGACTTTCTTTGGGACCTTATAGCAGCCCCTCTGGCATTTGCCCTAACCCACAAATGGCCAGTCTGGGCCTGGAGGTGTTTCCTAGCCTATGCTGTAATCTGTATAACAGTAGCCAAGGCTGCACACTACACCATTATGTTTAAAGGAATAACAGCTGTATCTCACTGGCTGTTCTGTATCTCTGCTAAGAAACTCTGTACCCACAGAAGGGTTAATGTGATTTCCCTCGTGCTGCCTCACCTAACTGCTCTGGATCAGATTTCTGCAGTGTTATTCACTGTGTCAAACTGACATGTACATTCTCCCTATTGGCTGCTCACCTGGGAGACACAAAGGAATAGCAGTCTGTGCCCAGGAATTCCTGGCAGTACATGGAAGGATGAAGAATGGCCATAAGTAATGAGTTTAACCCATGTAGAGCCAACACAGCATTTTGCATGTACCTTCAGTGTTTGTACTGTTAAACTACAGGTAGTATAATCATATACTGACACGTGCTGGTGATTCATGTATATACAGTATATGTGCACAAACACTGCACTGCACATGTATTTTATTTTAAGCAGAGGTGTTACAATCCTGAAAACCCTAGACAGTAAATTGTTCAAAAATATAGTTTATAAATTATATATATATATCTTATTATTATTTATTGTATTATATATTATTTTTAAATTAAAAAGTATTCCTAAATACCCCCTGTAACTCCATGCCAAAAAAGATGATATATAAATATATATATACAGTATATATATATATATATATACTATATATATATAATATACTATATATATAATATATACGTTGGAAGGAGTTTCAGCACATGCTGCAACTTACTTGCTGCTTTCAAAGTCTTTTTTTGAAAGCAGCAAGTAAATTGCAGCGTGTGGTGATCCTCCATCCAACGTCTATGCAACCTTAATGGTTCACCGCTGGCTACAACATAGATCTGAGTGCTGGTACTGTAGGACACTATGTATATATACTATGTATATAATATATACATGTATGGGAACTGTTATCCAGAGTGCTCAGGACCTGTGGCTTTCTGGATAATGGATCTATCCAGTAATTTGGATCTTCCAACCTTAAAGTGATTCTGACACTAAAAAA
>CM044444.1:68485366-68501718 GCA_024363595.1 Xenopus borealis
GATCATGATCCTAACCCTGTATGAGGAAAACGTCATTATTAGAGCATGTTGCTGAATTTCACCTTCCATTTGCCATTACTGTTCAGCATGGTGGCACAATGGTTAAAACTGCTGCCTTGCAGTGTAAGGTCTGATTATAGACATGGCATCTATGAGGAGCTTGTATGTTTTGTCTGTATTGGTTTCTTCTGGGTAATCCAGTTTCCTCCCCCACTCCAAAATTATACCGGCAGGTTAATTGGTTTCTTACAGATTTGATCATAATACTGTATGTGTGTGGATGTAATTTAATAGCTCCACTGGGATCAAGAGTGTAGTGAATGATGTTTAATATCTGTAAAACTGCAGAACATGTTGGTGCAATATTAATAGCCGATACATATCATGCTCTAAAGTGTAGGTGTATTGTATTCTGGGAGTTGTAGCATATCAAAACTGGAGAAAGGGGTGTACATGGGCTCCAGTGCAAAATATGGTGCAGTACACATTGGGAGAAATGTAATCAAATTCACAAAAAGAACATGGTACAATATAAAAAACATTAATTAGGTTTTTATTAAACTACAAACCTTAATTGCAAATTGCAACCAATATTGCATTCCCAAATTTGTCCTTAAACATCCATGTTCATATTTACACCTTCAACTCCTCCATCAAATCCTTTTCCTCAAACCCTGTAAAATGTATTCTGTTTTCCTGAGTACCGTGGATGGGCTGTAAGAACATATCTCAGCCCTTTGAATCTATGTGACCCAGATGCATAAACAAGTGAGTAGTACTTTGTGCAATGTAGAAAACATCACCCTGTGATGATTAACAGGCACTATCGGATCCCATGGAAAAAAAAGTCTATTACAGGGGGAAGAAATTCCCAGTGACCTAGTAAAATATTATCTTGGGGGCAGGGAAGTCACATGCTGGCAGCACAAACCAAGTTTAGTTAAACTCTAATTATATTGATTTTCTCTGAACAAACAATGCAGAGCTTGGATTTCAGGAGAACCTTCCAAGGAGCAACTAAAATGTACAGGGGTCTATTCTTCATAATTTAGTTATGAATCAAACATGCATTATTAATGCCTGAGTGCAGTGATCATTATGATTGCACTGACTGCTTAGCACAGTGCTACTCCAGAATAAATGGTATGCCACCCTCAGGGTCCCATTCATTGATTTAATAATTCACCCATTGTCCCATGCAGCCTATAGGGTTGCCACCATTTCTGAAAAAAAATACAGAACTTCTTATATACAGTATTTTTTTTTTTTCCTATTTATAACATCAGCCATTATTTTTACTGCCCAGGTCGGTAAAATACCGGCCAGGTGGCAACCCTAGTAGCCCATAGTAGCCCAAGTGAGGCCTACAACAAAAATAATCAGAAAAAAGCAACAGCATGTGGACAGATCTTAAGCAATATATACATAAATGTATAAAACATATATATAGATATACTGTATCCTGATTAGCAGATTATTTAATGTAATAGTTTCTTCTGACCATAAAGTAAATTCATTAAAGATTGCATGAATGAGTATGATTGATACCATGTAGCAGTATAATGTTGAAATGTAAATTTAAAAGAAGCACTGTAAAATGATTAAGTATGATATAAACTCATTTAGATTAATCTACATGAGAAAATAATATATGTGTTTATTATGTCTGATTACCTGAAAGTGAATTGGAGGCAGTAACAGACAGAGCAAGGTTAAAGCAGCACAATATACATTTACACTAAATACCAACTTAAGTCTCTATACAGAAATTTCATGTTACGCTCAGCAAACTCTACAAGGAATTGCTCTACAGAGGGCTTTCTATGTTATCTTACCTTCAGTGTCCACCAGTGAGTAAATCATTCAATAGAAAGTGATGTTTTAGTTGCTTATTCCTCAAAATCACCATTTTGCAAGCTGGTTTTTAAAGTAGCTGCTTGCTAATAATGAGATTTTTTCCAGGCAGAGATTGTCAGCGTCTCTTATCTTTCGCCTTGGCTGGAGTATGGATTGTTGGTGAGATTCTTTGCCTGGTACAGTACAGTTCCCTTTGCTTCCCAGGCCAGGAATTTTTCATTGAATAATTTTTAACTAAAGCTTTGGGAGGGGAACCAGGGTCTTCCTACATAATTTTGCTGTTTAGCCATGTAGAAAGAAAAGTTAACTTTTTTCTAATGTTAAACAAAGGGAGGGAGGGAAGCCAATTAACGAAAAAAGTGCCAGTTTTCTGTATTTATAACAAACAATGTTAGACAATTAAGTGTTGCACTTTATATGCAACCATGGTATTTATTTACTGTATTTGATTTATGTTGGAGCATAAATGCTACAATGAAAGGGGGTTATTTATCAAAATAAGAATTTTTCTGATTATTTTATTTAAAGTCCCGACCACGCCAGAATACACAATTTGACCTTATTTATTATTTAAAAATGTCAATTTTATCAGATTGTTGAAAAACTCAATTAAAATTGACTGAAAATCCAAATCATAGAATTTTTTTCGGATTTATTTCCCAGAATTATTTTACAGAATTATTTTACAGAATCGCTTGATTTTTTTTATTCAAAAAGCACAAAATGGTTGAATTTTCGAACTACTGTAATTCCAGCACAAACCACAGAAATGTCCAAAAAGGATAGGGACCTCTTCCATTGACTTAAATACAGTACTTGCTTGACAGGTTCGAGATGGTATATTTTTGGATTCAAAAACTCTCTGCAGCCCAGGATATTAATAAATCTAATTTTTTTCCACTTAATAACAGTAGACTTGGAGTTTAGCCACCAGAGCCTTTTCTGGGACTTACCCAATGCTGCCTTCTTTAACCCACTATACACTATAAGAGCTACATTTCCATAAAAAATGGAAATTAGCCTCTTAAAGCTTTTTGGTTCTCACCTTGCCCCATGGCAAGAGTGACCCCCTTTAGTGTTTTCTTCAGGAAGAATGCCAAACATGAATGCGGCCGTAGCACCCCCACACTCTCCCCTTTAATGGTGGTCTTATACCTTCAAAAATAGTTGTTGGTTTTGGAGACCTCACTCCTATAAGGAGTACAGTAGAGAAGGATTCACCTGTGAGACCAACTTTGGTCAGGAGACACTTTTCCCAAGACATGCCATGCTGGGAAGTGCCAGCCTTTGAACAATACTACTGGCTGTAAATAGCTATGACGGTTGCATACTAACAAGGCCCTGAAGCCTCGGCTGTGGCAAGCAAGACTCAATGGCTACATTTCCTTGAAGACTGATTTATTAATGTATTGATGTGTGTAAAGAGCTAATTTTCCAATTTTTTACCCATAATGCAGCATTTTCCAGAATTCCAACTTAATTGCAGACACACATTAACTTGCCTTTAACACAACCTTTATGAGATGCACCATGTTTAAGTTTTATTAATATTGAGGTGCTCACCGCAACTTGAAAAGAAGTATTTGAGGGAGAAAGCTCTTTCTGAATATGCAACCACAAGCTCAGTTTTGTATCCATTTGTTTTGTGTCTTATGGTGTGTTACTGTGTTTTGTGGTGATTGGGAATATAACTCCTTTATGTTAAACCCCTAGGCCCTGGTATACCATTGTTGGAAGCTCTGTGTATAATGTAAAGAGCCAAACATACGGGTTTGCCAAAGAGTAGCCTTAGTTTTCAGCTAAAAAAAAGAGTGAGAGCTCCTCTACTTTTGAACTTTGCTTTCTATTCAGAACCCCCCACAAATGCACATAAACAGAACACAAGGCCTATTACAGCATATTGTGTTCTCTGCTTCTGTTTTTAGAAGCAGCTACTTAGCAACTTGGATTCTCCAAGGTTCATGAGGCATTTTGCCTTCTATCTGAATGATCACAATGACACAGCTAAAAGAGTATTCTTGGAAGGAGAATTTTCCTTAGCACAAACTTTAATGTCTTGATATGGATATTAGTCAATGTGTTAAGTTAACAATGATCATATCCAAGTAATAGGTACATATAATGTAAAAATATATACAAATTATACAAACCTTCCACAGCTATAAGGCCAAGTGTTTGTCTTTAGCATTTCCATGTATGAGTCAGCTTATGTATGAGTCAACATAAAAGACCCTATCTGACATAGGTTCATTCCGTTAGACTGTAGAAAAGGTGCATAAACGCTGTCTGAGCTTTCAACTATAAATATAAATCAATGTTTTCCACTGACATGCCTGATTCCAGAGACTGAAACCATGATAATTTGTTTTTGCCTTTTCGGAACCATCTCCCAACTGCACTTTGCAGAGTCATTCAAACCATTCACTCCTTATTCCTTTATGAAGTGAATTATTCTGGGACTTGGCACCCGGTTGCTTCCTATAGTGGGTGGTGCACAGATTCTCTAAAAAGCAAATAGATGTGAAGGCCCCTAAGCCAGTTTAGTTCTCAATGGAACGAATCAATCAATCAGTGTAAGTATCAGTAGCATAGCTATATAGGAAGCAGATCCAGTGGTTGTGGGGGACTTGGACCATTATAGCCACCTTGCTGTCACAGGTAGACATGCACACATTCATGCACAAGTGGGCGAGGAGGCAGGGCAGGTAGTATGGAGATTGTTCTGGACCCCTCTGAAGATTGTTTAGCGGGGGGGGGGCAAAGTGTGCCACTGTTTGTAAGTATCAAATTATATGTGTTCTTTCTGGTGTAAGAACATGTTCATATACAAGCACACAGTTTAGAAGTAACCCTGATCATAACACAACAGGATTGGCCAGTTAGGCTTAATGTTATCTCCATAATGCTTAGAGATTGAATGCCTTTCCGTGATATATTTGTTTTTGCCATCTCCATAATGGAACTTCAAAAAATGGTTATAAACAACTTTTTTTACTGTGCTTAAATGTAATTGTATTTAGCCCATTCAAAGTATTCCTTGAATATACTAGCATAAGAAAAAAGTTGTACAAGTTTAGTCACAATTTTTTTTCTCAAACATTGGTCTACCCATAACCTTATTATACAGAGCTCACTCCTGTCTATTGCCCATATGCATCTGTCGAAATTCTTGGTCCTATACAATATCAGGCAATGACTTTCAAACCTTTTATTTACCATAATTTATAATACCTACCTCTTATATACCTACATGGAGAGCAGTGTGGATAAATCCCATAACTTTGTTGCCATAAATGTATATTGAATATATTAATTGAGTATATAACATGCAGCTGTAACAGCAGGGTTTTTTTATCTGTGATCGTAGGTTTTTTTTTCTGTAAAGACTTCAAATAATTGACCAAGTCAGCACTAATCAAAGCTCAGGAGAAACAGTATGCGGCGATTCCAACAGTATATGGAGGGAGAGAAATATGGAAAGAAAGAAAAGTATAGATAGGATATATAGTGTAATTTTCCTTATTCTTATAGTTGCACAAAACCATACATTCTCCTCTCCAAACGTAATTAGCCCAAGGTTTTCGTGACTATTACTTCACACTCCTTACAATTACCACATGCTACAGAGATTGTGCACCAGAATGGGTGACCTGATGTCCATCCCCATGCACTGGTTACATAATTAAATGGTTAAGAGAATAGGGGAATGTGGGGAGTGACATCTAGTAAATGCTGAATATAAGGTGAACGTAATTACCTGCCCCTCCTCTATGCCTGATTGACAGCTGGTATTTGTAAATAAGTTTACAACAGCTATGAATGCTTAAATAAAAAACTGGATTTCAAGTTTAATTTGAAAAGGACTTTTATTATACAGCGTTTTATGTCTGAGTGACAGTCCACTTTAAGATTTCATCAAAATGTATCACCGATACTCAATTTAAATACTATGTATGATCTGCAGTTTCAGAAGTGTGGGAAAAGCAGGATTCCATTATAATTTGAAAATTGTAGTTATAATTAGTGGATGAGAAGTGGATGTGAAATTATAGAGTACCCACCTGTTCTGCAGACTGATCCACCTACATCGGATATCCTGTTAACAAGCCCCAGTGGGAATGCAGGAGAAACAGGTTTAAGAGCCAATGCTTTATGATGATGACTTCTAAGATAAACAAACCCTTAAACACAATGTATATATATATATACATACAGTACATACATATATATTATATATATATATATATATTATTATTATTATTTTTTTTTTTTTTCAGTAAGTTCAATTTGTTGGAAATATTATCTCCATCTGGCATGTTACCCGATAAACAGCTAATTGCTAATTTATACAAATTCCCCTGATATTATCAGTTTTATACCCAGGTGTCTCTCTCACCATCTGGAATGCAGCTGCATTGCCTTATATCATATATTCTTTTATATATATACATATGTGTGTGTGTGTGTGTTTGTGTGCATCTGTATGCATGTATATATACAAGCACATCTTTAGTACTAATACACAAGAATCATGAAACCATGAATATGATACATCTGCCTCTTTTCTCCACTCACTAAATATAATGACAAAGCCTGGCTACAGGCCATTTAGATTTATTATAACTTCTCCAAATTACGTGTCTAATTAGGATAATAATTGGGGAAATGTAGAAGTAGTTAAAATAAAGAAATGGGGCAGAGGATTCGCTTGCATTTGTTGTTTATTTTATGTACAATAGATTTTTCTTGTGAAAACTAAATTTTATGTGAAATTACCAGCATTTCTGCTATACACCAATGTTCTTGTGAGCTACTTTGTTCACTTCCATTAACTAAACTTAATGAAAAAAAAACATTTTGTAAGTATCATTAGAATTTAATTGCCCATCTATTGAAAAAAAGTAGTGTGTTGGCTTAAAACCTGTTTCTCTGGGTTTTAATATGATAGTGAAACCCATTAGAGCAGTTCATGCCAGAGTTGAACAATATGCAGTTTTGAGGGATGAAATGCAGTTATTATAGCTGATACACCTATCTTATGACCCAACACCAGAGGTATGGCTTATTATTGTGCTCTGTATGGAAATGATGTAATGGCATATGAAATGCCACAAGGATAAAACATAATTTTTTACATGAACATATCTGTCATGGAAATTATAACAGAAATGCATATACACGTATGGGACCTGTTATCTAGAATGCTTGGGACCTGGGGTTTTCCCCATAATTTAGTTCTCCAGATATTAATTCTACTCAAAAATAAACATTAAATAAACCCATTAATATGCTTCCATTAAGGATTAATTACATCTTTGTTTGGATCAAGTGTAAGGTACTGTTTTATTATCACAGAAAAAAAGGACATTTGTTTTTAAATTTTGAATTATTTTATTAAATATGGGAGGTAGCCTTCCTGTAATTTGGAGCTTTTGGGATAAAGTCTTTCTGGAAAACAGATCCAATACCTGTATATCATTCTAAATCTTGTCTCTATTTAACTGTACCACTCATGCTGAAAAGCAGTCATATCTGGGGTGTCCTAAATAAAATGTAGGTACACTCTATACAGAAGGACAGCCTCAGGCTGGCAGCACAAATATGGACATACAGATATATTTATTAAAATCTATTTTGATACACTTTCTGAATTTAGGATGGTTTTCTTTTTCAATTAAATTACCCACCAGGATGCCAGTAAAGAGATGGCAGCAATGACCAGCCAATGCTAGAGATACTGTATATTTCCCAGTAACAGAATGAGCATGAAGATGTGATCTTGTAATAGACGATTACTGTACCATTTTTCTGTATTACTTTTTCATTATGAAGGACCACAGATTAGGTATTAGTTACATATGCTGACTTCTATTTTCTTTTGTTCTGTGTCATAATTTCTGAGAAAGAAAATCCTCATTCTCTGAGAATCTGTTCCATGAAATATTTCGCTTTACTAACAGATCAAGAGTGGCAATTCTTCACCACATTTATTCTTACCCAAAGTTTAGGGTTTTTGCTGCAGAACTCTATGCACATTCTACCTGCTTGTGAGATATATTATGTAAACCAGAATCAAATTAAAATTACTATTCAGTATCTAAGAAAATGCTTTTCAGACTAGTTTAAAGGATTTTTTCAGTGGCCAGGTATTTTAAGCTTAGCAATTAAGGCAGTGGTACTAATTGCAGGTAGATAATAGCACGTTACAAGATTAGGCCAAACCCCCACGCTTATGGCATCAGCTGCTTGAGTAAAGATAATACAATGCCCTGCCCATTATCCTTCTTTTGCACAATTTCCCACCTGTTTCTGGAACAGCTGAATCAGCTGCAGTCCAGGGCCCATGAGTATCGTGGATTAGTGGGGTTTCTGACTTCTAGGTAATATGAATAAATCAGGTTAATGTGGAGGATGGATGGTGGTGGTGCTAAAAAGCATTTCTATGGAACACAACTTATTTTAGCTCTGCTGCTGCATACATATCTAATAGACACAAATGCTCTGGAATGAACACACTGGAATCATTCATTCCAAACATGACATCAAGAATATTCATCACATAGCAAATAATTAGAAAAGTTCTTTCATAATTCTAAATTGTATGAGCCAGGACTAACCTCAAAATGACACCAGCACCCCCAATAATGAAATATTAGGATGTGTTTTTTGGAATGAAGAGGCTGTATGGCACATATACACATAACCTATTTACGCTTAACAGACTACCAGCCTCCATGTAGTATATTAAATTATAATTAAACCACCATGTGATAACACATCCATGTATATAACCGCCCAAGCCAAACCCCACGTGAAAGACACCTGACTCCTGCTGAGTTTTTAACTCCATTTGAAGGAAAACTACCCCCAAAATGAATACTTAAGCAACATATAGTTTATATCAAATTAAATAGCATATTAAAGAATCTTATCAAACTGGAATATATATTTAAGTTAATATTGCCCTTTTACATCTCTTGCTTTGAACCACTATTTAGTGATGGTCTGTGTGCTGCCTCAGAGATCACCTGACCAGAAATACTGCAACTCTAACTGTAACAGGAAGAAGTGTGGAAGCAAAAGACACAACTCTGTCTGTTAAATGGCTCATGTGACCTAGCATGTATGGGTTGTTTTATTTGTTTGTGTGCACCATGAATCATACTTAGAGGGCATGTAACCCTACTTTGACACCACATGTATAATATGGATTTACACTCTAAATAAAAATAATGTGTCTTACCAATACAGGGGCTGAATCCCCTTTGAAATATGAAAGATACTGGGATTTTCTCTAATGCCTCCACCTAATAGGATTCAGGAATGGCACCTATGGATGGCCTCAATAGGAACAAAAAATGTGGTGAACAAATAAAACTCATATAGAAAAAGAAAGTAGAGGGCAATAATGCAATTATAATTATCAATAACAATAATACATCTACCCTGGGGAAATATAACAACATTTGAGAAACCTAAAGAGGAACAAAAGATTTGCCATACATAGCACAGTGAAAATTCTTTGACCATGCCCACTTTATGGCCACACTCCCAATTACAATGTCAATTAAATTATAATAGTTTTGCTAATGAAGCTAAAATTGCCATTTGAGTTGCTAGCCTCAGTTCTCCCAAGAGACTTGCTTAGCCTCTTAAATGATTACAATTTTATCTTTGCTTATCTTATATTGTTACAAATGTATGAAAGTGCAGCTGGGTTTTCAGAGCTCTCTGCCAAAAAGCCTCTTACTTTAATTAGGTTTTAGAAATGCTGTTGATCTTTTTCTGGCATCAGTGCAGGAGATCAAAAATAAACTTGGAACTTCTCTGACTGAGCTCTCAAAATCGGGACTGTCCCATGGAAAACAGGACAGTTGGGAGGTATGGGGAACCCATGTGGTTAGTCCAGTCCTGACACAGTCTTTACTGGGCACAGGCCCACAATCTACTCCAGATGGATAAATAGAGTGATATTCCCTTTGCCCAAGAGCTCTTAAACTCCTATAGCTCCTAGAGCTACCTGCCACAATTACCTCTCCTATAATCTAGGCAGTAGCTCCCACATATCAGGCACACAAACAACCCCTGTCTTCATGCAGGGGGACCACACACTGGAGCCTTCCAATATCCCCCTCAGGCAGAAGTCACCAGGGGATCACAGAAATAGTATAAGCTTCCACAGCATCTCAAATCCCAAAGCCGCTTCTAAGCTATCCAAGCCGAGTAAGTGGCTACTTACCCCTCCGTGCAGGTTCCCCGACGCCATCTTCTTCAGCAAAGTCTTCTTCCTGGATCCATGGCGGTGCATGTGCAGTAGGACGCATTTGCCGGTTTGTACTACTGCACATGTGGCTAAAGTTCAAGAAGGTCGCTGATTGAAGTTAGAGCCCGAGGGATTGAATTCCCCTTTAAAGCCCTCATTCACATGGAAACTGTTTAACAGACAGCTCTTTTCACAGTTTCTCTGCTGCTTCTGAGCTCTAGACCCTTCATGGGCTCCCAATGCTTTTAGCCCCATATCCCAGGCACTCCAAGAGCCTCACCATCACATTGGCAGTTTCATCTTGCTACAATCCATGCACTCCCAATTGGAATGAAGATGGAAAGAGACTGAGCTGACTGGAAAGAAATTGTGCAATAGTGACACAATCTGTAATCTGCCAGGGCACATTATATTGGGGAAAAGGAATCACCCCCCCCTCCCATTTCCAATTTAGGTTCAGCACTTAGCTGGCCACACTAGGGGATTTCCAACCATGTGGGGATTTTCAGCCCATAGGGGAATTTAACCCTATGAACCCCCTAAAGTAAGTACCTTACTCAACATGGCTGGGCCCTCTTCAGAAGCAGATCCCACAGGGCCCATCACAACAGTACTTCCTCTCCCCCCTGATGTATCTCAAGGCTGGGTTTGTCCATCACTACCCCTTAGATGTAAAGGTGGCAATATATGGGTCAATAAATGCTTCAGATATTGAGTACAGGGCCCTCTAATGGACTTCCCCAACCAATATCTGGCCAAAAACCAGCCAAATACCCATAAGGCAAGGTTTAAAATCCAGTCGGAATGAGAGCCACATTGGTTCATGATGCCTGAATTCCCATTGTTGTGATTCAGTTGTTGGGTCCTAGGGCAGAATGATTGGATCAGCCCAATGTGAACTTTCCAAATGAGAGGATCTTCAAGTGTATGGCCAGTTTTAGGTGCCCAAACAAACAAAACATGATATTGCGGCTAATATACAAGCTATAAAAATGGCACTTATAATTTTGCTGCAATATCAAGTATGCCACTGGTCAGCACCAAATATACTGTAGTTTTTAATCATTCTAACCTTAGTTGCTAGTGTTTTTTGTTTATTTTAATTGCATTGATTTTTATATAATTGGAAATATCACCTACATTTGTGTTGATTGGTGTATCTGTAAACCCTTGCACCCAGTATTAATTATTATTATTATTTAATAATTAAAAACTTTTTATATTAATATCCAATAACTTAATCACAGAAGATGTCCATGCAAGAAGCAATACTCTTATGCAAAAGATTTAAAGTAGCTGTTCTTTAGCCTGGGAAGTTAGAAATGGACATGCATTGGATTATCTCATTTATTTGCCTTTTGATGATGCTTAACAGATAATATTTCTGTTTCTTATAGCTATCTACTTACCACAATGTTTGTGTAAAAGTCTTGTGATTTTTACTTCTGTTCTATGAAACTGAACTTTTGAAACCACCTTGTGCTTGCCTGATTCAGCTTTCCTCTATAGCTTCTATTCTGAAGCAAAAGGGAATGTTGCTGCCGCATGCTGGTATCTGTATTCAAACATAAAATATATGCAAACAGAAATGTCAGACAATGACTCTGATGTCATATTATTTGCTAGGCACATTTACCTAATATCTTCAAACAAACAAGGCAGTATACTTCATTATATATCCATGTGAAATATACAGGTGCTTGAAAATAATGTAGAGAATCCGGGTTAATATTCCATATCCTCATGGTATGCTTTTATCTTCTGCTAAAAATGAGTCTATTAAAATACAGAATATCATCAACATAAGTGGAAAACTTTTGGAAACAATTACTAAACTGAGAAAATCTAAAATGTCATTTCATTTAGTTCAGAAAGTACAAACAAAAAATGAACATCTAAAGCCTCTAAAAATTCAAGTTTTTGGGGCAATTTGCACCAGAAAAAAACCAAAATCCTATAACATCAACCAATAGGATCAGCACTACTCCCATTGACTTCTATAGGACCTTGACAATTTTACTTGGCAAAAGTAAAAGCCCTAGAGGTTTTCGTGGTTTTTACACTTATAAATAAATCTAAAATACTATGCTGTATATATCTATACACTTACTAATAAATCCAACATCCAAGGGGTTGGTGAGCAACATGTTGCTTGTGAGCCACTGGTTGGGGATCAGATCAGTATCATGTAGAATTACATGTGAATGAACCCTTCAAAGCAGGAGCCCCCATACATTACTAATGTGGAGTCTACTTTAAATTATGTTGTCCCGTTATGATCTACATCCATAAAAGCATTGCTAGAATTCTGTTCCATGGAAAATATTACTTAAAGGGGACCTGTCACCCAGAGAAATAATTCCAAAATATTTTCTATCATGTTAGTTGAGCAAAATAAAACTTTAATTACATTATATTTATTATTTATATTTTGTTTCCTTCAGTCTTGGAATTAAACAAACACAACACACAGGCAGGAGCCATTTTGTGGACACTGTTAATAAGACAACTGGTCTTAATGCCCAAATGCCCATGCGCAATGCCCTACAGTTATAGAGTCTGAGGAGGGAAGGGGCAATGTGAGAAGTGCAGTGACATGTAGGAATTGCTGAAAGTGAATAGTAATAGACTGTCCCACCTCTATTCTTCAGGCATAGAGACAGGGCTGATGATATTTGATTGACAGGTCAGATATTTAAAAAAAGGTATGGTTGTTTTAATGAATAAAATAATTTGCGTTTAATCTGTTTAATTTGCAAAGGACTTTCATTATGCAGCCTTTTATGTGCACAGTAGTTGACAGGTCAGCTCTGTATACTGATTTATGAAAAAAAAAATATATGCTATATTTAACATGTGATTAGACAAGCTGTTTGCCAACAGTGTCTTGAAGCAAATTCACCAGTTGTAGGAATGCAGTGCAACAGTATATTACGGGGCAGATTTACTAAATTCGTGTGAAGGATTCAAAATTAGATAGAATTGAAAATTTTCGATTTCGCGAATTTTCAAATATGCAAATTAGGCCACTTCGACCATCGAATTAGCAAAATTCGATTGAATCGAATAGATTGAATAAAATTCTATTTCATCGTTCGACCATTCCATGGTCGAAGTACTTCCCCTTTGAATTTTTCTTCGATGTGCCAATTTGCCAGATTGAACCTACTGAATTGCAATGGAAGCCTATGGGTAGCACCCATAGGCTGGTAACTTTTACACACCGGAGTTTTTGGCTTCGCTCCCCCGTGTTGCGATTTCTTCCGTTCAACCGCAGGGGTAGACGCACTAAATGATTGCCAGGGGGGCTGTACCTACACAGCCCCTTCACAATCATGAGTGTGTAAGAGCCCTAAGGCTGCCAGGGCTGCATGCTACTTAGTAAGGCTCTTATTAGGCCACATCTTATTCAGGCCCTCTGTAAATTCATCCAACCAATAACAAATACAGCCACCAACTCCCAACCACGAATGTCCTTAATTTACTAAAAAACTTAAATGAAAAAGCATGTGTGGGAAAAGTTGTGAAAAACTGTGCTACTATGCTATTCGTGCAACATTTGCCTCTTGAAAGCCAAAATTTTTTGTATAGTAGCACAAAAACCAGCGTCAAAATGCCCCAAACCCTCAAAGATCATGAAGTCCCAAAACATCTTCCAGTTGTAAAAGAGACATTTGCCATTGGCTACTACATGACTTCTACAGTTTTTTGCTGCAGTATTTTCCGATTTGTATCTGTTTCAGTTCTGTCGCATAATAAAACGCAGGGAAAAAAACTAACTTTTTCGGATTTTGTGGGGCAAAAAGCCCAATGAGAAAAATTCAACCTTTAATAAGTGCCCCCTCTAGGTATCAACAGCTTTAACATAATAATATATGGAAAAAATAAATTTTAGCATTACTTACAATTAACAGTTTTAGAATACAGCTGTTGAACTCACACACCCTCTAGTGTACACAGTGGTAGGTGCAAAAATGCAGAGACATGAAAAAATATACAGTAACAATATATTGCAAGGAATAATACAGTATATAATTAAAGAGTAGTGTTTTCATATCTTTATTAATGGACTTTATTAATGGACTTTGTATAGTGAGCACAAATGTGAGGTGTCATCACACAGATACAGATTAGGTGTGATATGGAATGCTAGTTGAGGGTATATTAAAAATCCTTCAGTTGCCTAAACAGTAGGGATGCACTAAATCCCAGATATATTTCAGGATTCAAATCCAAGTGTCTGGTTGAATAGGAACCTTCATGAATATAGTTCACATGATTATTTATGGGTTTCTGGATTTTTTGAAATATGGATTTGAAGCCCCCTGATACTGTAAGTGCTTTTTATCAGTCTGCATCGAGCAGGAGCCGGGAGCAGGAACAGCTGCTACCATGTAGGAATACCGTGCAGGTGGAAATGCAACATGCTGCACTAGAATGCTACCCAACCAGGGTCAGACTTGATCTGTGGGACATTGAGAAAATACCCAGTGGGACCTGGCTCTCATGGGCCCTGACGGTCCAGACCTGTTCCTTGCCCAAATCTATTGTTGCTACCACTGACCTCTCTAACTCCCTCCCTCTGTACCTGGTAGTGGCAAAATAATGTATGTGAGGGGTTGAGCTGTACAGAGCCAGCACAAGTAGCTGTAAGACTGTCACGTACAGAGAAGCTGTTAAATCTGTGGAATCTACAGACTGAGCCCAGCCTATTCCCTGTCAAGCTGCTAGAAACTCAGAAGGAGAAAGGTGCCACTGTTGAGATTGATCCTGTTGCAGAGCTGCCTGTAATCTCCAGTGTGACTGCATCTGAGAGCACCCCGGTGAGTGACCCATCCAACGGAGGATACTGGCAAGGATACAAGTGTGGGGCCCCAAACTAAAGACAGGTCTTGTGTATTTACCTGCTACGTGGGTGAGCTGCTAAATTCCAAAGGGAGAGGTACTTGAGAAATGGTAGCACTACCTGGGGAATAAGAGCACTGGGGAAGGGACATTGCATTTAAACTGTGTGGTTATTAACCCCTTCTGGAGGATTTGGGACTTTAATTTTAAAAATGAGCAACAATTAAGTACCTAATAGTACCTAGTTTGCCCAAGTTTTACTGCAGTTTACACATATAAACTTTCATATTTGTTTCATTTGCAAACTGTGTGTGTTTTATTGTTCCTAGTTGAATCCCCTTGAGGTGTGTTCCTCAGTGTTCCCTATGGCACTGAGCTGTAATTCCCAGATCCCAGTACTTTTCATACGCAAAAGGTACTCAGGGCCCCTGGATTGCCAAGAGTAAGTTGCTATTTAAAGAGACACTAAACAAATTAGGGTTATACAGGTATAACTATAGAGGAGACCCCAAGGTCACCGAGGGCCCAGACCACAGGGTCTGCTGTTTAAATCCCCTTCCCAGGCACCACACACAGCAGGGAGGTCCTGTAAGCACTGTGTCCTCCTAAAATGTGATTTGCCCGGAGGAGCAGCATACCACTGATTATCTGGAATGCCTGGGATGTGAGGTTTCCAAATAACAGCTGGTTCTGTGATTTGGATTACCACACCTTTACATCTACTAGTTGCCATCAAGTGCAAGGTTCTGATTAACAGAGAAAAAAGTAATCATATAAAATTATATCAAAAATGCTTACACATTTTATGGGAGGCCTTTCCATAATTCAAAGGTTTGCGCACAGTGGGTTCCCAGATAATAGATCTTGTCGATGTTCAAAACCTTAAATTAGCCACATGGGGGGATTTGGTCTGCTAACGTAAATGGGATTCTGTCTTGATTTTTATTATGTATTTTTATTTCTAATTACACTGTTTACACTGCAAAAAAATTCACTCTACGACAATGTAAAATTTCCTTCCTGAACCAGCCAGTGTATATTTTTTAGTTGTAATATTGGTGTATAGGCAGCCATCCCAGGTCATTTTGCCTGGTCATGTGCTTTCAGAATGAGCCAGCACTTAAGGATGGAACTTCTTTCTGGCAGGCTGTTGTAACTAAATGTGTTGCAGTGGGACCTGGATTTTACTACTGCGTGCTGTTCTTATATCTACCAGGCAGTTGTTATCTTGTGTTAGGGAGCTGCTATCTGGTTACCTTCCCATTGTTCTGTTGTTAGGCTGCTTGAGGGGAAGATGGGAGGGGGTGATATATCACTCCAACTTGCCGTACAGTAGTAAAGAGTGATTGAAGTTTATCAGAGCACAAGTCACATGACTTGGGGCAGC
>CM044444.1:68509948-68522333 GCA_024363595.1 Xenopus borealis
ACTACTCAGTACAAGGTGACAGCTCAAAAAAAATTCCTATACCAATTTCTATTAATAACATTTGAAAAATCCTCAGTACTATGAAAACAGCTTGCATTCATACAGTTTCAGAAGGCCTAAAGTTAACATTAGCTCCCTGTTGGTTTCAGTGTTTTCTTTTTTTCTTTTAATAGGGAGGGTCTCTGTAACTGGAATTATGAACTCCCTAACCCCTAATGAATTTTCTCCATTTGCCAAAATTGCATGTCACAAATGAAGAATGAGAACCCAAAGATCAGCAAGTATATTTCTTCCAGGGCTTCATGTACACTTGAGTGCTGCATCCTAATAATATCCAAATCTTGGAATGCCACTGCGTGTGATCTCCATGCAACTCAGTTCAGTAAACCATTTTTTATATAGGAATCTAGAATGAAAGCTGATCCTTGCACAGAAGTCTAGTTGCATGCACTATCCATGGTATACAATTCAAATCAGAACTGATCATTCCATTATAAGCAACATCCATGGAAATCAATAGAGGCAAATAAAGATAACAGATAAGGACAGCAGAAGTGGCAATTAGCTACATTAAAAAGAGAGCTATCTGGGTAAAGTAATAGCCCAAAATGTACGGCACACAAATATACAAGTTTGAATTTTTTTTCTGTAGAAGAAATTACAGTAAGTTTATGGTCTTTATTACATCTGTAAATATCTCTGCAAATCATTTCAAGAACAATTACCGTTAGCAGCATGCAGCTGCTAACAGCACTAAGCAAAAGAACAGCAAGAGTAATTTCCATGTAAAAGTGTATTAACCTGGGTGAAATAGCACAGCATGAATCTTTTTTTAGCAGATGAAAAGAAAATATATTAAGAATACAGGAAAAAATAAGTTAATTTTCTCAAAAAAAAAAGGTCCAGCACCTTAGTAAAGAGACCAACAGGTTGTTACTCTGCAGTACATTGTGTATAATTTACTCCCCAGTATAAATTTACTGCAGAGGTGAAGTCTTGATGAAACAAGTCTTGCCAAAGTTAAATGTAATAAAGTTCTCATAGTAACGGCTTTGAAAGGTAATTTTTATCCCTGAATTTCACAAGCAGGACGTATTGGTTTTAGATTATGCTGGCAAATCTAACAATGCTATCTGATGTAGTTTCAAATCATTTCACACCTGTTTAAATATTACATTCTGCAAGAACAGCCTGTTTCATACCATAACAATATTATAAGAGAGGTCACATAAAGCAAACAATTGCAGCTGTTTAAATTACATACAGTATATGGTGATATATAGAGAAGCACCATCCAGTGGGGTGACATATAAATTTTATTGTTATTTTATTTATTTACAATTTAATTGAATGCATTTAATTTTATTCATTTACAAACAGCTGACCCAGTTGCTGCTGTGACCTAGAAGTGTTGAGGGTTTGGTGGTGGAAATATATTAACTAAGGGGCAGATTTATCAAGGGTCGACAATACTTCGACAATAGAATTCAAATTTTCTAATTTGACCAATTCGAATCGAATTTTGGGCTATTCAATATTCGAATAAGAATTTATTTTATTCAAATTTGAACCTTGGTAAATGTGCCCCTAAATGTAGTTACAGAGCCGCTGACCCCTGTCCCAGAGATGTTTAAAGGGGTGGTTCAACTTTATGTTAACTTTTAGTTATAGAATGAACAATTCTAAGCAACTTTTCAATTAGTCCTTATTTTTTATAGTTTCTAAAATATTTGCCTTCTTCTTCTGGTACTTTCCAAATGGGGGCTTACTGATGCCATGTAAAAACAAATGCCCTGTAAGGCTACAGATTTTTTTTATTGCTACTTTTTATAATTTATCTTTTTATTCAGACCCTCTCCTATTTATATTTATGTCTCTTATTCAAATTAATGCATGGTTAATAATATAATTTTGATCCTAGCAACTAGACTGCTGAAACTGCAAAGAGCTAGTGAATAAAAAACTAAACAACTCAAAAAACAATTTCAAATAGTCTCAGAATACCACTTTCTACATCATACTAAAAGTTAACTCAAAGGCGTACAACCTCTTTAAGACATAAGAAGGCGAAAATGAAACGTTAAACTTCAATATTAGAAAAATAATCTCAAATAGAAAATAGCGAGTAGGTCATTGGACCTATTTATAAACAATGGGCAAATTTGCACCTGGGCAGTAACCCATAGCAACCAATCAGTGATTAGCTTTTTTTCAGCCAGCTGCAACTTGAACACTAAAAGCAATCATCTTATTGGTTGTCCGGGGTTACTGCTCAGGGGCAAATTTGCCCAATGTTTATAAATAGGTCCAATGACCTACTCGCTGTTTTCTATTTGAGGTCATTTTTCTAATACTGAAGTTTATAAATAACCACTATTTATGGTGAAATATCTGAAAACTACTGAACTGAAAAAAAAAGTGTTAGAAGGTGAACAAGCCCATTTAACAGGTAAAGGAAGAAATATAAAGTTATTATGATGCAACCCATTTTTACAACATACATTTAGACTTTTATGGATGTATGTATTGTAACTAAGATATAATCCCAGTGGTGTCATAGAAGTTACAAGGCGCCACAGCAAAGTAATTAGAGTCACACAAAACAGTCTAGACACCACTGGGCCCTCTACATACTCTGGGTGCCGGTAAAGTTTATTAGGGAAGTGATACTTATGGTAATGCCACAACTAACTGTGTTTGACGCAACAGGACTAAATGACATCTGTTAGAATCAGGCAGAGCGTCATGTATGTCAATGAATTATATTACCTTTTACTTATGTCATCTCAATATATAACACAGAACAGATGATCTAAAAATAAATAAACTATGTCACAATAACAATAAAGCAGCTATCCTTGATGAAAATGCATTTTCACACCAAAACCTACTCTATGTGTCAGAGACTTCAACTTCAAGTGCCCCAGGCCCTGCATGAAATCATGGGTACCAATGCATACAGGCCAATTCAGTCCCTACCCATGCATTTACTGAAGGACATGAAGGAGCAAGAGCAGAGGAGAGTGGATTGGCTGTTTCTTTGTTTATACACAGGTGGAGATATAACCTTATGTGACATTAGCCTTAGCCCTCTTTGTTATTAAAAATCAATTACACAGTCTTGAACACTTTCATTAACTTGTAGCTTTAGAGTCCTGCGCGAGTCCATTTTTTGGGACCCGCACCCGACCCGTACCCGCAACCTGCAAACCGCAAAACAGACCCGCAACCCGCATTCTTATCCGCTTGGACCCTCGACCCAACCCGCAAATACATTATCCGCAACACAGACCCATGACCCGCTGACCATCCAGAATCAGGAAGTGCTGTCATTGTAAACCAGAAGTGACATCATCGGCAGTAGACGAGCTCAGAAAAAAGAAGTAAACCTAAAACCCGCAGAACCATCAACCCGCTTCTATACCCGCACCTGGAACTTGTACATGCAACCCACAGGGTACTGCAAGATGCTGCGGGTAACCCGCGGATACCCAATCCCCTGCAGGACTCTACTTTAGGGCCCAGCAAAATAATCATGTCTACTTCGGGCAACAAATCTCCCCAAAATTACTTCCCGGCGGCAAGAATACAAATCACCAGCAAGGATGGCATACAAATTGCTTCAGATTTCTGAAGTCGCCCGAAGTTTCCTCATGAGGCAACTTTGCGTAACTTTGGAAATTCGAAGCTATTCGTAAGCAATCTCGCCAGTGATTCGTATTCTTGCTGGTAGTAAGGCATTTGGGGAGATTAGTCACCCGAAGAAGAGAAGATTTTCCGCTAGGTGAAAACCCTTAGATAACATTTAGCAACTTGATCCACTTACATCAGTACATGGCAGACCGTTTAAACTGGACCATTCACTCTCAGCGGCTGATGTTTATTAAAGGATTTAATGAAGGTCATGTATGTCTATAAATTCAATCATTTGTTACTTACGTAGTCTCAATATATAAAACAGGAAAGACAATGTTTAATATCAGTCCCTGCCCCAGTGGAGCTAATATTCCTTCCACAGGCACTCACACACATTTATTTTAGCATGGAAAAAATATTTTAGTCATTCAAACTGAATCTTTTACAGAGTGCTTTAGAATTGTATCTCCAGGGAAATCCATTAAACAATTTATTTGGCTTTTGCCGATTTTGCCTGAAGGGAAAAACTTTAATTATGATTGCTTAACGGTATTAACTGCAAAGCTGCAAGTTACATTGTAAACAGAATCTTGATTGTACCATCAACTGAAATAGGCCCATAGCACTCATATAAATAAGTTCTTGTTGTTGCATAAAACACAGGACCCGATACACCTCTCCCCCAACTTCCCTATTCACAGACCCATCTGTAAAAATCTGTGTAATGCATGAGAAACAGGTAGTTTGAGGGGCCCTTTTATTTGCTCAAATTTCGGGATGGAGCAATTGGAATTGGAACATGGAAAATTTAAACTTGTGAACCAATGTGGGTGTGGTTGGGCAGCATGCCACCCCCTAAAATCCTGCCGCAGTTCAGGAGCAGTTCATCTGTATTTTGGAACAAGCAGGAGTTCTGCTAAAAAGTAGAAAAAGTGTATACTCTGAAGCAATGAGCCTTATTTATAAATCTATTGTGCTGGGGGGGCCCATTTGCACAGTGTCAGACTGGGACACTAGGGGCCCACCATAAAACCTTAGACCAGGGGCCCACTTTCTTCATCTCCTCAATCAACCTCTATTCTCCTAGTTTGTTTTCTGTACAAACTATAATCAATTATTCCATCTATTAGCCTCTTTGTTCTCATAGAAATAGGGAATGGCCATGAAATAGGCCATAGTAGAAAATTGATGAGAATCGCACACACCGATTACTTTGCAGGTGGGGAGAACCCCTGTTTATTGTGACCACCTGATGCACAGGTGGTCACAATAAACAGGGGTTCTCCCCACATGCAAAGTAATCGGTGTGTGCGATTCTCATCAATTTTCTACTATGTGCTGACAGATGCCGGCCTTCCTGAGTGATCAGCACCACTGGAGCAGGGATATCAGTGAAAGGTGAGAGGTGCGGTTTAACTACACATGAAATAGGCCAAACATTTAACAGCATGAGGGCCCACTGACACCTTGGCCCACCGGGAGTTTTCCTGGTATTCTCGTGGGCCAGTCTGACACTGCATGATTTGCACCCAGTAATAAAGCACTTGGTATAGAGCACTGTGGGATTTGCCCTGAACCTAATTAAAAATCCAGCACAATTTGCAGCTGATAATGCTGTTGGGAGTATATATAATATTTAATGCCTTGTGATTCACATCTAGGGGAAAAACCATTGTGTTCTGTTGCACCCAGCCTGCACTTTGGACAGAAGGTCTCTGTGGTCCAGAATGAAGCAGAAAGACCTGCACTTCCCCAATGAGCACAATACTGTGTACAGTGCTGTAGAGTGATGGGTGAATAAATTCACCAGTCATGAATTTGTGGAGAATTTCCGGAGAGTTTCGCCATCCACAAATGTTTTATTGAAACTGCCCAGAAAATTTGCAGGCGAAAAATCCACCACAACAAAAAGATTGTTGTGCATCACAATTATTTGCATGTCCATTAACTTTAATGCATGTTGACAAAAATTTATGCCCATCAAAATTATTTTTACACCCTTTAACTTCATGAGTTTTCGAAAAATTTCCTGCTGTTTCGTGAATTATATGGCAAACAAGTTCAAAATGTTCCACCACCTAACTGCCCCCTAATTTATTGGGGAGTCATTTATGAACTGGAAGATAGGGTCAAAAGTACAACATTTTTGTCGATCATTAGTAATTTTTTGCATTTTGCATCCTTCCTAAATTAATTGTCACCTGCTGTGGGAAGACTTTAGAACTGCAGACCCCCTGCAGCCCCTGGTTCCCCAGGCCCCCCACACACAACTTTGTAGTCTGCTTCCTATATAGTTACATGCCTGGTCACCTCCTCAAAATCAGTGGTGTACTAATTCAAGGTATATATGCTCCTTAAATGTATAGGAAGAGATAGTAATATAATCAATGTATACTAATGTATAGAACCCAATACCGTGTACTTGCTCACTGTACCTTGCTAACAACACTGAATGTCATTATTTGCTTTTTTTATATTTTTTTTATGCTGATCTTTATATCAATATAAAGCATTATTGAATTTCAAAAAAAAAAAAATCAGTGGTGTAACTATAGAGACAGCAGACCCCATAGTTGCACAGGGGGGCCTAGTCTGCTTCCATTATAACTAATAAAAAAAACCCTCCTCCATAGCCACTCTCTCTAACCAGCGAGGAAGGGGGCAGCAAGTTGGGCTGGATTGGGCAGAGTCTGGGCGGGACATGGGTGTAGTGAAGGTGGGACATGGGCTGGCAGAGGTGGGACAGGAAGTGGGCAGGAAGATGGTCACTGGTGTGTGGTGTGTGTGAAGATATTTTTGCAGGGGGGCCTGGCGCACTCTAGCTACACCACTGCGCAAAATGCTGCGTTCACAAGAACTCTTTCCCCATTAGCTAACTTGCATAAGATGCAGGTCTCCATTCCCCATCTCGCACCAGATTTTTTTATATAGAAGTGCATCTGGGTAGAAATGCATTTCAGCATAATCACACATAGACTTATGTGCTTTAGTGTTCTCTTGGCCAGGATCCCTATTGTTTATATTGTTGGGGGCAATTTGATAGAGTTAAAATACAGTTGTACTGATACCAGGATTCAGACAGAAATAATGGATTCAGTGCATCCCTAAAATATGTACTGCATAATTGGATCCAAATCTCTATATATTTCTATGAATCCCAAACCCCATTTTTTGCATGCTTTGTATTGTTGTTCCTTTAATAAGATTTTTTTTTTTTTAAAAGACATCATGTAAAGATGGAGAAAGAAATGACTTTGTCTCATTACATTGAGAAACCTAATCAGCCTCTGTGAAAATTGAATATTCAATTGGGGGTATAATAAAATGTTAATGAGAAGTTCTTCTCTGCAGGGACTGCATGTAACAGGGTTATATTCATTTATCTAAATGGTCTTGGCAAATCATTTAAACACAATGCATTACTTATGTCCTGTGTCAAATAGCCATTAATTATGTTCATAATTTAACCTTTGCTAATGTAAACAAAAGGCTACGTGTGTTTGGTATTTGGCACTGGCTGCTTATCATCATCTCATTTCCTTGTGATCTTGCTGTCATAGCATTTTAAGTAATTGGTAATTGGAAAATAACATGGAGCCAGTAATCACTTGCTGTAAGTGAAAAGGGGGGAGTAGCCTCAATTCTCACACTTCCTGCATTCCAAGCCCAGGAAGTCCAAAGAACAACACTAACATGAAGAAAATACTTCTGACAGTTAATGTGTAAAACAAGATCTCAGTGAAAGGATACATACTGTATCATTGCTGGGTAACTAGATATTGATTTTCTTTATCATTGAAAAATTCCCCAGCTGCTTACAGTTTATTATCACTGACCTAAGCCTAAGGAGGAACTGTAGATATAAAAGGGAAATAGAAATGGGAGGCAGGTATGTGATCTCTCATAAAGTTGACTCTCGTTTATGCCAAGGCAAACAAAATCAGTTAGTCCTATATAGTCTGAAAATATTTAAAGTAATAACAAGGAATGCAAGTAATCCATATCCTAAATGCTCAAGACCTGGGAGGTTTTCCAGATAATTAATCTTTCTGTAATTTGGATCTTCTTAGGTCTACCAGAAAATCATGTAAACATTAAAGAGATACTGACACCTGAAATTAAACTCTTTTTAAGCATCTATTATAATATTGGCTTTGAAAGCTACTTTGCCATAAAATATTTGCATGATGCTTTTACATTACCTATCTGTTCCCCCATGTTCCTGTATGAGGGGGCTGCCATATTTGTGCAGCAGGATTTCGTTAGCATTAGAAACTGTAACCAACAGGCTGAGATGGGACAGTCAGGTTGGCAATATAACAATTATATACAAAAACAAACCTCTCAGCAAAAAATGATCAACATGACCTATACGTAACATTTAGGGGCAGATTTACTAAATTCGTGTGAATGATTCGAAATTCGATTGAATTTTCAAATAACTTTTTTGGGTACTTCGACTATCAAATTTAAAAAATTCGATCTTTTCGAGTGATTAGAATAAAAATCTATTCGACCATTTGATGGTCGAATTACTTGCCCTTTAAATTTTAATTCGACTCCCTAGTTCGCCAGATTAAACCTACTGAAATGCTGTATAACCCTATGGGAAGCTCCCATAGGGTTATTTCAGCATTTTTAGATAATAAAAAAAATTTGATCGAATGGTTAACATAGTTTGAATCGTTCGATTCGATCGATTTATTGGTACGATCAAGTTTTTTTATTTCAATAAAATTTTGCTAAAGTTAATTAATCCTCGAATTCGACTAATAGTAAATCTGCCCCTCAATGTACATTCATATGTTAAAATTTATTTTTTAGTGGCAGTATCACTTTAAATAAACCCAATAGGCTCTGTTTCCAGAAAGGATTAATTATATTTTAGTTTGGATCAAGTACAAGGTACTGTTTTATTATTATTATAAATAATTTTCATAACTAATTTTTAAAAAATCTGGGTGATTTGGATAAAATCTAATCTATGGGAAAAAATCATTCTATTTCAGTCAAAACTTCCTGGATAATGGGTTTGCAGATAACTAATCCCATACCTGTATAACAAAATCAGTTAGTGCTCAATAAAAATAACAAAAAATGGATTTTCAAAAAATAAAATGAAAAACATATACTGGCCCTTTAAGGTGTTCTGATTATGTTCATATAAGCATGGAAAGTTTGGCTACGTCAAATCCTGAAGTCAGAGTATGGTTTTGTGTTAGTTCTGTAGCTGAGTATTTTGCAAAACTGAAAACCTTTCAACTACTCTTTGTATAAAGAAAGCCTAGTGCCCACAACCTGTCTCTGTTCTACCTTTTTCTCGTCAGTGTGTTCTACTGTCAGGAAATCCTGTGCAGCGATGTTCAGAGCAAAAGCTCTCTGCTTCGGCCACAATCTGTACATAACTTTGTTTGTGCTCTAGTTCCCATATGTAGTAGGAGTTTTTTTTTTTTTTTACTCCTAGTTACAGCTGTATCCTGCAGCATCGCTGACAAGACTGCTTTTACGTAAGTTTGCTTTTTTATTTTTGCACAAAGGTCATACAAATATGATTTCACCAGCTTGATTGCTTTGTTTATACTAAGTTTATAGTCTGTAAAATAGGTACCAGAACAGATATTGCATAGTGAAGATTTTCAACAGGAAGTTCAAATACAAATGTAACTTTTAATACTTTGCAGAAAGTACCATTTTATTGTTAAGTACTTCCAGTATGCCATCATATTCTGCATCAACTAAATTGCTGATCAAAACAGTCTATTTATGAGGTGGTGTTAACATATGAGTCTAAGCTTATCTTCTGTCTGTGTTCTTACTATATATTAGTATAAGTCACACATTGTGGCATAGACAGCCTTGGGAGCTGTAAATTACTTCAAAGCAACAGTTCCGTTACTTTATACAGACACTGAATTTATGTAGATAATGTGAAAGCTTTTCATGAAAAGAATGGAAAATGTAAACCTTTTATATTATTTAGGGAAGCAAGTCAAGTAAATGTTAGATTCGAAAATGAATTATCTTAGCAACACACAGATGCTGCCTCTTGGGAACTAGGGGGAAATTCACTAAGGTGCAAAGTGGCGAACGTTTGATGAAAATTTGCCAGTGTGACATCATTTCGCAACTTCACCAATTTACTAATAGTGTCCCTGGTGAAAATTCACTAGTGAAGTAGACCAGTGCAACTTCGCACCCTTACGCCAGGCGAAGTTGTGCATTGACAAAAGGACTTAACTAGGCTAATTCACCAAGAAGACCATTTTACTCTACTTTACCTCTTGCGCTAGACTTTACTTCGCCAGGTCAGACAAGTTCAATACAATAGATTGTAGGGTGATAGTCTGAAAAATCGAGTAATTTTTTGGGGGTTACCCTCCTTCCCCCCTACATTTCCTAACATATGGCAACTCAACTATACAGGGGGCACATGTTTAGGGCTTATGTAGTGTAATGTAGTGGCAAATACTGTGGCAATGATTCAGTTTCAGTTTAACTTGGGCAGCTATTTATGTCGTTCGGAATTCCCATTTTCATCTGAAGGAGCAATAAAAGAGACACTGGAGGAAGTATGTGTTCTTATACCTCTATTTCCCTTAGCAAATTGGTTCGCGTTTCTGTGAACATTTTGTTCCCATAAAGTTAAATATGTGATGTTACCTTTCATTCTTGCAGTGATTAGATATAAAAAAATACATAAATGGAGGGCACTCCTTAGTGTACTACCAATTCATAGCCAAAAGTCACATAGACTTGTAAATTTTACAGAGGTGCCAAACCCAGGAATGTACCTACTACACTCCTCCTACCGAACAATCTACACATATGGGCATGCACACTCACAATAAACCAACATTAGTCCACGGGTGTATGCAATAAAAAAAATTTTACTTAATCTTTTTCAGAATACAATCAAAATCACAAATACAGTATACACATGGTACAATTAACACCAATGTAAAGTAAAAATATACATACCCCAAAGGAGACAAATGCAAAATATGAACAAAACTTCCACTTGGCACGCACACCACGACTCAGGAGGATACGGTGAATAAAAGGCTTTTTATTTCCCAAATTACAGCTTTCCCAACGCGTTTAGTGTGACCCCACACGTATTCATGGGAGAATCCCCTTGATAAAGGCTTGTAGCCGAAACGTTGGGGTTTCTCATCAGTGGGCAGCGTATTTGCTGCTTGTAGGTGTAAATATTTGTCATATTTTGCATTTGTCTCCTTTGGGGTATGTATATTTTTACTTTACATTGGTGTTAATTGTACCATGTGTATACTGTATTTGTGATTTTGATTGTATTCTGAAAAAGATTAAGTAAAAAATTTTTTATTGCATACACCCGAGGACTAATGTTGGTTTATTGTGAGTGTGCATGCCCATATGTGTAGAGTGATTAGATATAAGTTAAGATAGCAATAGGGAAGTTTAAGGGCATGGACACACATGCAGATTTTTGGCACAGATTTTCGGTGCATAAATACGCTAGCGTTATGTGCCATTGCCTAAGCTTGAAACCGCCAAGCATATTTATGCGGTGGTCGGCTTTTTTTAAACACCACGGTGAGGTGAAGCCGCATGTGTTTCCGGGGCCTAAGAAAAACAATCATGCAATACAAAAGTTAAAAAAATGCTTAAATTATCTAAACTTTTACAATGAATTATGTGCAGGGCATTTGATTACCTGTTTCTCTTCCCATATCTTGGTGTACCATACTTGGTCATGTGAAAAGAAGGAATAAACTTATGAGCAGATTTGCCATTGTATTTACAAGAACACATTTAATTTAATTTCTGATTGGTTTACCGGGTTGCTGCATTTTTTCCAACAACATAGGTAGCTGAACAGGCATGTCCGATTGTCCCGTGGGCCAAGAGAGAGTCATTAAGCAGCCTAAGGGTCAGTAACTAGAAGAGGTGCTCACCTATCCAGATCCCTATGAAACAGAATCGAGAAATTCTTATTTACTAGTTTAGGTGAAAAGCAAGAGAACTGTGGTTCTTCACAGTGATGACAATGAGGTTGTGGATGTACTGCTGGATGTTGTTGCGATGGCTGATTCTGTTAATACCATTAAGAGGGGCTTGGATTATTTCTTTGCCTAAGGCTATTGTGATACTAAATTCTATAGATAGTATAGATATGGGTATATATATTTCAATAGTTTTTTATTGGAATTTTCAAAATCTTTTACAATCATATTCATGACATATCAATCAATAATAACTTTTACATAACTTGTACACAATAATGGGAACTTTTGTACAATCTATGAAATTTCCAAAGCTATTGATATGTCTGTTTCCATATCATTTTTCCAATATAGTCTATGTTTAAACTATTAAACTAAACTACCAATCTGAAGAACAAGTCCTTTAGGACATGTTACCACAACATGGCTATGATATCTAAGGAAGTTTTTTATCGTGCTTTCTCACTCTAGCAAAACTAGCGAATGTAATATATATGTGAAAGAAATATTTGATTAATCTAAAGATTTAATAATTTGGATTCTGGATATATATATGGCCACAGACTTGCCTTCCGCTGAAAAGCTCCAAGATCACCACATCTTATAGCCCAAGATCTTTCAGCTATAAGGTTTGAATCTACTTTTTTTTTAATTTCCTCTAATGTTGGAATTACCGAGGATTTCCAATTATCTGCTATACCCATTTTAGTAGCAATAAAGATGTGATTGAAAATCAGCCTCTCTTTAGCAGGCAAGTCCGTGAT
>CM044444.1:68544417-68581989 GCA_024363595.1 Xenopus borealis
TTCGTGCATGGTAACCCCCTATTGTAAAATATTTATACTTAGGCCAAGTGCTTTTATACAGTTCATGGAACTCCAAGGTTGCTTTTAATATCCTAATTTTTTCTAACAAGGGGTACTTTATTTATTATAATACACAAGTTTTAGTGAGTCATGTGACAAAAATTACTTCACTAAGCTCCATTTATAACTGATGACATCACTAAGAGCTTTTTATAAATATATAGTTCACAGGATATTGTGTATTTATATAGTGAATAAAGTACCCCCTTTTGTAAAATACAAGTTACCAAGGAGTTTCATAACCATCTAAAAACACAAGGCTGAAGGCTGAGTGTTTTTATACAGGTAATGGAACGCAGTGGTAAAGTCTAATATCCTCATATATTGCAACTGGGGATACTTTAGTATAATACACAAGTTTCAGCGAGTCATGTGACAGAAATGACATCCGAGCTCACCATTTTTAACTGATGACATCAGAACTCACCATTTATATATAAGGATATAATTTACAAGATATCCATGGCTTTTGTGTATAATATATATATATTCCCCCTTCATCAGCTCCTTTGGTTTGGCCATGACTGATGCTGAGACATGTTGATCTTTGCCCAGTATGGCCAGCCAGGGTGTGGGCCAAATCAGACTAATTGGTTGTTTGGCACCTTAACCAGCATGTGGACTTGGCCCTAAGGGATTTTCTAACCAGCCCAACACATACCAACGGTACAATCTTTTGGGCAACAAGCTGTCTATTTAGGAAGGGTGGCAATGACAGACAATGTGAAACTGTATATGGTCCCTGTAATGCTATGTGCCAGACTGTAGGCTTATTGTCTGGACTCTGTCTGTGAAGCACATGAAACTGTCACTTCCATTCAGCTTCACTTACTTCACATTGAAACCTTTGACAAAATTGATTCTGGCACTCTTTAGTCCAAAACACAGCATTTTGGGTCTGACAATAATTAAAACAAGTAATGGAAGGTGGCAGTGACCATTGTGATTCCTTACTGATTATTGAAATTTTTTTTGCCAGTCAGCTCCAGTACACTGGATTTAAACTTGAATTCCAGCAGCACTCCTTCTGTGCCCCACAATCTTGGTGAGTGAATATTGGATGAAACCTTTTTTTGGAATTTAGTCTGTGTAAAATCTAGATTCGGCTGATTCACCTAAACCAAACACAAACCTTTAATATAAAGAGACTTTGGCTATGGTGCATGCATCCTTTTGATCACTTGAGGTGACTATATCAAAATACTGCAATTCTCCTTGAATTACTTTCAGAATTCATGGATCATCCAGCACATATGATTAATACTTAAAAACTGGAAATTTAAAGAGCTTATTGTGGCTGCTGGCTGACCTTCAGTGCTTCATATTTAAATTAAAGGAGAACAGTTGTGAAAAGGAAAATCTAATATAAGCTTCATCGTACTGAAATAAGAAACTTTCTTAAAGCATTTGTTTTTCTTCATTCTGTCTTCATGCAGGATTTGGGTGTCAGATAATCATTTACAGTTAGATCCAATATATCTTATAGGGGGGCTCCTTTTGCCTAGAAGATGTATTAGAGCTCACTCTATTAAAATAACTAGACCTCACATCTCTCTACATGCAGGATTTGTGCAAAAGGCAGTGATTTAGTTAATTTTGTTTGTTCTGGAATCAGTTATCTCATTGAGCTCTAATTCATCTGCTATGAAAGGAGCCCATGAGGTGCATCCATAAGATACGTTGGATTTAACTGTCAATGAATATCTGACACCCAACTCCTGAATAAAGACAGAATGAAGAGAAACAGATGCTCAGAGAGGTAAAGTGAACATAAACTTGATTATTTCAGAAACAGTACAGAATTTTTAATTGATTTTATTTAGAAAGTTTATTATTTCAGGATGAGGAAGCTTATATTACATTTCCATTTTCGCAACAATTCCACAAATTCCAATCCAGGGTTACCTACGGGTTTTGATTGCCACTACCAGTTTTGATAATATACCAAGAAAATTAAGTATCATTGCCTTGAAGGCAATACAATTCTGTTTGTAAATGATTGTGCTCAAACCCAAATAGCAAATTAGGGGTTGAATTTGTTTTGCCATTGGGCCAAAATGTGGCTCAACTATTATGATTTCATTGTATCTTTATTTTGTATACAAACCATGTCTGTTTCCTTCAAGGAAGATAGTGTACAGATATGTTTTATACATGTGATATATGGCATTCTTACTGTGAAGATTTAGCAGTTTGTTACCTTTTGAGTTTCTGATTCTGATTACAGGTAAAAGGCAGCACATGCTATGCTTTGATTGGTGCATACTCTCACTTCTCCCCTTTATTACCCTTAGTCACAGCAGATAATTCATGATCATAAATAGACTTGGTTCAGTTGTGTAGTGAAAGATATGATGAGTTTGTTCTCAATTTGGCTTAAAAAAAATGTTTTATGAATGATGCTTTCCAGGGTACTTAAAGGACCAGTAACATCAAAAATGAAATTGTTTTAAAGTAATAAAATATATAATGCAATGTTGCCCTGCACTGGTAAAACTGCAGTGTTTGCTTCAGAAGCACGATTATTGTTTATATAAATAAGCTGCTGTGTAGCCATGGGGGCAGCCATTCAAAGGAGAAAAGGCTCAAGTTACACAGCAGATAGCAGATAAGCTCTGTAGAACATAATGTTATCTATTATCCATTACTTATCCTGTGCTATATAGCCGTTTTTCAATTTCCACCATTGCTACACAGCAGCTTGTTTATATGAACTATAGTAGTGTTTCTGAAGCAAACAGATCCGTTTTAACAGCGCAGGACAACACTACATGATATTTTCTTTACTTTAAACCACTTTCATTTTTTGGTGTTACTGTTGCTATAATATAGTGACAATTGGGTCATTATTAGTAACAATGGTTTTTATGTCTTGCCTTGTCTTGGACAGTGTGATTTTTTTTTTTTTTTTTAACAAAAGTGTCGCCAGTTTAATTCCCAGCTGTTACCTCTAAAAATAAAGATTTAAGAGCTGAAGTCTGCAGCAGGGATGCAGTGACATGGTGGAATGGAAGTTTGAACTTGTATTTTTTTCTTTTCTCATTTTACAGGTAGTCCAGGAATAGCTGCCTCTCTCCTGATGGGCATACTCTTTATCAGTCTGTTCCTCATTCTTTCAGTGGCCTCATTTTTTTACCTCAAACGTTCACAAAAAATTTCAGAAATTTTCTACAGAAGAAATAAGGGTGCGTACCATGATCTTTGCCCTGATATAGCTTACATAGATCTTAGGGTTTTCTTCAATAGTATAATGCATAGGTATATTGTGTCCCTTGAACACAAGTATCTGATGGAAAAGATTTGAAATTTTCTATTTTTAAAAGATGGTATACTTATCTGTGAGTAAAAACCCCCTTGAGCTTTGGATTAAAGAACTTAATCCTATAGTGCCATCTTTTTATGTCCTGTGTTTTTCAAAGGCTGCCCATTGCTGGTATACTGTTTGCTTGCTGTGGGGTTGTTAAACTGGCCTTTCTTTGTCTATCTTTCTGAATATAGGTATATTGTAGGTGCTATAAACTTCTCACAGCCTGGTTCACTTTGTGTAAGTCCTCATGCAATAGAGGCAGGTACATTGACATTTCTAGGGGCACCACTTCTCATTTTTAGGTTAAGGACTCCTTAAGGAAGGACTACTTCCACTTTGAAATGTCAGGGTTCTTGACATTACTTCATTGCAGAAGCCTAATGAATAATACAGAAGAGAAGATCATAGTGGATTAACTTTTACAGAAATACCCTGGCCAGAAATACCCTGGCCAGTGTAGTTTTATGTTAACTAGAGCACCAACCTGGGGTAAGTGATCTACATTTTGACTCCCCAGTGATATACCTTTAGTGCTCCTTTAACTCTGACACTACAGAACAGAAGACATTGGATATTGCCATGGCTGATTCTGTATAGGCAGATTTCACCAACAGTATTGTGCCCCCCTTAAGTTATTAGTGCTGTCTCAAGATCTCCATAGTTTAATTTAACCATGTCCTTGAGTTCAGACCTGCAATTTAACATTCTGGGAGCAGTTTCTAGCTTGTCTTTGTGTGCTCTGACCATGAAAAGTCTATAAACACCCTGTTATTTCTTGTTTAAGGTTCTGAATCTTGGTGAGTTCAGAATTTATGGAGCTTGTGTCAAATAAATAAAAAAAATAATAAAAATAAATTATCTTTAAGTCTCCGGTAATTGAATTTCCACGTCAATTTGAAAATACTTTGTATTGAATAGTGCCTTGTAACAAAGTGGCCAAATAGTAGAACAATAAGGGGCAGATTTATCAAATTCACATGAAGGATTCGAAATCGATCGAATTTTCAAAAAGATTTGAATTTGAATTTCGAATATGCAAATTAGGCAACCTTGACCATCAAATTTTCAATATTCGACCGATTCAAATAATTTGAATATTCGAATTTAATTGCATTTGAATATTCGAATATTCGATGGTCGAAGTACTTACCCTTTAAAAAAAAAATTTGATAGGCCAGTTTGCCAGATTGAACCTACCGTATTGCTTTAAAACCCTATGGGAAGCTCCCATAGGTGTTTTAGAGTTGTTTGTGATCAAATAGGAAAAATTCAATCGCAGGGTTAAAATCGTTCAAATTGTTTGAATTTTTCCTATTTGATCGTTCGAATAGTGGTACAATCTTTTGAATTCAATATTTGAAGGATTTTACTTCCCTCACTATTCACATGGTCGAATTTCAAATTTTTTTTCAATTCAAAATTTGACAAATAGTAAATCTGCCAGTAAGTGTTGTAAAGTATTATTCTATATTGTTTGCCTAGTCTTCTATGTAAATTCCAAGGCTACTGGGATGCACCAAATCCCGGATTTGTCCGAATCCTGGACATTTTTACAAGGTTCAAATATAGTCTAAACCAAGGATGCACCAAAACCACTCTTTTGGCATTTGGTCCCATCCCAAATCTTGCATGAAGGATTCGGGAGAATCCTTTATGGGTTCAGTTTGGACCAGCACTTGGATTCAGCCAAATCTTGCTAAAAAAAGGCACAAACCCTGCCAAATCCCAAACCGAATCCTGAATTTGGAGCATAACTAACTTTTAAAGCAAACTTTCACACAACTATAAAAATCTGGACTGCTAAGTGGGACAATTCGGTTTTTTTTTCACAATTGATGGCATTTTAAATTTCTTCTTAATTGTGAATATGCAAGTTTAGCAGAATGTGCAATTTTTATTCATGGACAAACAAACTTTTATAAACATAAAAACTACAAAAACAGACAAAGCCAGAAAAGTAGTGCCTCTTTGTGGATGGCCCTTCTAGCACTAACTAAATATTTTTTCAATTTTTTTCCATATTAGCAACCATCTTTCATCCCAGTGAAATGGTAAGTGGTATTAATTTTCCAGTACCAGTCTGCATCAAAAAGCCAATTTAAAGGTGAAGGAAAGCTCCAATCGATAGGGGGATGCCAAATTTTAGGGCACCCTCAAGGATTGTAATGACCCAGGGCTGGTGTTCCTGTTAGCAGAAAACTGCATTAGCCAGGGGCACTAGCAGGCGAGCAATCTTCTTCTTCCCTTCTTTCTTCAAAATCCAGTGGCCATTACAATTTTTTTTTATTAAATTCTGCTCTTAACTCTATTGCATATGCGTGCCCTTGCAAAGAAAGAAGGAAGGAAGAGATTTGCTTGCTAGTGCCCTGGGCCAGTGCAATTTTCTGTTAATAGGTGCACTAGTCTTTCTGTGCACGAGCACGTGAGAGAAGTACATTTTAAAATGAAATTTAACAAAAACAAAATATTTTTCTCTCACTTGGCCGCAGAATTCTGAACATGGGAAAAAAAGAGGGTTGCTCGTTCGCTAGTGGTATCAGGTAAGTCATGTAGTGCTTAGGGGTGCCCTAACATTTGGTCCCCCCATCAACTGGAGCTTTCCTTCTTTTTTAATCGCTAGGTGGCCCAGCATTGTTGCTATTAGTGTGTAAATAATGATGATTTAAGATTCCATTCTTGGTATTCAGGTCAATTATTGGAGATTCCTAGAAGAGTAAAAGTTTAATTGTTTATTTCCTTTTGTAGGCTTCTATGATTTCAAATCCCAAATCTTCAGGTAACCAATGTTTTCCAAGCATTATTTCTAACTATCCAAGATAATTTTATTGAGGACAGTGTGGTTGTGGAATGTCCTGCTGAATGATGGCTGATTCTGTTAATGTCTTTAAGAGTGACTTGGATGATTTCTTGCACAAGTATAATGTCCAAGGCTATAATGACACTAAAATCTACAATTAGTATAAATATGGGTGTATGTAGTTTATGTGAGTGTATGGAGGGGTCACCTTTTGCTCACCTTTAAGTTAACGTTTAATATGATGTAGAGAATAATATTCTGAAACAATTTGCAATTGCCATTTTCATTTTTTATTATTTGTGTTTTTTAGTTATTTAGCTTTTTATTCAGAAACTCTCCAATTTGGCATTTCAGCAATCTGGTTGCTATGGTTCACATTACCCTTGCAACAATGCATGAATATGAATGGGAAAGGGTCTTAATAGAAAGATGATTAATCAAAAGCAGCAGTAACAATACATTTGCTTTAATGATAGAGCATTTACAGCGCATTTGTTTTTAGGTGTGGAAAGTTGGAAAGAATTAGAAGAAGGAACTATAAAAAATAAATAATGAAGACCAATTCAAAATTTGCTTAGAATTGGCCTTTCTATAATTTACTAAAAGTCAACTTAAAGATGAACCACCCCTTTTAATGCCTTTGATGTTTAACCTAAATATAAGTTTGATCTCCATACTACATGCTAGTGACTTCAGCTTATTTTTGCTAATTATTTCAGTTCGTAAGCCAAGGTATGTACGCCGTGAGAGGACGCGAACATCAGCAGCTCCAGATTCTACAGTGGACACACGAGTGAGCAATGTTTAGTCTAGTTTAGTTGTTTCTTAAGCAGTCGCCAGTGTTGGGATCACAAATCTGAACATCATAAATATTGCAAAAGCCTTAAAAAAAAGGTGTGAACAAATATTACAATTTGTGTCTTTTACGAGGTTTGGACTTTGAGTTTTATAAAGCACTGAACAGAGGACAATACTTTTAATCCACTTGCATCAATAGGCAAACCGTTTAACATGTAGTTGACAAAGATCTGTAAGAACAATGAAGGAAATGTCACATTAGATTGTTTTAATGCTTTTTGCTTTGTGAAACAGCGCAACAATGGAAATTCCGATTTTTCATTTATGCTTATTTTTTATCATTCAGATTTTCTATTTGGTATCTGCAGCAACTTTAATAAATTAATTTAAAACATATCTTGGTTTGAAAGTCAAAAGGGCTGGTAACATTGGAACTGGAAAGGTGGAACTTCTAGTAAGAGTGTTTACATTTTCACTTAGAAAGTAAAAGTAGTTAATTGTGTGTTGCACAGAAATATTTTCCTTATCTGCCATTATACTTGTGTGGGTGCTGCTCTGCTCCTGCTCAGATTGGTCTGACATTGTTTAATATCTCAGTTTTATATTGTATTGTATTGTATGTGCTACCTATTAAAAGGTTGCTACCTGTTAAACGACATTTCTCTGTATAAAGATATTTCTGGCCAACCTTGCTGGGAAAAGTATGCCTCTCATTCAAATTAAAGCATAGACATAACATGCATTTTCACTTGCAGCCATCTGTGCCTTAAAGGAACAGTTCAGTATAAAAATAGGTAGGTTGTGCAAAATAAAAAATGTTTCTAATATAGTTAATTAGCCATAAATGTAATGTATAAAGGCTGGAGTGACTGGATGTCGAACAGAACAGAATCCAACTTACTGCTTTGCAGCTCTCTAACTCTTAGTTCGTCAGCGAAGGTGAAGATGGTTACCTCTAATAGCCATTCCAACCCTTTTGTGGACACATCCTTGATGAAGAAGGATCTGGTGCCTGTATAGATGCAAGAGCAAATCCAAGCACCTGTATTATTTAAAACCTACCAGAGTCAGGGTTGTATTTAGGGCAGCATCGGACATAAATATGCCCCCCCTAAGTTATGGAAGTGACGTCACTTCCGCACACTAAGTTTGCCCCCATTGCACGTGATGTCCCTTCCGCACTGACTCTGCCCCCTCTTCCCCCCCCCACACAGCTCCGTCACTGGATTTCAATAGGAAATCCATGGCGAGGGGGTGAGGGAATTTAAAAAAAATATATATAAAAAAAAGGAGCACTAGCTAAGGCACCCGAGGGCTGCCCCACAATTCTGCTGCCCTAAGCACAGGCCCTCTGGTGCCTATATAGAAATACAGCACTGACCAGAGTTTGCATATTGCCATACAGAAACATTCTTCCGCTTTCCTCTAGCAGCTTCCAACAATTTGCCATTAAACGTGTGGGTTATACATTTAATAACATAGCTGTCAGATTTTGTCAGCAGTTTAAGTATCCAGGGAAGGGGCAGCAAAAACTTTCCTCTCCATTCACTTGCTAGAGCAGGTGAAACCTGTAAGGTGATTGTCTTCACCTTAGGACAGTGCATTGTAGGAATTCTAAAAATGATAAACATTGTGTTACCTTGATATGTTATATTCAAGAGACACTGATTTGCAAATATTGGAATGTTAATTATACTGATGAATACAGATGATACACTTCCTGTGTTTATCTGACATCCCAGAAGTATAATCACAACCTTGTGGTTTATTTCCCCTGTGCTCCTTTATGTATTGATCACTGATATTTGTATCATAGCACCAATGCTACTGACAGCAGAATACCAGAAGATTTAAGTGTGCATCCACTTACCGAGAGAGAGTGTAGAGACTTGCAACTAAACTGGTTAGAGGGACGGAAGACTTGAATTATCAGTGTTGACTGTTAAGGTTGAGGTTGTTTTCTCTGGAAAAAAGGCGCTTGCGAGGAGACATGATTACACTTTACAAATACATTAGAGGACATTATAGACAAATATCAGGGGACCTTTTTACCCATAAAGAGGATCACCGCACCAGAGGCCACCCCTTCAGACTAGAAGAAAAGGACTTTCATTTGAAGCAGCGTAGGTGGTTCTTCACAGTGAGGACAGTGAGGTTGTGGAATGCACTGCCGGGTGATGTTATGATGGCAGATTATGTTAATGCTTTTAGGGCAGGGACACACGCAAAGTTTCTAACAAGGAAACTTCGGGCTACTTCGGAAAACGAATCGCTCCGAGTGTCATTCTGCCGGTGATTTAAATTCTACCCAACAGAATTTTCAGGGAAATTAGTCCCCAGAAGAAGAGGCAGCATTTGTCTCTGCCCTTCAGAGGGGCTTGGATGATTTCTTGTACAGAGATATATCAAAAGGCTATTGTGATACTAAACTCTGTAGTTAGTATAGATATGGGGATATATAACTTATGTGAAGGTATGGAGGGGTGTGCGTATGGATGCTGGGTTTTCGTTTGGATGGGATGAACTTGATGGACTTTGTCTTTTATTCAACCCGATTTAACTATGTAACTACCCTGCCACAGGGAGAGACGTGCATTTTTGACACAATTGTCATTTTTTCCCCCACAATGCACTGTTTTTTCCCAGAACTCCCAGATCATGGCACGAGCACTCTGGAGCAACAGTGTCCGATTCCACTCCAAACATTTTTAAAGTCTGTCAGTTCGGGTATTCAGTTAGGAATAACATCTGCACCCAATTCTTAGTCGTAAATGTGCTGCAACTGTTGACTGAGGGCAACCTGGTTACTGGGTCAGGAGGTGACTGTAGCTCCAAGGTGCACAAAACGCCATGCGTCAAATGGCACAGCACTGCTCAATTTGGAACAGACGTTAGATAGGACAGAGTGCTTCTGAGTGCAACTTTATGGAAGAGCAAAGAGCACACTTGGACACAAGTATAGCACATTTAGTGCAAGCGGTTTTAGACGCAACTCGCTGCAGGGAAACGTGTATGTTGCCCACTGTATCTGCGGACATAAATAAGCCCTGTTTTATAGGTAATAAACTTTTGAACTCACAGTTCTCCCCTGAACTCAAAGGTCAAAATCTCTGTTTCCTAACAAACCCAGTTTTCATAAAAAATGCGTATGTAATATTAATGTTTTTGATTTTTCTGTCTCGTTACGCTTTTTATGTCATACACTTGGTTTAATTCTTTTAACAATTTTATGAGTTATGTTACAAAGGGAATTTCAATACTGCTAAGGATTAGTGGCACTACAGTGAGTATTGCCATGGGTTGTTTCTCATTGGAGGTAATGGAAACTGGCACAATAATTATGGGATGAGCGATCCCCAGCGCTTTCACTAGTCGATACTGACAAATAAAATGCTCTGTGTACCATAGGCCTTAGCGCTCTTAACAGCAGTATTTATTGAGTTATATTTTCTGAAATAGTAAAGCAGCAAAAGAACTCAAACACTTGATTAATTCCCTAAAACATTATTATTATTAGTAGTATTTTTAGAGTTCCAGCATTGTGCAGCGCTATATGATGAATGTGCTTATACAAAGAAATCACATGAACATGAAATCACATGAATATTACATACATAGTCCTTTTCCAAGCTTTCAGCAAAATGTATGCTTGCAGCACTGCCAGCCAGGGTGCAGTATACTTGATTTGAACTAAAACACAGGCACCCTGCTTCCCTGTATCTTAGAAGACTAGGATAGTTCAGCCAGTGTAATGAGGAAGGTCTTCAACTTATGTGGCCCTTGTCAGCTGCCAAAACTCTGCTACTCGCCTTTCTTTTTAAATGGCCACCCAATTGCATTATTTCAGAAACTGTTCTCTTCTGTTGCTCCTTTTTCTTCCTTAACATATGTGTTTAAAGGAGAAGGAAAGGCTAAGTAACTGAGCAGTGCCAGTAACCAGATAACATTCCAGCACAGATAAGAACTGTGTGTGTGTTTCATGCCATTTCCTTTATTGCCTGTGACTAATTTCTCAGCTTTATAGTTATTAAACAAGCGTTTTTCAAAAATATTGATGAACCATGATATCAGACTAAACTTCAGCCAATTATATGATAAACTACAGTTGAGAAATATTTATAGAGGAAGAAGGAAGTTGTCTCTTTAGGCAGTGAAAAATGCTAATCTTTTTTCTGGAATCTGTCCTTTCCAGATAAATATTGTTAAGCATTCTCATTAGATAAATATGATTTAAGATTAGATATTGGTGATGAATGATTTAATTCAGTATAAAATGTATATTGAAAAGGTTGAAAAGGAAACAGGCCCAAGGTAAGTAGTAAGAAAATAGCAGTATTTTTAAAGAAGTGAATAAAGCTCAAAACCATTATAATAGTCAAACCATAAAAACAACATTGATCAAATTTGTGTTACTCCTTTACCGAAAGTGAAGAAAATGGAATATCAGGCTTTGCCAAAAAATAGCAGTGTCTGCATTCTTTACAAACTCAAACATTCACTGTATAAACTGAAAAATGCTTCACAATTTCACTTTCCTTTGAATCACTGAACTAATATTTAGTTGTATAAGCAGTGTTTCTGAGATCTGCTGCACATCTGTGTTGCATGGAGTCCACCAACTTCTGGCTCCTGTTACATTCTACAATTCTTCTGTATTTCTTGAATTTGCCTCAGAAACAACATTTTTTATGTCACCCTACATGTTTTCTATTGGGTAAAGGTCCAGGGATTGGGTTGGCCACTCCATAACATCAATCTTGCTGGTCTGGAACTAAGATGTTGCTCATTTACTGGTGTCTTTGGGGTCGTTGTCTTGTTGAAACACTCTTTTCAAGGAAATTTCCTCTTCGGCATAAGGCAACATGACCTCTTCAAGTATTTTGATGTATGGAAACTGATCCATGATCCCTGGTATGAGATAAATAGGCCCAACTCCATAGTATGAGAAACATCCTCATATCATGATGCTTGTGCCACCATGCTTCACTCTGTACTGTGACTTGAATTCAGTGTTTGGGTGTTGTCTGACAAACTGTCTGCACTCAAAAAAGCAAAGTTGCTTTCATCTGTCCACAAAATGTTGCAACATTTTTCTTTAGGCCAGTCAATGTGATCTTTGACAAATTGTAGCCTCTTCAGCATCTTTTTTTTCAGCAATAGGATGCTGCAGAGGTTTCTCCTATATCCAGGAGTATTTATATGCCAGCACCCGAGAGCCTGTGCCAGAGGAGGGGTGCAGCTCTTGCAAAGTCTTGAATGCGAGCATGTGAAGAGGTAATGAGAGAAGAGTCGAGTATCAGGTCAGTAGAGGAGCGTAGTAGGCAGTTGGGTGAGTAAATAAAGATGAGTTCAGAGATGTAGGGTTGGGCAGAGTTATGAAGTGCTTCGAATGTCAGGGTCATTAATTTAAATTTAATTCTGAAGGGTAGAGGAAGCCAGTGGAGGGATTGGCAGAATGGCGTGGCAGAGGAGGAGCAGTTGCTGAGGTATATTAGCCTCACGGTGGTGTTCATTATGGACTGGAGAGGTGACAGTGTCTGGAGGGGAAGGCCAATTAAAAGAGAGTTACAGTAGTGTAGACGTGATATAACTAGAGAGTGATTAACAATTTTGGCAGCATCTTGGGTGATAAATAATCCTATTTTGGATATGTTCCTTAGGTGGAAGTGACATAATTTAATAAGTGACCGGATATGAGGAGTGAATGACAGGGCAGAATCTAAGATAACCCCAAGGCACCAGGCCTGGAGAGAGGGGTGATAGTGGAATTGTTAGTTATGATGGATACTTCAGGGATGTTACTGGTGTTAGTTGGAGGAAAAATAACCATTTCCATTTTAGAGAGGTTTAATTTAAGGTAGTGTTGCGACATACAGGTAGGAGGTATATAAAATTCACTTTTTCTGCATTGTTGGCATTGTCTTTGTAAAAATCTGTGTGCTTAGCTGGGGAACATTTAATTATTACATAAACAGTGAGGGAAAACAAGGGGTTAAAGGAATTGTTCAGTATAAAAGTAAAAACTGGGTAAATAGATAGACTGTGCAAAATAAAACATTTTTTCAATATAGTTAGTTAGGCAAAAATGTAATGTATAAAGGCTGGAGTGACTGGAAGTCTAACCTAACAGAACAGAACACTACTTCTTGCTTTTCAGCTCTCTTTTGTTTACACTGACTGGTTACCCTGGTTACCAGGCAATAACCAATCAGTGAATTGAGGGAGGGCCACATGGGTCATAACTGTTGCTTTTGAATCTGAGCTGAATGCTGAGGATCAATTGCAAACTCACTGAACAGTTATGTCCCATGTGGGCCCCCCCTCAAGTCGCTGACTAACTCAGATTTAGAGAGCTGAAAAGCAGGATGTTGTGTTGCATTCTGTTATGTGAGACATCCACTCACTCCAGCTTTTATACATTACATTTTTGGCTAACTATATTAGAAACATTTTTTATTTTGCACAGCCTATCTATTTACCCAGTTTTTATTTTTACCCTGAACTGTTCCTTTAAACCTACTAAGAGAAGGGAGGGAAGGAGGAGGCCAGAAAACTATTAAATATAAAATTGTAAGCCTAGAGCCAGATGAGATAGATCTCAGCCTGGGGAGAAACACAGAAGAAGAATCTTCTCTTCTGCTGCCCTACTGCCCAATGTGCCTGCACCCAAAATATTACCTCTATCAGTTGCAGGCAGACTCTGTGGATTCCTGCACCTGAGTGCAGGCACAACAAGCAGAAGGGCTGCAGCATAAGAGCAGATTCTTGTCCTGTGTTTCTCCACAGGCTGAGATTAGGGTTGCCACTTGCCCGGTATTTTACCGGCCTGGTCTGTAAAAATGATGGTTAATCCCAATGTTATTAATATGGAAGATAGAAGAATATACAGGAAGGCCAGTATTTTTTTCTAGAAAAGGTGGCAACCCTAGCTGAGATCCAGCTGAACAGGCCTTAACCCGTATTCTCCTATTTCACTGGTCCATCCTTATGGGGAAGCAAAAAGATCCTTTTAACTTTGGTCCCTGCACCAGTTGAATGGGAGAATACATGGGGGTGCAGCCTTATGCTATTGATCAACTGAGACTGTCTGTCGTGTGGAAGTTTTTGAGCATATATTTACTCTTGTAAGTACAATTTTACTTTTAAAACCATTTGTGTTCCAGTTTTACACTATGGATATGTGCCCCTTTGGTATTTTTACATTTCAGGGGAAAGTTTAAAGGTGGCCATACACGTAGAGATCCCCTCGTTTGGCGATGTTGCCAAACAAGCGGATCTCACCCCTGATATCGGGCTGATCCGATCGTGGGCCCTAGGGCCCAACGTTCGGATCAGTACGGGCGGTCGGATCGCGGGACCGCATCAATGAACAGATGCGGCCGCGATCCGACAGGATTTTTAATCCTGCCCGATCGACATCTGCCTGACTTTCGGCCAGATATAGATCGGGAAAGCCCGTCGGAGGGCCCCCCACACGGGCAGATAAGCTGCCGACACAGTCTGTCGGCAGCTTTTATCTGCCCGTGGATGGCCACCTTAAGATGTGCTCCAGATTATAAAAAGATCCCTTATACGGAAACCTCAGCATTTAGGATAACAATTCCCATACCCATATGCAGTAGACGCCATATAAGGGTGTATAATGAAAATCAAAGTCACTTGTGTTTGTGCTTTTGAGAGTGTTTGCATCTGCCGGTTTCTTGCCTCTCCAGAACTTATGATAAATGATGATGTTTGTCCTCTTTTTAAGCATGCTGTGGGAAGTAATATTTTTTCACTTCAGTAGACTGTGCCCTGCTGTTAAATACACAGCGGGAAGAGAGGTGCAAAGAAGTACTTTACACAATCTGCAAGCAAACAGCGCTGTGCTACGGGACTTATTTATCCAAGAAATCATTTTAAGTGAAACCACTGGGTTGGGCCTCACATTAATTAGTTTGGTGTATATATCAAGCAGCGAATAAATGTAGTGTGTAGGGTACAATGATACACGATGAGCCGAATTTAACACAGTGAATTGCACTTAGTATTAATTCTCCCTGTAAAAACGCCATTTGAAATTTGAAAAGGGAAAGTTTGTTTCTTTTCTTTAATCTCTATTTTTCTAAATTGATGTGAATGGGGATGTGTTTCATCTGTGCATGTGTGGTGTGAAATATCTGTATGCATATAAAATTTGCCTTGGTGTACGCAGCCAGTTTGTTGTTTTACATGTGGCAACCGACAACATGCATAGGGGATAATTCACAAAAGGGCGAATTTTTGCCTGGAAAGATTCAGCCACACATCAGACGTAAATTTGCAGCACATACACTTAGGGGCAGATTTACTATTGGTCGCAATTTCGAATAAAAAAAAAAAATTGAAATTCGACCATGTGAAGTAAAATCCTTCGAATGACGAATTCGAAGGATTTTACTGCAATTTGATCGGTCGAATGATCAAAAATAATGGTCCCCAATTCGGCAGCTTGGATCTGGCGAACTAGGTGGTCGAATAGGGGAAGTACTTCGACCATCGAATAATCGAATATTCGAATAAAATTTTATTCGTATATTCGACGGTCAAATTTGCCTAATTTGCATATTCGAAGATTCAAATTCGAATTTTATCCTTGAAGTAGAAAGTGACAGGGAATGTAATAGAAGCACTAGGTGCTTCAGACAGTTAGTTTCCAGACAGAATGGGTAGCTTTGACCCCGACAAGAAGGTAGTGGCTTAGGAACCAAGGCTTTGCCAGAAAGGGACCAGAGACAGGCAACACAGACATCCTGAAGTAAAGCCAAATAAAACTTCATTATACAGATCTGAAGTGTGGACTTTCATCTTGGAGAAAAGATTCTTGGTAACCATGGTAACAGCAGATTAACCCCTTCCTCCCCTTACAAGCCCACCCTAAAACAAATGTGACATGCCCCTCAAATGGTTAAAAACTAATATAACTTATAAAGACAATCTTGCTTTAAAATATGAAAAACCGCTAGCAGTTTTTATAATTTTTCTGAGTTTTTCAGGCATACAGGATATGATGTCGCTGACATCAGATTGAAGAGGCTGTAGCTTCATCTTATCAGTTTGCCAGGGTCTAAGCTAGTGAATGAAACGCTGGTGAGAAGGGTAACATAGAATAATTTGCACTTAAGTGAATTTGCTAACTATCATTTGCCTGAGCAAAAAATTCTCCTGGCGAAAATGTGAGAAACTGCGCTAGTGATGGTCCGTTTTGCTACCAAATTGTCCTCTACGCCAGTTAGTAAATTGGGATGGGATTTCTGTCGAATTTTCACTAGCGACAGCCACTTCACCCTTCCATAAATCTGCCCCATACTCTCTGTAAAGCACTGTAGAATATAATAAATTAAATAAAGAATAAAAATAAGTGGTATTCAGTGTCAGACCAGCCCCCTCTCTCCCAATCTAATTGCAAATTAAAAATTTTCTGACAACGGGCGCCCGGCACGCAAGCGCAGTGGTGCGTGGTGCCCTGTAGTGACGTCAGTTCCCGGCGGCAGCACTGTAATAGGTGAGGGGGGGTCAGAGGAGGTGAAGGATGGTCGGAGGAGGGGGGGCGGGGGCCCCCGACCGACCCTGGTGGCATTCCAGCCTACTATCTGACAATTAGTTGGAATACTGCTTAGTGAATGAAGAGCACTCCAAAGCAAAATATAATTGAAACATATCAGAAAATAGCAATCACTTTTCATAAAGTTTTTGGACTTTTCATAAAGTTTTAGTCCTGCCCACAAATCCTGGCCTGTAGAAACCCTAGGTGTAAAAACACACAGACTCCCTCTATGTACCTACTAATAGTAAAGAGGTCCCGTGCAATTCTTTCTTCACTGGAAGGTTCTATATTGCACTGAATGAAAATACTTTTGAATTCTGCAGTAATGACAGAAAATCACGTTTCTTATGTGTTATTATCCATGAAGACCCTAGTTTATAGGTACAGAATATCCTAATCTAATCCCAACAGTCATTATTGATTTTTGTCTCACTCTCCTACTTTCTCTTGCACAATATCAGATGGGATGTCACAAAATAAGCAAAGTAGTGTTGCTGTGAAACCTGTAAATAGGAGTTTGTTCAGAGCTACTATGTCATGGGGGTAATTTCCCAATACAGAGTCTATTAGGTCACAAATGGTAATGTATAAGCTTAATCAATACTGACCCTTGTTCCATTAGCTGCTTAGTAGCCACATTTGTCTCACATCAGCAACTATTGGATATTCTCCACAAACATGTCATATGAGATGTGCTTATTGATTAAAAACAGTAAATGGGGAATATATTTTACTTTGTTTTCATTACACCAAACAGAACAAGGACTGCTCCTGGCCTCTTATTGAAATGCTACTGTAGAACAGAACAGGGCATTATGCTGGCACCACTAATAAAAATATTTCTAATTACCCAGCTTACAAAAACACACGAATTTCAAATCAATTTCCTTATTATTTAGAGACAGTTGAATGTGTCTGAATATTTATCAATACAACTATAAAATATTTAGTTAAAGTTAAGGCAGCTTTGGCAGCTCACATTGCCTAACAACACATCTTTTCGTTCACTGAAATGGAATTTGCAGCAGAGTCCAGATTTTCTGATTTTTCTTTAAATGAAGTGATATAAATCGCAGAAATATTTCTGACGTCATTGCATAATGATAAAGCTCTGTACTAATTTGTACTATCACTTAAAGACTTGCATTGTGCTCAGTGTTTGCTCATTCTTTCTGGTGACATAAGGTGGCCATAGACTGAGAGATCCGCTCATTTGGTGATGTTGCCAAATGAGTGTATCTCTCCCTGATAGGCCCACTTCAGGGTAAGGCCACACAGGTAGATTTCGGGGAGATTTGTCGCCTGGCGACTAATCGCAACGACTCATCTCCTCGAATGGCTTGCTAGTCTCTTGCACTAAAGTCGCCTGCACCTATTCACACGCAGCGACGCGATTTTCAAAGTCGTGTGTGAATAGACGCCAGTGGCTTTAGCGCTTTCGGGTGCAAGATACGAGCAAGCCATTCTAAGAAATTAGTCGCCTCAAAGACGTGGCGTTTTGTCTCCAGGCGACTAATCTCCTCGAATCTTCCTGTGTGATCTTACCCTTAAGGTGGGTGATACCAGACTGATCCAATTGTGTGCCCTTGGGCGCAACGATCAGATAATATTGCAGGAGCACGGACGGCAGGATTGCGGCACCGCATCAACAAACAGATGCAGTCCATGAACCAAAAGGATTTTTAGCCCTGCCTGATCGACACCTGGCCTATTTTCAGGGAATCCCATCAGAGGGCCCCATACATGAGCCAATAAGCTGGTGCCTCGGTCTGTCAGCGGTTTTTATTGGCCAGCGTATGGCCACCTTTAGGTGGTTGAATCTAAAGTGGTTCCTTACAAATATTTCTGCCTGTAACAAACAATGAAATGTGAAAGGTTATAGCTGGAGAGCAATCTCTGAAGGAAGGGTACATTGGGAAAGAATTGATAGATGCTCTACACTTGGCAGCACTGTATGAGCAGCATGAAGCAAGTAAGAATTTCTTCTCCCACCCCGTATCTTGTACAGCACTTACATGTACAGTAGATACCACCAGTGCTGACTCCTGTAGTACAAGGCACAGAGTGCAGAAAAGGATCTGTCTGCAGGGACGTGAAGGGGCAGATCAAAATTTCTGGTTGTTGCAGACATGGGGAAAAAACGCCACAGATCTGGTGCAGCTTTTTTTCTCGAATGCAAGTTTATTCATGAAAAAATGTGACAAAATATTCCTGCATGCATTTTTTAAGGCAAAAAGTCACATGCCAGCAGGAAATATTTTGTTCCATTAATTTTCAATGAGGCTGAAAGTCTCTTGAATGTTTTGAATGTTTTAGTTACAGTTGTTAGCAGTGGAGTAACAAGATATTATCTTTCAGGCCCTTCAAATGTCTAAAGGTTAACCTGTCTTACCAATATTTATTGAAATTGAATATGAATTAGGGGCTTATGGGCCCCTATACCTCCTGGGCCCCCCTGCAGCCTCAGGGTCTGCTTCCTGTATAGTTACACCCCTGGTTGTTAGATAATATTCCCTTTGACTTTCACACACTTTCTTAATAACTTTTACTTGCTGAGTTTTTGAATGTTTTGATGTTTTTGAATTTTTTTATGAAAGTTTTGTTGAATTTTCCCTTTTTTTTTAAAGCTAGGACCTCCTGTGAACCTGTGAAGAAACTCAGGCCGAGAATCCACTCTTCCACTGCTGCTGCTGCTGCTGCTCTGCCTGCACCTGGAAACATTGTCTCCATTCCAATGCAGGCAATCGTGGTGGATTTTGACAAAAAAAGGAGAGTTTTGCATTTCGCACGTCTGCTTGCACTTGAGTGGAGACAATACTTCAGGACCACAGCAGCAGAGGAAGAGATCCTGACTCTGCAGGCCATGATCTGCCTAGTGTGGCCCTAGCCAAAGACTATTCAAGGTCTCAGAAAATACTTGTTTGTTTTTTCCATGTCTGCATTTTTTTCTCAGCATTTTTCTCGAATTGTGAAAAAATTTCCTTCCTATTTTTGATCAATTATTCCCCAAGAGGCACCGTTGGGCAATGACACCTTAAAATGATGTATGGTCAAATATTTTGCTATGGTTCCCTTATTTGTGTTACCTACTCTATGTTTATGCTTGATTTTTGATAACAGTAATACTCTCTGTCTGATTTTTTTAATTTGTGTATCATGTAACCTCAACCTACATTTCCAGCAGCTCATAGGATACTGATTTAGCAATTGGGGTGAAGTTCATTGTTGTTTAACACTGATTTATGGAGTTTGAAATCTATATTTGGAATGAATGCCCTATTTTGTAACACAGGGATTTTGTAATACAGCTGAAGAGCCACATACACTTTTTTTTATATGACATTATTATTTTATTATAATTTTTAATTAAATATAAATACAAACATTTAAGTAATATCAGTAATCAATTATTTAAACGTTATATAATTATCAATGACTTGACTAATAATATATTTACAGATATAATTCTTCCCTGTGGCAACAGAAATTGGTGGCAATTCTGGTTTGAGACTGGATACAAAACATGCATTTGATAATAAGCAATAAAATCTATGTGCACCGTAATGTCCACAATTACAGAAGTGTTATCACTGTTTATCGCACTTTAGTAAAAACAAGTCATGGCCCTTACAGGAAAACTATACCCCAACAATGAAGGTCTCTAGATGAATATATTGCATAAAATGGCTCATATTAAAACCTGCCTCATGTAAATAATTCATTTTCATAATTAATATACTTCTTCAGTAGTATTTGTTATTGGGTAATCCTAAATAGAAATAGCCATTTAAAAAAATATGGACCGCCCCCTGGGAACCAATGATTCACAGTGAACACAAGCAAACCATACATATTAGGTCATATGAGCCAATTAACAGACACAGTTCTGTCTTTTCCTTCCACACTTTTTCTTACAGCTGCAGTATTTCTGGTCAGGTGACGCAGCACAGAGAATATTATAAAATGGGGGCTCAAGGGGAAAAATGTAATGACAATATTTTATTAAATATATATTCCAGCAAGATTCTTTAATGTGCTACTTAATATGATATAAACTAGCCGGTGCTTTAATCATTCAATTTGGGGGTATAGTTCTCCTTTAAAGGCAAGGATACATGACGAGATTAGTCACCCACAAAAAATCTTGTCTTCTGCGGGCAACTAGTATCCTCCAAATGCTTTCCCTCTGGCATTAAAGTGTTTCAAACAATGTTTACATGACCCCTCTGCCCAACGTTGCATGGGTCCCTTAGGAGGCCATTTCAACAGACTGTACTGCAATCAGATTGCATATTTCTCAAAAGGTATAAAAGAACCCCCACCAAAGCTCACTGGAGGAAATCTTAACCTCTACTTTGTTTGTGATTTCTAGGGGCTAAAGTGTAGGGTCTGACTGGGCCAGAGGGACACCAGGAAAAAGCATGGTAGATCCTTGGGGAACCCCCCCCCCCAACCCAGACCTACTTTCCAATATAAAAGACTGAGGTATATGCAGGGGGAGAGGTCAAGGCGAGTGGAAGAGTGAAGAGAAACTAAGTAATTGCAATGGTGCAAATCCTAATCCATAGTTAAACACCAATGATATGTAAGAAAACAATAGGTGTAAAGAGGAACAGTGTGATTCCTGTGAAAGTAAAAGAAAATCAAATAAAACGTAAACATGATGAAATGTATGCGGGGAAGGATGTGATTGACCCCTATGCAAGCTGCATGTACTAGTGCTATCCCAACAGAAGTTGTATGTCATTGCTTGTCCTTCTACTGATTAATGCAGGGATCCCCAAACATTTTTACATTTGAGCCACATTCAAATGTAAAGAGGGACAATTCAGCTTAATGGAGAGCACAGTCTGGTATGAACCAGAGCCTCAAACTGCATTCAAATAATCCTTACTGTATTCTCCACTATAGCATCATTGTCATTATGCCTGAATGGGGCTGTACAAAAATGCATATTTTACACCTCTGAGGAATCCGTTACAGGTATGGGATCTGTTTTCTGGAAACCTGTTATCTGGAAAGCTCCAAATTAGGGGAAGGCCATCTCCCATACTCACAATTTTAATTATATAATTCAGATTTTTTAAAAAGCATTTCCTTTTTCTCTTTAATGATAATATAGTAGCTTGTACTTGATGCAAACTAAGAAATCACTGATCCTTATTTGAGGCAATACAATTGGATTGGGAAAATTTAGAAATATCCCTTATCCATAAAACCTCAGGTCCCGAGCATTCTAGATGACAAGTCTAATACTTGTACAATACTAAGGGGCTTATTTATTCATTTAATTTCTAGTCCCAGAAGGAGTTAAGATAAAGTTTTCTTCCAGCAGTTTTGTTGATCTAGATTTCATAGAGCAGCCAGTTGTGTTTCTAAAAGTATCTTGGAGAACAGGTAGTCAGCAACCAGGCTAAATATAGTTTCATAGTTGTCATCGTTCCAATATTGGATTAAAATTTCTGGAAGAAATTCAACAACTCTCCCATTGGGGAGAGAAGAATACTTGAATGCTGGAAAAACTGCTTATAATCAGTCTTGTTCTTTCCATAATCCATTGCCTTAGGCAATGTATGTGTCATGTATCACACTGATAAGCACATATTGGATTTGACCACTGATATTTAAATATAGCAGCAGTCGAAATACAGTCATAGAGCAAGAAGTTACTCCTTATTTGTAAATCTGAAATAAGGACAATTGTGTTTCCCAAGGGAGGAGGTGCTATATGTATATGTAAAAACTGAACAATCATCCATTAGTACTTTGTAATTTCAATTACACAGACAACTTTTATATTACCCACCATGCTCTTTATGATGAATCAACTTGACACTCGTAAATATAGTGGGAGTTCCTCCTACAATGGAAAATAGTCATAAAATCCAGGTCCATAAACCAGTTAACCTAATGTTTCAACTTAATTTGCTTTCCCTAAGAAAAGAAGTTAAGCAATGCTGGCCCATACCATTGCTGCTACTTTACAGAGGTATGAACACACAAGAGATACGCCCTCACAATATTTCACTGATACTAGAGTTCAACTACGGCTACACACCAAGGTATCTGGGAATTTTCCGTAGGATCATAGTACTGTTTAATAGTTGGTAATCTTATAAATGTTCATTGTGACCTTGAGGTCCATATGCTTCTATCATGTCTACTTGTCCTTAAAGGGGTTGTCCACCTTCAAACAACTAGTTGTTTTCTAATATTGAAGTGTAAAGTGTCATTTTTCAGCTCGGGGGGGCGGGGGTCACCGACCCCCCCAACTGTTCTAAACTGATACATTTAATGGATACGTTTCTTATCTTTGTCCCTGCTGAGCAGAATCTCTGGGTTTCATTACAGGCAGCTGTTAGAATTGATACAATAGTCTGTACCTGAATTACTGAGCTGCCAGACTCAAACACCAGAGTCACCAACATTCAACTTTAAACTTAGATTTTGGAAAAACAGGAAAAGATAAATAATGGAAATCAATTGAAAAAAGTCTTTATTTATGGAGAACAATCTGAAAACCACTGAACAGAAAAGTGTTCGGAAGGTGAACAACCCCTTTAATTTATCAGACCAGCTTTCAGTCCTCAAGATACCAGTTTCCTAATTACCTCTATAAATTTCCATTTACATGTTTGTACGCTGCCTGTCAGGTTTGGGCAAAATAATGAATATGCTATACATATGCACCTGATGCAGATGTCAACAAGTGGGGAGGTCATACCATTTATACATTGCCCATGGAGGAAGGCTGGGGGTTCTGAGAAATACGTTCTCTATTTGATAAAGGGTCTCAAATATTTATCCAGTACTGGAGCCATGTACTGTATATACGTAGGACTGTTAAAGAGTTTATGGGGTGCTTAATTTGACAGTTTACTCAAGCAATGCTTCCACTTCAAAGAGATTAGAGTGAAAGGAAACAATATGATGGGCAAAAAGAAACATCACTCTCAGCAACTGGCCAGGCTTCATTACATACTGCCACTAACCTGAATGTCAGATAAGATAAAAAGAACATGCCTCATAATGAGCCAGTTGGAACAGGTAAAGGGTGGGGGACTGATTTTCCGTTCTGTGATCCACAAAGGAAGAGGGACAATTCAGCCAAATGGAGAAAACAATCTGGTATGAGCCAGAACCACAAACTGAATTCAAATAACCCTGACTGTTTTCTCCACTATGGCATCATTGTTTTTTACTTTTTACTTTGCACAAGCCCTTGTTAAATATGTATGGGTAGCAGAAGCATTAGATCACTAAGGGCAGAACTACAAGAACGATTCACGTCCGTTTTCAGTGGATGCAACGCTGTGTGCAAAAAAGGCAACGGAAAACAAGGTAAGTAATAGAGAAGTCGAATGGTGTTGCAGGGTTGATCCGACACGACACGACTGTCAGATGAAAATGCTGCAAGCTGCGTCTTCATCCGAGAGTCGTGTCACGTCAGATCAACCCTGCAACACCATTCGACTTCTCTATTACTTACCTTGTTTTCCGTTGCATGCATTTTTGCACACAGTGTTGCATACGCCGAAAAGGGACGTGAATCGTCCGTGTAGTTCTGCCCTAATAAATAGGTGGCTCCACTGGCAACCCAAGGTCAGTCTTTAGAGTGTCCAACCTGACATGGCACTGAATGGGGCACAGCAGCCCGGGGTTATAAAAGTTACAAAAATGCAAATTATATGCATATATGTTAGCACTTTATAAACATGTCTTAATAATAATAAAAATACTGAATACAATACAAGGGACCTTATTTATAGAAAAAGTGAATGTGTTACAGCAAAGTGCATTGAATTTCCCACCATTCCAGAGCACCCATCTGGTTAGGGTGAGACTAGGGTTGCTACCTGGCCGGGATTTTACTGACCTGGCTGGTAAAAATTATGATTGAGCCCAATAGGGAAAATAGATAAATACATAGGAAGGCTGGTATTTTTTTCAGGAAAAGGTGGCACCCATAGGTGAGATGGGCTAAAAGGATTTAAAGGACATGGAAAGTCTAACTAAAGAAAATAGCTAGAAATGTTGTACATGTATGTTTTGTGCTTCTGTACCAGACTAAGGCAACCACAACCCTTTAGCAGTAAAGTTCCGTGTCTCCAAAGATGCCCCAGTAGCTCCCCATCTTCTTTTCTGCTGATTCACTGAGTCACATGCTGTGTACTGCTGTCACTTACTGAGCTTAGGGACCGACGCAAAATATACAGTACACATAGAATAGTAACATCACAATATAAGGCTGATTAATAATTAATATGGATAATTAATACTTGGCAGCACATAAACCAGTGCAATTAGCATCAGCCCTGCAGCAACAGTTTATATTAGAGGCCAACCTAATTTTATGCTTGATAATTAGTGACAACCCCTAAGCTTAGCTTCTCAACAGCTGCTCAGAGCCCACTGAGCATGTGAGTGTCACAGACATTTTCCAAGATGGTGACCCCCTGTGACAAGTTTGAAGGCCTGGATCATTGCTGCTATCGACAAGCGGAAACTTTTGGCTGGTGCAATAAGTTTAGTATATAAAACTATTAATTTTTAGGGTTTAGTTGTCCTTTAAAAATCCCTTCACAATGCAAAACATTCAGCGTAAAGCCTTCTGAAAACAGAAGTTACTCACATGCCTCATTCCATACACATAGCACTGCCTTAATAACCAAAATGAGAGTTTAACTCTCACATAAGGCTTTATGGGGGGAGACAAATCTCTCCTTTATATTCCTGTGGCCAACTATGCATCCAGAATCACTGGTTTTGCAGCACACATACAGCCTAATGGTTCAGAGCCATATATCCAAACTTACAGACAGCTCGTTTCAATGTTGTTAGATCTCATCAGTGGAACATGGCTTCTGAGGGAGTAGGACTTGGAGAGTAGCGAAGCACCAGCAGATTTATGTAACATGCCAGAATATCACATACTTTTTCATGCCTGACCTACTGCCAACAAAGCAGCCCATACTTCAAGATGCATTCCATGGGTGGAAACCCAGCCTCTCTGGCTGTTACATCCTATAATAAATCCACTTGCATCCAATGTCTAGGAGCAATTTTGTAAGAGCAATTAACCTGTTATTATTGACACTGGCCTTTGCAGGAACCCTGGAACTATGAGCTTCTCCAGCACCAATAGCTGCACTTCCACACTGTTCACAACTGGTGGGACACAGGTGCAATGGTGCCAAGCACAACTAGATACAGGGACCTTTAAAGTGATACTGACACGTTCCTATAAAAATAGGAACGTGTTGGTATCAGTGAAGAGAAGCTGCACGCGAAATACAAGCAGCTGTAAGTCTTCCAAAGCCTTCCCCAGCCCACCAAACCTTAGCAACAGCGACCCTCCGACACATTAAATCATCTTGCTGAGTTGTTTCAGTTACACTGGGCTGGGGCGGTGCGATCCCTCCATAGGCTGGAGTCTGTTTCCATTTGTAATTAGGAGGGATTGCTCCACCCCCAGCCCAGTGTAACTGAAACGACGAGGTGCCGTTAGTTTGGGCACAAAACGCGTAGAAAGTCTGCACTACCATTGCCTCCACATGCATTGTTTGTCTCAATAAAGCCGCTTATTCAATGAGGATGACTGATTCTCTCGTGTTTCTCTGTTTGAGCATTGATGCTCTGATTTCACTCATTTGCCGTACGGATTGGGAGCTACAGGCCCAGGAGACCACGCGGGTAGCCTCTGGAGGGGAGACGATCCACTGCACGGAAGGGGTGAGCTCCGCTTCACGTTTCCTTATTTGTACAGCATTTATCAGAAAGGTCTATGTAAATATACCAGGTAACCCTCAAAATAATGCTGTTCTGAGTCCTCTGTCAAAAGAAACACAGCATTTCTTTCCAACTAGTGTGTACACATGGGCTTCTGTATCAGACTTCCTGTTTTCAGCTTAAACCTCCACGGCTAAGGCTTGAGCATGCTCAGTTTGCTCCTCTCTCCCTCTCCTCTTCCCCTTTCCCCCTCCCTCCTCTCCTCCCTGTTGTAATCTGAGCCCTGAGCTGAGTGAGTGAGCAGGGAGAGACCCAGGCTGGAAATGATGTCACAACAAGCGAATATGGCAGCTGCTATCCTAAACAAACAGAGAGCTTCTAGAGCTGTTTACCCAGGTATGGTAAAGCATTCTCCAGATTAAATAAGGTCTTATAGCTTGAACTATTGTGGCTAATCTATTGCCAATGAACTGCTTCCATATCTTTCCTTCATTTAATTATATTGTTGATTTGAACAACGGTAAATCTACGTGTTACCACTTTCGTGGTTGTGCCTGTTCGTGTGTGTGTATCCACTTCTGATAAAACTTTAGACTATATGAATAAATTCTCCCTTATTCATTTTCTGTTCCAGTTGTGTTTGCCATCACACCCCTCCCAAGGTAAAAAGCTGAAAGTGAACATGTAACGTCTACTGATTCCTGCCATCCATCTGCTGCCTGCAAACACTGCCAGTGCCACACGGATCATTAGCCAGTGTCTCATCACCCCATAAGGCACCCATAAATTAGTTACGCCTGACAATAACAGAAACAGCAGTGGTTCTCCAAGAGCTTGGCAGTTTGCCTGAGTGCAAAATCAAAATACGAGGAGTCATGAAGTGTGATAAGATTTTACAGAGGAAATGCCACAGTCACTGTCATGGGATTCTTCTCCCCGCAGTCCAGCAGGCGTGGAGTTGGCTCTAAGTCACTTCAGACAGCATATGCACCCGACCAGGCCGAAATAAATCAGTGTAAAAAGGAGGTGTTTCCTGCATAGCTCCATATCTAGCCTATAACTGCAGCTTTCCTTATCAGCCCTCAATAGCTCTTGATTTGAACAGCAAAAAAAAAAAGTCAGAATGATGTTGAGAGATTTAGTTCATTTATCAAAGAAATAAGTCAGCATGAGACAGCATGGAGGCACTCCTATATTTATTTGCAAGTAATGTATTAATGACAGTGAATGAGCAGACTCAAATGATAAAACATGCTGAATAGTGCTGGAATTCCTTTGTCCCCTGAAACAAGTAGCAATTATAGGGCTTTGTTTGGGTCCTAGACTCCTATGCCTCGTGTGTGCCTAATTACTATGCTTCCAATCATCATCTGTTTTCAGGCAGAATTCCACAGCACAATGTTATCAGATGAGATGCAACAGGCCCAGACTGAGAATTAAAATAGGCCCTGGCATTTCAGGTATACAGAGGCCCAATCAGCCCCCACCAGCCCACTAAATACTGACTTTCTATGGCACCTTATAGCAGCCCCTCTGGCATTTGCCAGAACCCACAGATTGCCAGTCCGCAATGAGCTGAGAGGAAACGCAGGCGCGCAGGTGGTAGACGCCAAGTATAATGTAAGCTATAGAAAAATTGTAGCTACTAACTACACACAACACAACTGTCATATGAAGAAGCAGCATGCGGTGTTCGCATCCGACAGTTTTGTGATGTTGGATGGTGACTCCGTTTCTTCTCAGCGTGTTGTATTGGATGACATTGCGCTGTGGAGATCTGCCCTTATAATCATATTTCCCTCATCTACCCCATAACCCAAGCAGGTGCAATAGCCCTTAGGACCCTTAAGGGCTCTTTTACACAGATGTTTTTTGCTGTGCTCCACTGACTGTATGCAGTGAAATTCTCCCTTCATTTACTGCTGTGGATAGGAATTGTCAGTCCCTAACTGCTGGGCAGGGAAACAATCATACTTATGAACAGCAGAGGGAGCCCCCACCTTACGTCCAACATGTACAGAACTCCAGCAGCTTTGTTTGTTTCCCTGTTTTGATCATTTATGACAATCCCTAAGCAACCCAGGCCACACTGAGCATGTGCACAGTCTTGGTCAAAACACCTGAAATGCTTTATTTGCATGATGCACGATTAAATGACTAAAGTTGGCCAGATATGGGCTGACCAAGTACATTCTGCACCTGATGAGCCCACAAGCAGAACAGACAAGGACACAAGGTACAGTCACCTTCCTATCGTTCATGGTATTTTAGAAGATTATATTTTCTATCCTGCTGACTCCAGAACTAACCAATATCCATTGAACATGGATGTCATTCAGGCTTCATAAGGCACCATACAGAAAATCATTTTATACAATAATATTGGTAAATGTATGGTCAGCTTTACCCTGACCATATCTCACACCTCCAAACATTTTGGGGAAAAAAAGAGGAACAAAAAGTTGGCATGCGCAGTGCAGCAGAAGTTTTTTGACCATGCCCTAATTATGTGGCCACACCCCCTAATTACCTTGTTAATTTTACAACATTTGGCAGGTTATGAAAGTTTGAACATATTTCTGTGTTTTTTTTTCCAGTTATTACAGCTTTGCTAATGAGGGTGAATTGCTCTTTAAGCTGTGAGGGTTGGGACATACTGGGCGATTTCAAAGAGATTAGTCGCCTGGCGACTAATCGCCGCTTCTTTGGGGCAACTAATCTCCTTGAATGGTTTGCTGTTATCTCGCACCCGCTGGCGCTAAAGTCGCCTGCGCCTATTCACACGCGGCAATACCTTTTTCAAAGTCGCTCGAAATGACTTTAGGGCTAGCGGGTGCGAGATAACCAGGCCAGGCGACTAATCTCCCTGAAATCGCCCAGTCTGTCCCAACCCTTAGTCTAACTTTTCCCAAGGGACCTGTTATCTTATCTTGTTACAATGACTTATTTGCTTATCTAGAAATTGTTACAAAAGTATCTTATCTGCTGTTGTGGCTGTTCAGGACTCTCTGCCAAAGATCAATTAAGTTAGAAACTTTGTTACTTTTTCTGGCTGTTCAGTGCAGAGAAAAACTGGACTTTCCAGTACAAATGAGGGATTTTGGGTGTTGAAAGAGGGACTGTCCCTCTAAAAATGGGACAATTGGGAGGTATGATATCTGGAACACTGCATCACCATGCTTTCATTCTCCTAGCACTTCCTCTACAGCACTTCCTTCCTGTCAGCTGACTCCTCCCTCTCTCTGCACAGAACCAACACAGAGGAGTGACAAATACACACAGCTCCCCTACATAAATATAGGTAGAATTGAAATGCCTTATTTTATATAGTGTGCCAGCCTTACATTTCAGAATTTGTGACACTGCACATGCTCAGTTATGGTCTGGGCAACTGCTGAGAAGCCGAGTGAGGGATGAAGAAGAAAATAAAGTTCTCATGTCAAAGCTGATACAAGTCTGATGCAAATTGCACTTTTCTGAGCTGCCATGTAATGGGAATTCGAATTATTTACTAATCATCCTTGTGTTTAAAATGTTTTATCGGATGTTTCACAGTAAACAGCAAGAAGCAAATAGCATGACAGCTACTTTCCTGCAGACTTGAAATCGTATAACAAGGAACACACAAGTGTGCTAGCTCAAAAAGAACTGGAGTATGAATTTTAAAAAAATGTTAGAATAAACAACGTGGTTCTATTCAGTTATCAACGTAACTAAGTTCAAAAATAATAAAATACAAAAATAAATGATACAGCAAAAAATAATATAATAATAATAATAATAATAATAATAATAAAGATCCGGTGGATGAAAAAGAAAAGAAAAAAAAACCATTAACAATATTTGATCTCTGTTTCTAGAATCACAAACCTCAAAATAAAGGGACATTGTAAGCTTGAAAGATTCTCTCAATCTGTTTTCCTCTGCTAATCATCCTTGTATTGTAGCTCTTATATTCTGCACAGTTTATCATATCAGTCTGTAATCTCAGATAAGTGATAGCAGAATAGAGCAGGAGCTGGGAATCAGCAGAAAGGAAGATGGGGAGCTACTAAAAGCATATTCAGATCTTCACTGCTAATGGGCTTATCCCATACCTCCCAACATTTTGCAGTGCTTAGCGCTGTGAACATTTTGATCACGCCCATTTTTATGGCCACACCCCCAATTAACATGTTAATTTTACAAAATTTGGCAGGTTATGAAAGTTTGAACAGATGTCTGTGCTTTTTTCAGTTATATCAGTTTTGCTAATGAAGGTGAATTACCCATTTTCGAGCGATTTTAAAAAGCGCCACGCCGCGTGTGAATAGGCGCAGGCGACTTTACACTTTAGCGGGCGCAAGACTGGGGGAAGAGATTCAGGGAGATTTGTTGCCCCAAACACGCGGCGATTTGTCACAGGCAGCAAATCTCCCTGCAATCTCCTCGTCTGGAAGAGCCCTTACTTTTCCCAAGGGACCTGTTATCTTATATTGTTACAGTTACTTATTTGCTTATCTAGAAATTGTTACAAAAGTATCTTATCTGAAAAAAGCCAATTAAGTTAGAAACTTTTTTTTTTCTCTGGCTGTTCAGTGCAGAGAAAAATGGGACTTTCCAGTACAAATGAGGAACTGCGGGTTGAGCTGTCAAAAGAGGGACTGTACCTCTAAAAACGGGAGTTAAGTGGTACAAAAGGCCAGCACCTTATGGACAGCATTTCTAGCCTACTGACTTTGTTAAACCTTAGTTGTCCTTTAAGTTAGGCACCAAAATAACCCTTCTTTCATTGCTCTAATCCCAGCAGAGCTGCAGATATTGCCTCTATATTTGTCTGTCTTTCTAGAATGATAGAGGTACTGTATGTGACCAATTGTTCAGAAACACAATATCCAGAAAGCTAAAAAATATTCATTTTCCATTACAATGTCTATTTAAACAAATAGTGCTTAATTTTTAAGTAATTTGAATTTCTCTATAAAACCACATCTTGAACAGAGATGCATATATCCACATTGGCAAAACAATCCTATTGGTTAGAATGCAACCAATCAAACAATTTGAAAACTAAAGGCATTTGGTTGTATGGATAACTGACATTTTTTCCAGCATTCGTAAATCATAGTCCCAAATGATGTGCATGACATCAAGCATGAGGATAGCTTTTGTTATACTGAGGATATTACTGCATGATATAACATACAAAAAGATGTCCTTAGTGCTTCTTATCTAACGTTGACTGTAAATTGATTCTATTTAACATACACTGATATTTATTTACTCTCTGCATGTGCTTTCTATTGCCACGTCCTGAAAACAAGCAAGTACCAACGCAGAACTCACTACCGGTGTCTGGTAAACTTACAAGCCATTCCTCTGACAGGTAGGAAAGGAACACCCTCTCTGACTCACCTGTAAATAACAATGAAGCTATATAATCAGCAGCAAGTGGAAAAGTCAAAGCTTTACTACAGTCCAAGCAGCCAGGCGCACAGCAAGTCTATAAAGGGGAAGTACAGCCGTGAAGCAGCACATTACTGGTACCAGCTTTTAATCACTTTGATACTGAACTGAGACGTCTCTCTATCAGGAACCAAGCGAGTAATACTTTAGTGCTGGTAAGTGTGACTACAACACACACACATTAAAATTATTTGGTTTTGTTTCAGCAGCATAAACATATCTTCTAAAAGTATTTTTTCTAGTCCTCTTTTTGTGTTCTATTCCATGTGGCATGGCAGGGGGGGGTGTTTACTATGGGGTTGACATTGCTCCCAATGAGATCCAGTGTGGTTCTTCTTATTTTTTATCATATAAAAAAAATAGTACAGGTATGGGACCTGTTATCCAGAATGTTTGAGACCTGAGGCTTTCTAGACAACGGATATTTCCATAATGTGTAAGTGAAAATATAGAAAACCAAATAAACATGAATTAAATCAGTAGGCTGGTTCTGCTTCCAATAAAGAATAAGTGTATCTTAGTTGGGATCAAGGACAAGGTAATGTTTTATTATTACAGAGAGATAGGAAATCATTTTGAAAAATTAGGATTATTTGGATAAAATGGAGTCTATGGGAGACAGCCTTTCCATAATTTGGAGCTTTCTGGATAATGGGTTTCCAGATAAGGGATCCAATACCTTGTACTCATTCATAACTAAAATATAATTAATCCTAATTGATGGCAAAACAATCCTATTGATTTTCTTTAGCAAACAGGTATGGAGATCTAAATTACACAACGATCCCTTATAGCACTGAAAGATAACACAGTAACCTGCATCTTTCATGTATTCCATTAATAAGGCCTGTTAGTAGCTGCTTATCACACAGTCTCCTTGTTCTATGTAGTGGGGGCACATGGTGTGATGCCGGCCTATTTTCATTTTTTTTTTTATTTTAATCTGATTAGCAAACTTTTTAATGGATAATAGATGAAAAGTTCTCCGCTCTCACCTGCAAGGAGAATAACTCACATTCAATAACAGAAGATCCTAACAAGGAACCAACACTTTCATTTGATTTCATGGGAAGCTTTGAATTTGCTTTTTCAGCCCTGGAAGATGCATGTGAGATTGCGTGTGTGCATTTAGTCTGTAAAGAGGTGATTTGAGGACTTTTTGCTTTTTAAATAAGGTTGTTATGTGTATATAACTGAAATATGCTAGATACTTTATCTTGTGATCTGTGTGTCTGCTCATTTAGTGGGGGTAACATGCTAAGGGGGGACACTTTGTTAGCACTTTGCTTAGCCATTCTTGTCCTGTAATTCTTACAATGGGCATCTTTATTTTATATCTCTATATATGAAACCAGGCGGCTGGTAGCTTGAGAAACAAGGAGTTTTATACGCCTTCAAAATTGCTTATGGTTATACACCTACCTTTAATCAATGCAAAGTTAGTAGAAACGGCTGTTTTGCAATATTCACTGCTCATAATACTGGAGGAAGTGGGGATGATAAACTACAATATTTTTATGAGCTTGGTGGATTTGAATGTTACTGGCACTCGGTGGATTTAAATCAGTGATCCCCAAACAGTAGCTCGCGAGCAACATGTTGCTCACCAACCCCTTGGATGTTGTTCCCAGTGGCCTCAAAGCAGGTGCTTATTTTTGAATTCCAGGCTTGGAAGCAAGTTTTGGTTGCATAAAAACCAGGTGTACAGCCAAACAGAGGCTCATGTAGGCTGCCAGTACACATAGGGGCTACCAATAGTCCAACACTTATTTGGCACCACCCAGGAACATTTTTCATGCTTGTGTTGCTCCCCAATTCTTTTTACATCTAAATGTTGCTCACAGTGAAAAAGGTTGGGGGTCGCTGATTTAAATGTTACTGGGAAAAGCCACAGATTTCTCAGCACCATGCATAACTATGGGTGTAACTATAGAGGAAGCAGAACCTATGACTGCAAGGGGGCCCAGCAGGGCCAGGCCAAAGGGTAGGCAGAGTATGCAAGTGCCTCGGGTGCAAAAGCAGGGGGGGCGCCAGGCACACACCTTCTCTGCCTCTCCCACTCCCTTGTCCGGTCCCTGTGCGCTGCTCTCGCTGGCCGCTGTCTTTCCTAATATTGTTGCTTGCATGACTATTTTGCCCGCTTGTGTCTTTTCGCGCATGCCTAGGGCACCTTGCCAGGTTGGCCAAGCACTGGGGCCCAGGCCCTAATTCATATACAATTTCAACTGTCAATCTATTTCAACAAGTCAATCTATAGAAATTTTGGGGGCCTGAAAAATAATTTGCTACGGGGCCCAGTAATATCTAGTTACACCCCTGTGAGTAACATTAGCCTATAGCTAGCCACCGCACACAGACTCATATTAAATCATTTCTGGCCAAACTGTTACTCCCCAAAATGATCAATATGACCAGCTGACTCAAGATTGCAAACATGTTGACTAACCAAATGAAAAACTGATCCGATTGATGAATGAAGGTACAGTAGCTGGTGTGTCCCACATTTCAGTAAAAAGTGGTCTTATTAATAAGCCCATCTGCAACATTGCAACATAGTCGTCCATGTTAGTGGCACAACTGGGCTATTTTACAGCTGAAATAACAGGAAGTCTGACCCATGTGGGGCCAGCATTAAACTTGCAGGAATAGGATGGCTACAGTTAATGTTAATTGGAAGTCTTCTGTGCCCTTTGTTCCCTTTAAAATCAAAGCCAGCCCTTACCCAAAAATAACCCAATAATAAAAACACAAACATCTTCAATGGCATGACCAATAGTTACTGGCTACGACTGCACAATTATTTTAAATCCCCATATTTCTTATCATTTATAGTGCCCATGGCACTTCCATTGTAGCCTCAGACTCTGTGGCCCCTATTATTAACCCCCCAGGACCTACAGGACCTCTTTCCATATTGAAATAAACCATTGGAATTGCTAGATGCACAGGGCTGCTTTGTTCTTCTCTGACTATGTATCTTAAAGGGATCCTGTCATGGGAAAAAAATGTTTTTCAAAATGTATCAGTTAATAGTGCTGTTCCAGATGAATTCTGCATTGAAATCCATTTCTCAAAAGAGCAAACAGATTTTTTTATATTTCATTTTGAAATCTGACATGGGGCTAGACATATTGTCAATTTCCCAGCTGCCCCAAGTCATGTGACGTGTGCTCTGATAAACTTCAATCAGTCTTTACTGCTGTACTGCAAGTTGGAGTGAAATCACCCCCTCCCTTTCCCTCACCCAGCAGCCTAACAAAAGAACAATGGGAAGGTAACCAGATAACAGCTCCCTAACACAAGATAACAGCTGCCTGGTACATCTAAGAACAGCACTCAATAGTAAAACCCATGTCCCACTGCGTACTATTCAGTTACATTGAGAAGGAAAAACAACAGCCTGCCAGAAAGCAGTTCCCTCCTGAAGTGCTGGCACAAGTCACATGACTGGGGCAGCTTGGAAATTGAGAAAATGTCTAGCCCCATGTCAGATTTCAAAACTGAATATAAAAAAATCTGTTTGCTCTTTTGAGAAATGGATTTCAGTGCAGAGGTCTATTGGAGCAGCACTATTAACTGATGCATTAAAAAAAAAAAACATATTTTCCCAAGACAGTTTCCCTTTAAAGTGGAGTTTTCCAGTACAAGTTGTCACCAGTGTAATTCAGAGTGCAGCACTTTTTGAGGTTTATAAAAGTTAAATTACATCTACAGGCCCTTGTGTATCTCTGAAATAACTTATTCTTTTACAAAGCAGCCTTAGACCTGGTCAATGTCATTAATAGACCTGGACTGAGTTATTGCAATGGCCGTCAAGAAAGTACCAGCACAAATGACCTGCATGCCTTCCTAATATATGCTATAATTTGTTTTCTCTATTTCTGCTAAGTAGCAGTTGGAAGGTGTGGCATGAGGGGAAAGGTGCTTACAATTTGCACATTTATGCAAGAGATAGCATCACCATTTCCCAAGCATCCAGGTTCCTTACTTATATTTCCAAACAGAAATCAGAGATAAACTATTGGCACTGGAGCGCAGAAGAAAATATCTTTTATAGACTGAGCAAAGTTCATGCCACAAGGATGTCCTGATTTTTAAACTATCTCAGAATCCCAGGCGGACATGAAAATGCATTTGTTATTTTATTGGCAGGGTTGAGCAGTCATTTTCCTATTGGTTAATTATTTTTAAACCTTTATGAACCTTCATCAGCATTGCTGTTTTTCACTGCATTCAGGAAATACAAGATGATATGCTTTGGCAACAATAAGGCAAACTGTATGGCAGCTCATTTTAATATGTATAAAGGCAACAGAGCATGCAACATTATTGAATGTTCTCATAGCAGCTGGGGCTTTCTAATAAATGCAATAATAAGACAATAAGGCATATTAGCCTTATAAATGTGCCCGTGGCACTGGCACATTCTACAATTGTAAAAAAAGAGTTTCATTTTGCCACATTGAAATAGTCCCAGAAGCTTTTAAAAATGACACAATTTCTGTAAAAATCAGCAGCTAAATAGCCTATTTAGTACCTCTGTTTTTGGGCAGGCTTTGTGGGACAAAACTAAAACACGAAAATGATCCAGTGAAGCCTGTAATTACCAAAATAGTCTCTTGATTTTAAAGGCAACATTAAATCATTGTTTAATCACCGCATGGAATGCTGCCGAGCATTTTATTCATCTATTTTATTGTGGATTAAATAACATTCATTTGGTTTAAACACTGGTTGGTTTGCTTGGCTGCAAATCCTTCCCGGGGAAACTCTCCATCCTCACTTCTTTTCCTATAAACCTATGATTAAGATGACATTGCTTCATAGTTCTTCAGGTCTAGTAAGGATACAGTAAGGATATAGTAAATATACTCCAAATTCAGGATGCAGAGCTTTTTGCAAGATACTGAGATGATGGCAGTTGCAGTTACTTTTGAACATATAGGTTACAAATTGATTCCTTTTTAGCTGCAGCATTGGGCTAATTGTTGGTGGGGCCACACAGGGATGGGCTAAGTGGCCATGGCAGTGGATAGAAATGGATTGTCGAATTGTTGAGCAGTGTCCAGTGGTATTGCTTTAAATAACTTGCTTTGGATTAGCATCTCATCAGTCATCATCATCATGGAGAACACTTGTGGGAAGTGGGCGGAGTGAGCTGGGCCTCTCTGAAGATTATTTTGCAAAGGGGCCCAGCGCACTCTAGTTACGCCACCGGTGACTAGGCTTGCCACCTTTTCTTGAAAAAAATACTGGCCTTCCTATATATTTAACTGTTTTTCCTATAAATAACATTGGGATCAACCATCAAAAATACTGGCCAGGTGGCAACCCTGCTGGTGACTGCCTTAAAGGGGTGGTTCAACTTTCCGTTAACTTGAAATATGTTGTAGAATGGCTAAATCTAAGCAATTTTTTTTTACAGTTTTTGAATTATTTGCCAACTTCTTCTTTCCTGCTTTCAAATGGGGGTCATTGATCCCACCTAAAAAACAAATACTCTGTGAGGCTGTAAATGTATTGTCATTGCTACTTTTTTTATTACTCCTCTTTCTATTCAGTCCCTCTCCTATTCATATTCCAGTCTCTTATTCAAATCTATGCATCGCTTCCTGGGGCAATTCGTACCCGAGCAAGCAGATTGCTGAAATTGCAAACTGGAAAGCTGCTGAATAAAGAGCGAAAATAAACTACACATAATAAAAAATGAAAACCCAACTGCAAAACCCTCTACATCATACGCAAATTAAATTTAAAGGTGAACAAACCGTTTAAAGGAAAACTACAGTATACCCCCAAAATGAATACTTGAGCAAATTCAGTGACATATTAAAGAATCTTACCAAACTGGAATATATATTTAAGTAAATA
>CM044444.1:68582245-68595228 GCA_024363595.1 Xenopus borealis
TTCACTCACTATTCATTCTTACTGGAACTTGAGAAGTGTATTTATCAGTGGGAGAAAGTTAGAGTTTACTATTTGATTAATAGGCTTCCAAAATCCCATGGGAATGAATAGAAAGTGGTTACATTTCTATATGGTGAGCTCTAATCTCACATTCTGATATATTTACCCCTAAGTAATAGAAATAGATATAAAAACTAAACACATTACCCAACGCAATACACTTCTTGATATCATTATAGTTCTCTTTAAAGCCAAGTGCCCCAGGCAACCCTGGTTACATAGCCCCAACCCTGTGCGCACGTATGAGGGGGTAAGCTCACAGACGAGCTTAAAACGAGTGGGAACAAGAGCAACTCCACTTGTTTGGTTGGAGAGTGAAACTCGCTCAGCCAGATTGGGGGTACGTGCCAAGCTTTGGCAAATCTCTTCTGCCAGTCCCTAGTTTCTGGTTATTTTTTAAAAATGCATCAGTTAATATTGATGTTCCAGAAGAATTCTGCATTGAAATCCATTTATCAAAATAGCAAACAGATTTTTTTATATTTAATTTTGAAATCTGACATGGGGCTAGACGTTGTCAATTTCCCAGCTGCCCCAAGTCATGTGACTTGTGCTCTGATAAACTTCAATCACTCTTTACTGCTGTACTGCAAGTTGGAGTGATATCACCCCCTCCCTTTCCCCCACCCAGCAGCCTAACAACAGAACAATGGGAAGGTAACCAGATAACAGCTCCCTAACACAATATAACAGCTGACTGTTAGATCTAAGAACAGTACTCAATAGTAAAACCCATGTCCCACTGCGTACTATTCAGTTACATTGAGAAGGAAAAACAACAGCCTGCCAGAAAGCAGTTCACTCCTAAAGTGCTGCCACAAATCACATGACCAGGGTAGCTGGGAAATTGACAAAATGTCTAGCCCCAGGTCAGATTTCAAAACTGAATATAAAAAAATCTGTTTGCTCTTTTGAGAAATGGATTTCAGTGCAGAAGCAGCACTATTAACTGATGCGTTTAAAAAAAAACGTTTTCCCATGACAGTTTCCTTTTAACAAAGTGTTCATAAACTGTGATAATCTTGAGATGAACTTAATGAGAATGTATTAGTGGCCAATGTTGTACTGGGATCTTCATTGTTATGTTAGAAGAACCAAAGGCAGCCATTCAATGGGGCTGATTCACTAAAGGGCGAAGTCGCTAACGCTGGCAACTTTTCATAAGCGGTAGCATCCACAGGGATATTGCCAATTTACTAACAGGCAAAGAGGACATTTCGCCCGAGAACGGGACTGTAGCTAGCTTTCGTTTGACAACTTTTCGTTCTGGCGAAAGGTCATTACTCTGCAAATTCAGTAAAGTGCGGATTTTACTGAACGTTACCTTTCACCACCATTGACTTCACCACCTCATCCCAGGCGAAGTGCTAAAAAGAAGCTAGATCTTCCTCAATCTTTTGTCACAGCATATCCTGTCTGCTGAAAATGGATTTAAAGTTTCAAAAACACTGGCAAATTTTCCTTTTTTAAAGCAGGATTGCCTGCAAAAGTCCTTACTTTTTTGGGTAACCGGTTTTTCATTATATTAACTCTCTTGTCTTTATTAAGGTTCCCTGCAGGCCCGGATTTATGGAGAGGCTGCCTAGGCCTGGGCTTAGGGCGGCAGGATTTTAGGGGGCGGCACGCTGCCCAACCGCACTCACATTGGTTCAGAAATTTTAACTTCCTCTGTGCCAATTCTCATTGCTCCATCCTGATGATGAAAATTTGAGCAAATAAAAGGGAGGGAACAAACGTCAGCGGGCCCTGTGGGCATGTGTAATAAAAAGTGGTAACTTCAAGCATTTGCACCAACATTTATAATAATGACCTTCATAATGACTTTTATCATAATGACCTTCATACAACAAGTGCAAGATCACTAGCGAATTTTCGCTAGGTACAAACGAATGCTAGAGCATCTTCTCTTTGAAAAGCTCTCACTGCCGAAGTAACGCTAGCAAAAAGCCGCCAGCATTCGGCGCCTAGGATGCAACTTCTCATATTAGTGAATTAGTGCAGTGGTAGCAAATTTGTGCCTGGCTAAATGGTGAGAGGTGTGCGAAGCAGATGCTGGCGAAAACTCACCCATTAGTGAATCTGCCCCAATGACTGATCTGCCATGATATGTAGGCTGAATGGGCTTAGATCATACAAGGGGACATACATGTGTATAGTAATTGTCTACTGTTCTGTAGGAAGTGACCTGTACGGCTGCAGGACAGTCATTACTCACCCCCAACTTTGCATAATCACCAAACTGCCAAATGTGGCAATGAATAGCCAGCTTAGGCCTTTTTATTCATCCTGTGAACTACATAGCCTGAAGTCATTCAGTCCTTACAAGGATATTCATCACTGATGCAGGAAGATAAGCAGGATGTAAATGTGACACAACTATTTACTATTCTTGTCATATGAAAAAATAGTTTGTACATCATCTGATCACCATCTCATGACGAGTGCTCCAAAGATGATAATCAAAACATAGAATAGTAGGAAAATAGATTAGATCAGTGTTACAGCAAATCTTTTATTTCTATTTGAAATGTAATCACTTACAGCCTTGTCCCTCTATAATTCTGGCTCTGAAAATATTTCTCTCAGTGGCTGGCATGATCCAGTTGTCTATAAGAAGACTGGGTAATTAGAGGAAAAACAGTGTGGTGCAGCTTTAATAGATTAGTGGCAGACCTAATATTTTAGACAGTGTGAGTAATAGGAGGCTCAATAGTGATCAATGGACATAAGGGATACTGAGTCTACACAGAACCTGGGCTTTGTCTTTTATTCATGATTTTGTTGATGGACATGTACACAGTAAGGCTTACAGAGGGAATCACCAGTTACTGATACCTCAGAGTTATTTCATGGTCAGAAAGTATCTGGACATCTTTGCAGATGATATTTTGAGCTGATGAGTGTGAGAATGGTAAGGGTTATTGGCTGAGGTCCAATTGGACAATGGCAAATGCAACATAATAAGTAGCAAAATAACCAGAGAAATGGGGTAAACTTCTAGTGTAACTTCAACACTTTGGTAGGGATTATTGGTCCTATGGCAGCTGTACTGACCTGGAAACTGTAAGAAAAGGCACATGGCTCTGTGTAGCTGGGCAAAGAAAGTATTGTCTCTCCGTATTATTTTTCCACAAAACATATTGCAATGTTTTTGCTTATCTTTACATAATGACATTGTAGGGCTAAATTGAGGGAGCTTTATTTCTGGACAGGCCTGGATTTGTGGAGGCCTAGGGTGGCAGGATTTTAGGGGACGCCATGCTGCCCAGCCACACCCACATTGGTTCAGAAACACTGGGGAGATACAATAGTTTTTTAAATTATCCCCATTGCTCCAGTCCTGGTGATGAAAATTTGCGAATAAAGGGCAGAGTATGGGGGCGACAAACAGCAGTGGGCCTAGGGGCGCCCCCTTTCTAAATCCGGCCCTGTTTCTGGGTGGGGCTTGGTTGCCAAATGCACAGTCACCTCCGCTTGCACAATTGACATCTTGCACAGACAGAATTCTTGTGATAATATTGTGAACTCCACCTGTCTGGTGCAATACATAAATTCCACATGAAAATAATCTTAGTAGATTCAAATAAAGTAATCATTTGGAGGTTTGAACCCTTGCATATCCATCATGTTTGTTTTTTGGGGTTTTTTTTTTCATTGAAACAGTATATTTTCCAAATCTATTTCCCCCCCCTAACCCAAGAGCATTGATATGTCGGGGGGTCTATTGGTATCAATCCTACTGTGGCTTGATAACAATGACCCTTTAATATTAACATAATTAGTCAGCCAATAAACAACTTCATGTTACCTACATGGCGGGCCTAGCAATGAACAGGAGCTGCTGCTGACAGGAGATCAGATCCAACAGAAGTAGAAGGATGAGGTCAGTGTCTGGGGCCATAAAGAAGTTCTGTCCTGAGCTGCTTATGATGAGGTTGTGCTGAAAGATGATCAGACTTAAGAAAAACACAAGGGCACAAATCTCTATGTGTACCTGTCACTCCAGTGACTCAGGACAATACAGGAATTTTCAGTTATGTTATAAAGCATGTCTGTTACATATTTCCTAATGCAAACAATATAAAAACGTATGTATGTATGTATGTATAACTTTATTTGTAAAGTGTTGTTAAGGAGCCGGAGTGCTGTACAGTGCATAAAAGTACAATATAAAAAATGTATAAAAGTATAAACGGGGAAAGACACATCACATAATTAATATATACTGAATCATATCAGGACAAAGAAAATGTGCCAGCACACAGTTTGCCTTTAAAAATAAGTTTTACAAAAAATTAGATTTTAGTACCACACTTTGGCCAAAATATGTAAGCTCACGTGCCACGCCAAGGCCCTGCAATATACACAAGTCCGACACTATTTGTGAGCAGTCTAAGTTTGTAGTGCATTTAAAGTATTAAGACCACTGTGCACTTACCTCCTTAAGGGCCCTTACACATGGGTGTTTTGTGTAAGGGCCCTAATCCCCAGCCAACAAACATACACCTGTGAATAAGTACCTTCCTTTGTAGTGCATTTAAAATCAAGTCCCCCAGTAGACAATGTGACTGGGTAATTAGATCATGATGTACTTTCCCTTAACTTTAACTGAACTCAGGGGCTTTAGTGAAAAAGCAAAGGGCATTTTGCCCCAGCCAATTAACATATGAAAGTGATTCCTGTTTTTGAATGGCAATATTTGGATACAATGTTTAAACAAAACACAGAAAGAAATTGCCAGCGCTCGCTCTAACTCACGGTGTGGCGTTGACCAGCTGCTATAAATACCAGTGTGCCAGCTATGGGCCTAACCCACATTCTGGACTGGACCAGCTGCTATAAACGATAAAAAGCCAATATTTGTACACAAAGAAAAAGAGAAAAATTGACAGCGCACGGTTTGCCTTTAAAACGAATTATTACAAAAAATGAGGATAAAAAAAAAGAGCTTAAGTGCTATGTGGAAAGAGACATAGTGGGAAAGAGGCCCCTGCCCCATAGAGCTTACAGTCTAAGTTCATTTGAAATCAAATCGCTATAAAAAGGAAAAACTCAATACAAGAGCCTCCTGGTACTTCTAATGATCTAGATCAGGGGTCCCAAACATTATTTTACCCATCAGCCACATTTTAAATTGTAAAAGGAGTTGAGGAGCAACACAAGCATGAAAAAAGTTCCTAGGGGAGCGCTGTGATTGGCTAGTCGGTAGCCCCTATGTGGATTGGAAGTCTCAAGGAGGCTCTGTTTGACAGTGCACATGGTTTTTATACAACCAAAACTTGCCTCCAAGCTAGGAATTAAAAAATAAGCACCTGCTTTGAGTCCACTGGGAGCAACATCCAAGGGGTTGGAGAGAAAAATATAGCTCACGAGCCACTGGTTGGAGATCACTGATCTAAATCTTCCATACACCCCCAAAGTGATGCTCTCCAATCTCCCAGTGACCTTTTACTCCAAGAAATGTGTCACAGAACCCTCAGTGTCCCCGCGGAGCTTAATCCCTGAATTGACACGCTTTCCATATTTCACATTTAGAACAGTACCCGACTGGACTGCGCTCGTTTAAACTGGTATTTTTTCTGTTTTTTTTATTTTTTTCAAAACCAGTCAGACGACATCACTAGAGCAGTTTTCTACTTTATTGCTTTGTTTGTGGTGTATTTGTGGTTACATTTTTGTAACACATTCCTCATTCCTTGCATAGTCTATAGAGTCCCTGCATGGGTGCTGTTGGTTTCAATGTTTTGCATTAATTCACATATATAAAAAGCATCAGTGGAGGGTCATGTACAAATGTACCAGAGGATGTCATAACCTTGTTTTTATATCCCTTCCTCCTAATAACATTTGCTGATATGGCTTCACCCCCAGGAGCTCTGGTGGATCATCATAGTATTAAAGAGAGTGTTGTTGAGGTGGGAGACACTGACCCCTTGGCCCACCGGGAGTTTTCCTGGGATTCCGGTGGGTCAGTCCAACACCGAGTAAATTAGGAAATATGGCAATAACTTTATACAAGTGCTATTCCAGCCTACAGTAAATGACAAACCTTTAGAAGGAAATCAAATACAAATAATTTCCCTGTATGATGTCAGATGTTTCTCCATACACAGAGGAGAGTGAGGCTTTTTTCAACTCCAAGGTCTAACAAGGAAAAAGCCTGCAGGGAAATACATTTTAGAGTCAGTGTAAACGTGAAAAGGCAGATCATTGTTATTTCTGTACCTGTTGGGTGTGTGTGGGATTCAGGAACAGAGCTGCTATAACTAGATCATCCTACAAACTTTCTGGCTAAATATTATCTCACTTATTATCAGTAGAGATCATCTATTCACTTGTGGTTATTTAAGTGAGAAAAGAAAGGGATCTGCATGAAGATTGCCCCTAGCCAGCAGTGCGGAGAGAGTGCACTCTAATTGTCCAGCCTATTGTGACAAAGCTGCCACACCAGTAGGTAGGTAACTGCAGTACTTTAGAGAGTAGATGGGGACATTAAAGGATTATGATTTGGGGTATTGCACTCATACATTTATTATAACTAAGTACAGGTATGGGATATATTATCCGAAAACCCATTATCCAGAAAGCTCGGAAATATGGAATGGCCATCTCCCATAGACTCCATATTAATCAAATAATTCACATTTTTAGAAATGAGTTCACTTTTCACTGTAATACTAAAACAATAGCTTGTACTTGATCCCAACTAAGATATAACTAATCTTTATTGGAAGCAAAACCAGCCTATTGGGTTTATTTACTGTATTGTTTACATTATTTTCTAGTAGACTTAAGCTATGAAGATCCAAATAAAGGAAAGAGCCATTATCCAAAAAAATACAGATCCCAAACATTCTGGATAACAGGTCCCATACCTGCACTTATAAACCTCACAGTTTCCAACAGAAAAATAACTTCTGATATCTTAGGATGTTGTTGCTTTTCTTTGATGTTTTCAGTGGCGCAATTACTGGGGGTGCAATTGGGCCAGAGTCCGAACCCCCGCAGGGCCCCCGAGGCAGATTGCGATGGAGTCGGCTGCGGCCTCAAAGAGAATCCACACGGGGGGGGGGGGCTGCACGCCAGGGCCCACCCCACCTAGTTCAGTTACTGGATGTATTCTTTCATTTGTAACAAACATTTGGATAATGATAAAATGTGTAGACAGACATTGCCTCCTGGGCCTCTTCTATATTAAATAAAGGGAGACTAAGGGGCACATTTACTAAGGGTCGAATTTCTAGGGTTAAAAAACCCTCGAATTGGACCCTCGAATTTGGGTCGAATTTCGAATTCGAGGGTTTTTAATGCAATCCGAAAATTATTCGAACGATCGAATGTAAAAAATCCCATTGATCGATAAAATAGTTTGAATCCATCAATTTGAACGATTTTAAGCAATCGATGGAATTTTTTTTTTTTATTCGATCAAATCCCATAGGATTGTATATCAATTTGGTAGGTTTAATCTGCCGAATTAGGCTATCGAATTTTTCTTAAAGGGCCAGTACTTCAAAAAACAAATCAATTCGACCCTTAGTAAATGTGCCCCTAAAAGTTGCCAGGGTCAAAGGGATTCATTTTTCAAAATAAGATTTAAAATATTCTATGGGAAATGGCCTTCCCGTAATTTATATATATATATATATTGGGTTTCCATATAATGGATTCCACACCTGATGACAAAACATGTGTTTTTTCCTTTCCAGGTCAATCATGGAGGCGCCCACTGAAATCTGGCACACTCAGCGAGATACAGCAGAAGATCCTGATTCCAGGCTAGAGTGCTCCATCTGCTTCACCAAATATGACAACATCTTCAAAACCCCCAAGTTACTACAGTGCTCACACACGTTGTGCCTGGAGTGTGTTGCAAGGCTGGTAGCTGCCCTCCCACCCGAAAAGCAAGCGGAGGACGTCTTGTGCCCATTTTGCCGACAGCCCACACACATCCCAGATGAAGGGGCACCAGCCTTACAAACAAGTCAAGAACTTTTGTCCAACTTACCAGCTCACCTTCAGCATGAAGAACCAGTGTGGATTGAAGGGAACAAGCTCTGTTATAAGCGACCGCCCGAGACTAACCCTGAGCAGCAGGATCTGTGCATTTGTGTGGACATTGGACTGAGTAAAAAGGACAGCTCCCCGGAACCAAGGCAACGCCGAGGCTATTTCAGGGGCTGCAGCAACTGGAAGAGGCTTTTACTCATAGCATTTATTGTAGCTGTTCTGTTTTGTATTCTCCTTTGGCCAGTTCAGTGTATACTAACGACTGGGAACCTACAATGCACATCAAAGCAGCCTGTTCCTACTAGGAAACCAATTGTTCATGCAGTGATGCAACGAGCATGAGAGATAAACTGGGCTTATACCAGTTGAGCCTACAATGACATGGCACTTTGAGGTTTACCATAACAACTAGAAACATGCATCTGCTGTCATTAGATTTCCTTTAATACCTGTATTGGGGGGAGTAAGACGGATTGCTATGAATGATTGACAAAAGGGAAATGAACTGAAATATCCTCAAGCTTATCCCAGATGAGGACAGGCACAAACAGGGTTTTGTCCAATCAGAGCAGCTCCAAGATGACCTGGAATACGTAATATAGAATCTTGTGCCCTGCGCCATAGAACAGGCAGTGTTTTACCAGCAGTGGTACCTGTGGAACCTCTAAAACTGTGAGACTTTTCAGGGATGTGGGCGTTAAAAAAAACAATGGTGGGCCACAATGTCCCCTGCAATTCTTTCTAGGCTATACACAGGTTAGAATAAATGCATAAATGCAAAATTCTTTGTGCGCACCACAATTTGTTGTGTGTGCTTCCCTCAAAATGTGTGAGCGCACAAACAAATGCAAAGCTTAGAGGGAACATTGGTGGGTCATTGTATGTACAAATCTATACTGTATATGGGGTATTGCAGGGTTTCCTTGTATCCTCAGCTTATGCAGCATGCTGGAGGAGAAGGACAGCTTCCTTGTTGTTATTTATGAGGCAGAACAATACATTTCTTTATATACTGAACTAAATAGTATTTTATAGAATAATAATAGTAATAATAATAATAACATAATAGTAAATATTCTATCTACCATAATTTTATGGTTACTCTTCAACTTTTACTTAAAACAACGCTCAACCAACAGGTCCCCACTGCTGAGCTGCAGCTTATATCATTCTCAACATTGCTGCATCCATCTTATTCATTCTGTCGCAGAACATGTAAATCGAAGATGCATGAAAGAAACATGGTTCAGTTTCATTTCTGTACACAAAACCAGAGAATCTCCCCGCTCTAACATATTTATTTAACATGATTGAATTTGTACATATTTGAAATGCAAACTCAGTTGAAGTCACGCACCTCAGTAATGGTAAAGTGTCTGTCTTTACTTATTGTGGCCAAAGAATATCCTACTGCCAATAATCAGACACTGCGTGAAAACAATGGTTCATATTATATATATATATATAACACTATATATATACTAAATATATATCACCGTCTGGGTGCTGGTTAAAGACATCAAATCCAATAAACAACAAGCAAAACCGGCATTTTGTGAATTTTTTGACGTTCGGTGAAGTGAAATGCCCCAGATTTGCCCATCACTAGTTGTGATTTATTGGCTAAAGTGTAGTAGATGAAATGCTGAAATAAAACATAACCTTTGTTGTTTCTTCATGAAAGTCCTGTGAGAGTGGTTTTGCTTAATATATATATATTAATATATATATATATTAGTGATGGGCGAATCAGTGGCGTTTCTCTGCGCCAAATTTTTTGTGAATTTCTAGAGAAATTCGTGACACGACAAACAAATTCGCAAAACACTGTGTCTTGTTTTGGATGCCGGCAATGGACTGGTGTAAAAAAAAAAAACGGACACTGGCGCCCATTATATATATATGCAGCTAAATAACAGTATTAACCATATTACAAATATGATAAAAGCCACACTGTTCCTTTACAATGCGGCTTTTAAAGGACTAAGCAAATACATGAAGGAGTTTGCAAAGCATTGAAGTTTTCTATAGTATTACTTTCATTGGCATAAACTGTGAGAAACTCTAGTATAGTTTATATAATATACAAAAGCCATGAATATCTTGTAAATTATATCCATGAAAATGTTCTGATGTCATCAGTTATAAACGGTGAGTTCTGATGTCATCAGTTATAAACGGTGACTCCAGGAAACTTGTGCATTATAATAAATAAAGTGTGCCCAGTTGTAAAATATGAGGATATTAGAAGCTACCTCGGTGCTTCATGACCTGTATGAAATTTTTTATATGGTCATGAAACTCCTCGGTAACTTATAATATCCTTATAATTTACAAGAGGGGGCACTTTATTCACCATACAAATACACTGCAGTGTAGCCATAGGGGCAGCTATTCCAATTAAACAGGGCTATAGGGCACAGCTTTACAGACTATTTCACTCATGGTTCTCAAACCAATGGAAAAATGTTATGAAGAAACTGTTAAAAAAAATCTGTATCTGCTACTCTGTAAAAGAAAAATCTCGTTAAGCCTTATATATCCTATAAGATTAATGATTCATTTCAAACGTAATTTATATTGCAAATAAAATGTTTGGGGCTTTCTGGAAACCTACTGTTTAAGTGTACCATCTGCTACATATGTTTGGACTACACGGATATAGAAAGCTCCATTTTATCCAAATAATCCAATTATTTAAAAATGATTTCCTTTTTCTCTGTAACAATAAAACAGTATCTTGTACTTGATATAACTAATCCTTATTGGAAGCAAAACCAACTTATTGGGTTTATTTCATGTTTAGATTTTTTTCTAGTAGACTTAAGGTGTAAAGATCCCATTTACAGAAAGATCTGGAAAACTCCAAATCCCAAGCATTCTGGATAATGGGTCCCATACCTGTACATATACATTTATAGATATATATATATATATATATATATATAGAGAAGAAATATATAGAGAGAAAGGCACTGTGAAGAAGTTCAAGGGCACATATCTGTATCGCTATGTGGAATTGCTAGAATTGCTAGAAATCCTGCAGACCCGCACCTGAAGTGAAATAATAATATTCTAGCAAAACCTGTTGACGGTGGAATGTGAGTCAATAATTACAGTAAAAATCCAGTCCCACTGCATTGCTGTATTTTGTTATGTTCTCTGTTGCAAACATACAACTGAACAACAATGTCCTTTCAATACAAATATTTCAATTGTACCAAAAGAAAAGATATTGACGGTATCATTTCGGAATACAGGATGGGGCACAATTGGGTTAAACCTAGAGAATTTTAATTTGCAAGTAGATTTGCCTTCACTGATACTGGTACCCAAAGTGTATGAAAATAGGTTCCCAGAGCCGACCAATCACCAGCCAAACTGATATATAATTCATCCTTAATCAAGGCAAAACAATCCTATTGGGCTTATTAATGTTTAAAATACGGATGCACCGAATCCAGGAATCGGCCTTTTTCAGCAGGATTCGGATTCGGCCATATCCTAAGTTGAATATGCAAATTATGGCCAGGGCACAAAACAAAGAAGTAAAAAATGTTTTCCCCCTTCCCATCCGTAATTTGTATATCCAAATTAGGGTTCGGATTCGGTTCGGTATTCGGTAGAATCTTTCGGGAAGGATTCGGTGTATCCCTAGTTCAAAATTCATTTTAAGTAGACAATATTCGGAGACCCAAATTACAGAAATATCCCTCACCCGAAAAACTCCAGGTGCTGAGTATTCTGTATAATATGTCCCATACTTGTATTACCCAAGAAAAAGGAACTTAACATTAGGGATGCACCGAATCCAGGATTCGGTTCGGGATTCGGCCTTTTACAGCAGGATTCAGATTCCGCCGAATCCTTCTGCCCAGCGAACTCTAATTTGCATATGCAAATTAGGGCTCCAATTCAGTTCAGAATTTCAGCCAAATCTTTCTTGAAGGATTCAGACGCATCCAAAATAGTGGATTCGGTGCATCCCTACTTAAAATGGATATGGAGATGGATACGGTCAGCTCATTATTCCGCCCTTTAACTAGAATACAATTTATAGGTTTACACAAACATAAGACGTTTCAGTTTCATGTATTTCTATTGAATTGAAAGCAACGGTTTACTGTGCCTCAGTGAGTATTCCTTCTGCGTTTCATTCCCACAGAAATATTCTAAGCAGTGTGTAGTAAATGTTGAGGAGTCATTAAGCTAAAGGGTATTGTTTCTGGAGTGTGCCTAGAATCCTTGCCATAAAGCAAGATGGGGATTCTGTGGTTAGTCAGAAGGAAAATAGAAATAGTCACAGTGATCCAATGCAGCAGAAAATATTACTTTTCCAGCAGTAAATTTCCCTCCAAGACATGACTTTACACCATACAGAAGTAAATGTTTGCAAAGTTAGAACTTAAAGTGAACAAGAACAGTTTCCCATAGTTTCATGAGTTTCATGAGTCCAATCCCGCTGGCAATTTAGATTCCAGTCGATGGGAAGGTTTTTTGGGAAGTGACCCGAAGAAGAGGCAATTTGTCTCCAGGCGACTAAATCTCCCTAAATCTTCATGTGTGTCTCTGCCTTTAAGGCTGGTGGCACATGGGGAGATCAGTCACCCAGCAACAAATCTTTTCTTCTTCGGGCAACTAATTTCCCCAAACTGCTCTCCCGCTTGCTAGAATGTAGACTGCCGGCAGGATGGCACTCAGATCGCTTCAGTTTCCAGAGTCGCCCGAAGTTTCCTTGCCTTGTGAGGTAACCTTGGATCTGAGGGCCTTCCCACCAGTGATTTACATTCTAGCTGCGGGAAGTCAGTTTGGGGAGATTAGTCGCCCGCAGAAGAGAAGATTTGTTGATGGGCAACTAAATCTGGGATCAGGGATGCGGCTGCTAAATTGCTTAACTCTTGCTTTCATCTTAT
>CM044444.1:68596928-68611608 GCA_024363595.1 Xenopus borealis
AGACCAGTCTTTGTCCTGTTAGGCTACTGCCACACCAGGCGGATTCTCAGCCCGAAGATTAACGAACCCAGAGAATGAGCCCCATGTTCCAATCAGCTTTGGCATCGAAATCCGTTCCATGCGTCAATGCAATGGTTCTGGGTGGACTGAAAGGTGTGTAGGGGCTGAGTCCTGGTCTGCGGTATTGACAGGTCGTGACTCAAGGCAATGTCAATTAGGGCAATACGACATAGGCCGTTTCAGGTGCTTAAATTAATGTGCTTAAAATAGCCCCCATAGACTAACACTGAAATTATCTAAAACTAGGCTATTGCTGTATGAAAAATCATGTTCTTGGGCTACTTAAAAACACAGCTGTAAAATGGAGACTCACAAAAACAGTTGAATATAATGAGGATCCAACAATACACAATAAAGATCGTCATCTTTGTTGGACCCAAGAAATGGATTGCATTATGGACTGATGAAGGAGTCATACATACATAACATATAAATTCAGATACGTACACAACTTATACATAAGATATTCATACATAAAATAGACGTTGCTTAAAGGGGTGGTTCACCTTCAAGTTAACTTTTAGTATATTGTAGAAGGGCCAATTCTAAGAAACTTTTCAATTGGTCTTCATTATTTATTTTTCATAGTTTTTAATGATTTGCAATTTTCTCCTGTTTCTTTGCAGCTTTCAAATGGGGGTCACTGACACCATCTAAAAACAAATGCTCTGTAAGGCTACACATGTATTGTTATTGTCACTTTGTATTACTTATCATTCTATTCAGTCCATCTCCTATTCATATTCCAGTCTCTTATTCAAATCAGTGCAGGGTTGCTAGGGTAATTTGTACCCTAGAAACCAAATTGCTGACACTGCAAACTAGAGAGCTGCTGAATAAAAAGCTAAATATCTATAAAACCACAAACAATAAAAAATAAAAACCAATTACAAATTGTCTCAGAATATCGCTCTCTACATTATACTAAAAGTTAACTCAAAGGTGAACAACCCCTTTAAGAATATAGTAACAGTTTAGCAGATGTACAGGAAACATCTGATCATACAATAAGCTTTGCTCTCAAACTTTAGTATGAAAAAGAAAAAAGAGGGTATGTTCCTTGTGTTTAGACCATCTATATCTGAAATGAATTTAAGCCTTGTGTCTAGCATATAAATGATGTATTTAGAACCGCTTTGGTTAGAATTAAAATCTACAGAAAATGCAGACAGTCCTATTCATTAAAGCAACAACCAGAATTGTCCTTTGTGTTGTACAGACAAAGATTTTTATTATCCATTTCTACAAAACAAACAGTAAAACAATACAAATAAAAAGGCCGAAAAACTCAGTGGACTCTCCGAGGCACTTCAAATAAATACTTTGCCAAAACACCGAGGCAACAAAGAAAAGATTGTTCTTCCATAATAAGTTACTGTAGGTGTGCTCTTCCTCGTTGCACATTCGTTCTTCCTCCTCACGTTCTTGTGCCTCCTCTGCTGGAGCTGGCACGGGGGGCTAGGCAGGGGTAAGCTGCAGAACTGGGGGTGCAACTCCAAACAGCTGTGGCCAGAATGTGGAGACCAAACATAATGTCCTGAAAATGCAAGTTAGTTGAGAAATGGCAAATGAAAAGGTCAGTGTAAGCTTAAGTAATGCCAGGGGACAAACAAAGTCTAGCCCTGCTTCTATAATCCGTAATAGTCAATGTGCAATTTGCTATGACAAATGAAATCCAGCTAGTATAATAAAGTCAACATTTCATTGGGGTAATGATGTTATACAATAACTCTTTTCATACTTCTTGATTTCCTCCTACTAGCCAACCTTTTTTCCAACACTTTCAAATTTGTAAACTGTAGGTAGAAAATATAGATCTAGTGGATTAAAAACCATAAAACATTATGGATGATGTTATTGGTAAAACGTATTTGGATAAAACTGCAGTGAAAATCAATAAATGTCTCTGCTGTTGCAACCTTCTCCTAAAATGGTTTTGCCCTACAGATGTGTCTACCCAGTGACAGAACTACCTTTACAGCAAAACCCACAATGGTGGGAGCCCAGAACACTGGTCTGCTTTATGGTACTTTGTGGTTACCAGCCACTTTTAACTTTGTCGGCTTGTGACGGCCTGTGAGTAGAATAGTGGGCGGCTCTGAAAGGGGAGAGGGGTTGGATTTGAGTGTGGGGGCCTTAAAAGATCAAGGTACGCTACTGTGCATACCCCTATATCTGGACCTGAAAATAACCCATACTCTCTGTCTATAAAATGCTCAAAGGCATTTGTGCTAACTATTGTAGTCACAGTTTTTTTTTCAACTGGAAGGTTTAAGATTACAAGAAAAAAGTCCCTATAAAAATGCATAATACAAAATTCATTCTCAAATACTGACATTCTAAAGAAAAAAAAAAGAAAAAGTAGATTACAGCAAGCAGTAGCTCAACTAGATGTTACAGGGCCCCAAAGCAAATTCATTTTAGAAGTTGTCCTGTTTTACCAATATATGTTGACATTTTTCATTAATTAGGGCCTCATGGAGTCCCCTATATCCGCTGTCTGTTTCCTCTGCAGTTATGCCCCTGACAGTGAGTGTAGTACAGTCCAGGGTAACTGATATATATTGTAATATATGGATAACATAACGAAGAGGGGTCATTTTAATTATCATTTTGTACTAAATATCTACTATACTGTAAAGTCTATCCTTGTGCCTGGAGTTGCAAACGCAACTTTCTCTTTTGCATTTGCCAAGAGCCAATGGAAGGTGAAGCCTTACTCTTTCTCATGTCTGAGGGTCTCTTCAGTAGCCAAGCTCTATCTGCCAGCATTACTTGTACTTGACATGTGTGTGCTTCTAATGTTCAGATTTTCATATACACAGGCAGCATCATCGCTAACCCTGGAATAACAAACAACAACAATACAATCACTTGTAGAAAATAAACCACATTTTTCACTTTACAGCAACAGTCTTCTAACCTGCCCATAGGCTCTGATGTTCTTGTGGTATTTGCAAGTATGAGGCACTGTGTGAAATGAGTAAAAGTACAGGGTAGGAGGCAGCATTGTGCAGGATGTGTCCAAAGCATTCCATTGTTTATTTTAGACACATTCTATATACTGTACATGTGTGAGCCTCCATATTACTTGCCTATACAGAAGTCAGTAAAAACAGCAATACTACACTGGCCGTAATTGTAAAACCACACAAACTCTGTTTTCCAACAGCATATAGTCCAGCTCATTGTTGTAAAGTTTCATGATACACTGTTCTTTACCTATGCTGACTTTGGGCAGCAGCTGGTTGTGCTTTGGTTCTGGCCCTCTCCCCTGCTGAATACTGAATGTTGGTATACTCGCGCTCCTTCAGCTTTCCCATCTGTTTAAAAAAAAGTTCTTGATTCTGAGAAACATCTACAAAGCTGATTTAGCTATTCAAAGAGCAATGTTTGTCATCACTAAGATTAATCCCAAAATAAAAATGTGGAATTTTCAGAAACGAAAATCTGCACACAGCCGCTCACCTGTTCTTCCTCCAAATGCCTCTTCCTGAGCTCAATATATTTCTGCACAGCCATGTAAATGAATTTATATTGAGCCTCTGTCTGCACCATTCCCGAGCGCTGCTGCCTTACCATCTGAATTGTTTTTGGAATATCAATATCACAATCCAATCCTGTGAGTCACAGCAAAAAAGGAAAAGAAATCGAAAGTGTAAGAGGCTCAGGACTGAGAATAACATTTTGACACAATGGATATATTGCAGGGTTTGCAGAGGCACAATGGATGGACAGGTCAGGAGTTTGCAGAGGTGAAATAAAGGAAAACAGTGGCAGCGTGGAAGGATGGTATAGGTGACAGTAGTGTTAATTGAAGACATGGGTGGGTGTGTGCAGATATTATTGATGAATAGTGAGAAAAGGAATGAACAGAATATATGGATATGGAAAGATAGGCAGAGAAAACAGAGACAGAATAGAGGGATAGTTTGGCCATGCAGAGATAAAATGGAGGGAGGCAGAAAGGAGGGATCGTGCAGGAGCGAGGAAAATGAAAACATAAGGATAGTGTAAATGTGGCTATACATGGGCCAATCAGAATCACAGCACCAAAAAGATGGAGGGGGAGGTCCACACACAGCATAGCCACCTACCATTCTTCATGCAAAAAGCACAGATGAATGGGACAAATGATACAGCGACAGTAGGGATGGAATGGGGGGATGACTAAATGGGACGATAGAACAGCTGTGTACAGAGAACTAATGAAGGGAATATATTGAGGGACAATACATGCAGGGATGGTACAGGGGGTGTGCAGAGACACTGCAGGTATGTGTAGAGGGATGGGATATGGGATGGCAGGACATTGCAATTGTGAGCAGAGATGAATGGAGGGATGTTACAGGTTGGAATAAAGGGATACTGCAGGTGTGTACAGAGCTGGAATGGAGAGATAGCACAGGGTGTGCAGAGGTGGAATGGAGGAACAACAGATGTGTATAGAGGTTGAATCAAGGAGGGAATTGCAGGAGGCAGTAGAGAAAGAATGGAGGAAAGGTAGTATACAGAGATGATAAATATCCTGAGACTTGGGAGTAGGAAGACAAATACAAGAGTCAGAGTCTTAAATATATTGATAATGGGTTGAGTGCAGAGGATCTCTTGTATTTGTCTATTTGTATTTTGTGGTCACAGCCTCATTGCATCCCCACTTTATGTTTTTAAAAATTAGCGGTGAACACAACTTTCCCTTGTTTGTTATAGTTCATATAGGAGCAGTGACCAGCTCTCTGTTGTAGCTCCCACCCCTTCCAGCTATAGTCAGGTGATCCCACTAGTGTCTAATAAAAGGGCAACCAAGTTTGGGGGTTTTACTATGAAAGCAGCAAGTAAGTTCCAGGCAAAATGTAGTCCCTTTGTAAAATGTATAATGAAGCAATAGAATTCTTAATGAATGGGATGAAAATTGAGAGTAGGACTGGCCAGATATGGGATGACTGACAGTTGGCCAGCTTAAATATATTGCAATATATGGACAAACAATCCCTGTTGTTTAAAGGGTAAGGAATTTTTAGCAGCTGTATGCACAGAATGTCTCAATGTCTTAAATATATTGATAATGGGTTGAGTACTGTGGACCTCTTGTATTTATCTATATGTATTTTATCACAGCCTCATTGCACCCCAACTAATGATTTTAAAAATTAGTGATGAGCACAACTTTCCCTTGTTTTTTTATAGTTGGGAGTAGGAAGGACAGAGATAGAAAAGGAGACAACAGAGCATGCATTTTACCTTGTCTATTAATAATATCCAACAGCATATCTATTACTATTATTGTTCCTGTTCGACCAATACCTGCACTGCAAGTGGAAAAAAAGTTGTAAGTGTATATAAAGTGTATATAAAGGGTTTAAACATCTCAGAGTTAATATAACAGGGCATTACTGTACCTGCAGTGCACCACTATCGGCCCAGAATGTGGAATATATTTCTGGGCTGCATTTATCTCCTCTAGAAAGCTGAGCACTCCACCAGGCTCAATCGGTACCCCATGGTCTGGCCAGCTTAGGTACTGGTAGTGCCAAATAGGACGTGGAGACTCCATCTGAAGATGTCAAGGTAAATATTAGGATTATTAGGATAAAGGACCAGGGGATGCATATTATTAGAGGAAAATTATTTTATATAGAGTGAGGGAATTAACTAAATGCTCTCAGAGGATGGATGCTGCCATATATTAGTAACATGCTTATAGGCTACTTGTACTCCTTCACACTGTGCATCAAGTTGGAGCATATTATTATGTTTCAGAGGTAATTACTGAAAAGCCTCCTGGCGTTCTGATCTCCATGACAGCCCCTAAAAAGATGAGGAATGGTCAATGATCCGTTTATTATCCAATTACATACGGGTGAGCTGTGGGACAGTTGAGCATGATTTCTCTAACACATAACAAATAGTAAGTGCCGAAGGTCGGAGAAAATGTCACCACACTGTAATGAAATCTGGTACCTTTAAAACGCAAATTTTATTGCCAGTGTTTTCTGTTCCTCTCAGAGAGAAATATCATCCTACAATTAGGATGGCAGAAAGGCCATGATTCCTTTCCTACATTGTCAGCCTGTCACTCTCTTTGTGTCTGTGACTTCTTTATGGGCTAATTCAGCACAGTGCCATTTCTGTGTTTATGTCACATCAGATATTTATTAAAGCAAGGCAGGTTTAGTCATTGTGTCAGGATATTCTGCACACAGTCACCACCAGTATGAAGGGCAGTCATTAGCATTTCAAGCACATCACTTCTGGGTGCATCAGTTGGAATGAAGACTTGTCTGGGCCCATGTTCTTGTAGTGCAAGATTATTTCTTACAGGTAGTGAGGTACAAATTAATTCGCCAACCATGGATTTGCAGCACTGACTTTAATGTATTAGGAGAAAAAAAGTCACCATAAGAAAAAAACGCCCATTGATTTTAATGTATCAGGAGAAAAAAAAGTTGCCATAACAAAAAACACCCATTGACTTTAATGTATTAGGATAAAAAAAAGTTGCCATAAGAAATAAATGGCCACTGACTTTAATGCATCAGGAGAAAAAAGTCGCCATAAGAAAAAACGCCCATTGACTTTAATGTATTAGGAGAAAAAAGTAGCCATAAGAAAAAACGCCCATTGACTTTAATGTATTAGGAGAAAAAAAAGTCGCCATAAGAAAAAAATGCCCATTGACTTTAATGTATTAGGAGAAAAAAAGTCACCATAAGAAAAAAATGCCCATTGACTTTAATGTATTAGGAGAAAAAAAGTCGCCATAAGAAAAAATGCCCAATGTCTTTAATGCATTAGGAGAAGAAAGTCGCCGTAAGAAAAAACGCCCATTGACTTTAATGTATTAGGAGAAAAAAAGTCGCCATAAGAAAAAAATGCCCATAGACTTTAATGTATTAGGAGAAAAAAAGTCGCCATAAGAAAAAAATGCCCAATGATGTTAATGCATTAGGAGAAAAAAGTCGCAATAAGAAAAAATGACCAATTTCTTTAATGCATTAGGAGAAAAAAGTCGCCTTAAGAAAAAACACCCATTGACTTTAATGTATTAGGAGAAAAAAAGTTGCCATAAGAAAAAATGGCCATTGACTTTAATGCATAAGAAAAAACACTGTTTGACTTTAATGAGCGTAAAAATGCCCATAGACTTCAATTATTTGTTTTTTAATTTCGCAAATTTTTACACAAAGTGGGACAGATTTGCTCCATCACTACTTACAGGCCCTGAAGATAAAAATCCATGTGTGTGTGCCCTTTATAACAGGAGTGCCCATACTTTATTAATGCAGGGGTCTACTTTTAGCGATGACCCATTATGATCTACATCCATAAAAGCATTATTAGCATTCAGTTCCATGAAAAATATTACTTAAATATTATATTGATTTATTAGATCATTTATATTGCTATATTTAAACATATATTTCTTATGTATCCTTAATGTAATAAATATCTGATTGAAAAGCATGAAACAGGAGGGTGATTTAGACAAGCTGTTTGTGGACAGTGTCTTAAGATCTACTGATCACCAACTAAAGGTCTACTGGTAGATCCCAATTTACCTCTTGAACAACCCAGCTTTAGAACAATGGTTTTTTGCCTAGTTGAGGTGGCCTAACTTTTGGGCAGACACCCACTATTCTGTAATTCTGTCCCAATATGACAGCAAGTCAGTGCATACCTCAACTATCACTCTACGTGACCTCCATGCTGGGTTTCTGGAGTCTCTAGTAGAGCACATAGGCTCAGATCTTACTATAACTGACCTTCGGTTTCAAAGTCTCTGATTTAAAATTTTTAGAATGGCTCTAAAGGGGCATTTACACCAGGCGCCGGGTGGAAAGAGCAGTTGTGAGATGCAATTTTTTTACCCCCAGTGTATTTGCAATTCTGGTGTAAATGTGGAAAGTTGTGTCCATCAAAACTGTGGGTATGTCATCAAAACTAATGGCATTGCGAGGTTCGCTAATCTTTAGAGTGGGTATTGTGTCACTTTTGGAGCACAAGCAGAGAATGGGGTTAGTATCCAATAAGCTTTGCCTATCAACTACTGCTATAAGAACTTGTCGGTATGATGAACTCTATGAAGGGTTGCTTAAAACGTAAAAAAAAAAGCCCCTGTGTGCCATTACCCTAAAAAACAAACTAACTGCACCTCTGATACAAGGTAGCCCCGCATCCAAGCAAACAATCCCACAATGTTATAAACAGCAGTGGTCCTAATGAGAGAAAATGAGATTATGTTTATCCTCAATCCAGTATATATCTCAATGACTTTCATTTCACAGCAGATGTGAGAATACCTTGTCCAAGCGATTTATATGCAGCTCCCTTAAGATATAGTCCTTTTTATGGTGCTCTTCTAGACTCTGCACTCGGATGCAGCCATAGTCTTTGGTACTATTCTCATCTGGACAATAGCGAAAACATTTTTTCTGGTGGATAAAATGTCATAAACGGATTTAGAACATAAGAATTAGCAGTATGAACTTAATGGGTAAAATAAAAAGTTAAGGCATCCCTAAATATAAGATAGCTTGTATAATATATTCAGAATTGTTTTCGTAACGTTTAAAAGACAAAGGGGAACTTTTACTAAAGGAAAAAGTGTCTGTCACTAGCAAAAATTCAGTAGAAAGAATCTGCAGGGACTTCACCAATTTACTTACAGGTGTAGAGGACAATACACTAGTAAAGCGGTCAGCACTAATGAAGTTTTGCGCTTTTTCGCCAGGCAAATTTTCGCTCAGGTGAACATTCATTACTCTGCTAACTTACCCTGCAAACTTTACAACACGTTACCCCTTTTACAAGAAACTGGCGAACCGATAAGAAGAAGCTACAGCCTCCTCAATCAGTGACATCATATCCTGTATGCCGAAAAGTCAATAACGCTGGAATTTTTTTTTTAAAGTGAGGTTATGTTGTGATGGTTACACATATATATTTTTAAAAATTTTAACCATTTGAGGGGCGTCACATTGTTTTTATGTCTACGGCATTATAGGAGCTTGTGTCTTTCTTTTGCTTCCTTGAACATTTGTAATAATAAGTGGCTACTTCAAGCAATTTCCCCATCTCTAATAAAGACTTATATATATGTGACCTATATGTACCTGCCCTATTTAAAGTGACGGAAGCATAAGTGTGCTAACGAAGTTTCAATTTAATTCATTAACGGTAACGAAAGATCACTATGAAATGCTCACGCTGATGAATTTTGCCTGGCAAATCACCAGTGTTCATTTTGCGGAGACGTAACTTCACATTTTGATGAATTAGCGTATGCCATGCAAATAAATGTCTGATGAAGTTTCGCAATTTGTGGTAGAGCCTTCCGAGGTGAAAACTCGCCCATTTGTAAACTTCTCCCAAATCTCCTGTTCCTGCTGGAGCCTCAAGCACCTTAAGTGTGGTGTCAGGCCAGAATGTCTTCTCACTACAGCTCAAGCCAATAAGAAGTACTGTATATATGGTGTCACTGAGGTAGGAGAGGGGAAAAGGCGACTGTATATTTACAATGGTAAGAAAAAAAATATTGAACATATATTACAAAGGTGCTTATTTTTAAGAAGTCCATAACATAGTGGGATAATTAAGTTGCAATAACTTTATGCATCTAGTCCAACTTTTGCCCCTGTTTCTAAACCCCTCTTGGTGTGTGTCTTGTGCCAGCAGTCATATTTGTATAATTTAGGTAAGAGACAGTAATGTAATATGACAAGTACAATGGGAAGAGTAGCTTAGCAATTTCCTATCAATGTTCTAGTAATTCTAGTAAAGTGGCTCAAGAATACATTTTATAGCAGTGATGTCAATTGCACTTCAGCATTTCACGTCAAATTTATAGCGCTGCAAACCTCCCACAGTGACTATGAAAACGCTAGCCACTTGATTTGAACAGAGTTCAGTGCTGTAATGCCACAGAGAGTGACTAATCCCACCATGAGAAAATATATGCATGGGACTAATTTCAGAAGAAGTGCATGTGTAAATATTATAAATCTTACTTTTTAGCTTACTTTCTACCCAAACCAATTCTCCTCTTCCTCAAAATATACACCAGCCCAGGGTACTGTTCCTGTGCCGCTACATTGTTCTGAGACACCAGTATAAAGTGATAGAGCCCAAATGAATTACAGTGCCCTTTAAAGTATCCTGTCTAAGACAACAATGTCTCCATTTGTCTGTTATGGTGGGACTCATTTGTCAGCTATGAACATTCCAATCTGTAACATAAGAAGGCTTATGTTAATTAAAGCACAACAGTAGTGATGGCCGAATCTATCCCGTTTCGCTTCGCCAGGCGAATTTTTGCTGGTGTTTCGCGAATCGCGGGAATTCGCCGCAAATTTGCTCTTGGTGAATAAATTCGCCCATCACTACACAACAGGCCTGGACTGGCAATCTGTGGGTTCTGGCAAATGCCAGAGAGGCTGCTATAAGCTGTCATAGAAAGTCAGTATTTAGTGGGCCAGTAGGGGCTGTTTGGGCCTGTGTGTACCTGAAATGCCAGGACCTATTTTAATTCTCAGTCCGCACCTGGTACAAGACTTACCCTGGAACGCTCCACCTCCTTGGTAGTCATAACAATGACATGAGTGTTTTCTTGATAAACCATGGCCCAGAAGTCACACACTGTGTTCTGCAGGCAGCCCTGTGTAGCAATATATACTTTGCAATGTTGGGACCCACGCACATCATCTAGAGTATTCTGCAGCAAAAAGGGAAAAATTAAAAGAGAGGATGTGAATTCATATAGTATATATAAATGTGTGCATGTGCTTTTATTTTAAAAGCACAGTGATATTTTTGTTCTCATGAAAAATCCCATTAGCGGAGGTCTGCAGTAGGCTATACATACAACAAATGTGCTAGAAAAGCAGAGACTCTACAGTGAACATAGAGCACTGTACTGAACCTGGCCCTAGATATTTGCTGGCTCTGATATCACAAAGTGAAGGGCTAAGACTAATAATAACAAAAATATGCTGCAAAGTAAGTGGTCATTCTCCCATCATGTTCCCTAATGTATATGTGGAAGAGGGAGCCAGGCAATGCTAACTAAGGAACAGACGCAGACTGACTAAATCCAAATATGTGCAGAAGGCATGTGTTGTCTCCCCCTCATACAAGTTATATTAAATGGTGCAAGCGCTACTTATAGAGAGGGTCTGTTGCCCTTAAACAATATGCTACACAGAATATAGTTGCTAAATATAACTCCTATTAGTCCTATAAATTACAACATTGCCCAGCATAGGTAGTGTACCCTTCTCACACATAGGGGGTGCAGAGATGAAGGGCAGCTCATGCTTTGCAACATTCCAGCACGTTCTTGTTCTACAGGAGGTGGTGGCCCATTGATCATTCAGGAAGCCCCGTAGCCCCACAGACTACACCATTCATAGGAAGCATTGGCTGCCTTGTCATCTTTACCTTGATATAATTGGCATTGATGTAGTCTGATCCTGCTATGCTCTCATCAGTGTCTCGCAAAGTCACTCTCGTGGTGTCAACTGTAAAAATGCAAGACAGAGAGAAAACTAGTACTTCTATTAAACCTTTATCCTGGAGCAGGGGGTTTCCATTCATAACTCACCACACACAGATATACTATTACGCCAGTTGTACGTCTTAACAGTCCCGTTCTTTTATTCAGTCAAGAGGATTTTGTGCTTCCTTGGCGACATATCACACTTAAACTTCCACAAAAGCAGCAGACCTTTGTTTGGCATGGGCCTACCTTCCACATACCAGACATTGCTGAACTACAACTCACACACACCACTGTAGCAGGGCACCAGAGTGTTGTGGTTTTGCATCAGGGTGAATGCTGGACTAGCAAGACTTAATTAGGACTAGCACAGAAGTTATTTATTATAGGAAAGTACTAAAAGGCCCTTCTCCTCCCAAACTCCAAGAACATAATGTAAATATGAAAGGAAAAACATCAGAAATATGCATTACGCAGACTTCCTGCTGCGACCTATATAATTATGCCATCACTTGCGTTTTTTTACAAAAGCACCCTTGTTGGGCAGGTGCAGATACTGCAGCACTTACAGGGGAGGATGTTCTTGTATCTATTTTTGCTCTTGTTCTCAGGTCGCTGTCCCTCCTTTCTGGGATAAAGCAGTTTGCACTCCTGCTGCTGCAGCATCTGCAGAGTAAAGTAAAAAAGGCAGTGAGCGATTAGCAGGGAGAACAGATTGAGGCGCGATAGCAAAGTAATTAGTGGCGATGAACACCCATACACACACAATGAAAACTGCAAGCGCAGCAGGACAAGAGGAGCTTGTGGAACTTTCACATTTAGAAGCTGCGAAAAGCCCTCGGCCATTAATCTCTGTTCCCTGCCACCCACGGAACATATCTTGCACCTTCAGTTTTACGCGTTATAGCAAGATGGTACACTTCACGGTGTATTTATAGTGTTTTCATTGCTAGAACATTTTTCCTCTTATTAATTGAGCCCTGTTTGCCACAAGGAAAGCTATAACCCATGAAATCACAATGCACTACTTACTTTCAGTATGTTTGCCAAGAAAACTCTTGGGGGTGAAATTCACAAAATAAAAGTGGAGATAGAAATGTCGGATTTCCTACCAAATTCACAATCCTCTATCTCAGCTTTTGTGAATTTGTCCTTTAAACAGACAGTTTTCAGATTTTGTCTTTCACATCACATTTTTCTTGAATTTGCTTTAAAGGGCACCTATGGGCTAAAAAAATCCCCCAAACGAAGGTGCGGGCTGATAGAGCCCGCATTCCTGTTTGGGGTTCTATTAGTTTAAAAAAAAAAAATTCCCCCTGCCTGCGCTGGCTTGCTCGTGCCAGGAGGGAGCTCTCCGTGCGAGCCGCCATGAAACCCCATGCGCAGAATGAAAAGCTGCCTGAACTTGCGGCGCATGCGCATGGGGTGTCATGGCAGCTCGCACAGGGAGCTCCTTCCCGGCATGAGCAAGCCCCCCCTCCCCCACGCAAATGCCCCTAATTTTTTACTTACGCCTCCTGCAGATTCTTGCCATGGGAGTTCATGACACCCATCTTCTTTCTTCTTCGTAAGTAGACCGGCGTTTTCGCCAAATGCGCAGTTGGATGAGCTTTCCAGACATGAACCACTGCCCATGCGCCAAAAGTCACAAAAATTTCCAAATTTTGAAAGGTATTTATTCCTTACAGGTTTGGTTCTCCCTTGGGGGTAGATTCATCAAAGAGTGAAGTTAAGAGTGAAGTTCCGCCACTAGAGAGAAATTCCACAGCTCTCAATTCATTTCTATGGGATTTTTAAATGCGTATTCATCAAAGGGTGAACTTTCACTTCACCCGTTGATGAATACGCCTTGCAAAATCCCATAGAAATGAATTGAGAGCTGTGGAATTTCCCTCTAGTGGCGGAACTTCACACTTTGATGAATCTACCCCTTAAGCTCTTCCTAAAATGGTCAGTCAGCCATCAGATCAGCATTTCCAGGGGAGGGGTTTTATTTTACCAAGGAAAATTTTTTCAGGATAACCAGGGCTTTCTAAATATGCCTAAATGTTTGTATAATTCCACTTCTGTAGCAAGATATAAGGGTCTAAATACAAAAAATGCTATTTTGCATAATATTGGAATTTGTAATTTATTAGCTTAGCTCAAGAGTCTAAGTGCTGCTAAAACTAAAAAAGTGGCTGGGAGGCTTTACTTTTCCTTTAGATAATATATTCACTCAAATTACTAGTGACTCATTGATTAGGCTAAAACAAGTAAAATAATGCAAATGTGAGTTAAAAACTTTTTACATACAAAATTGTATAAATTACTATTTTTTTGTTTTGTTAATGAGGCTTTTACACCTATAGGGTTAGACAGAAACTTGTGCCCTGACTATAAAATGCTAATCACTATTAATATGCTAATACATCATAAGAAGATTGGATGAACCGAAGCATAGCAAGTTATCTTAGAATTGATCTGACACATGGGGAATAATTATACTGAGCTGTATTCCATTTTTAGGGGAAAAGGTCATTTGAAAGACAAATTCATAAAAATGTCTGTAAACTGTCTTTCTTTCACAAAAAAAAAGAAAAGTGACGGTTGAGTTGAAATTTAGGCGGATTTCTGTTTGTGAATATGGAGAAAGTATTTTACACCAGTTTACCAGCACTTTTACTCCAAAAATGAACTATCTCCACTTTTGTGAATCCCCCCCATTGTCTTAGTGCAATTAAATACTAGACGCAACATACAAAATATGGACTCACCTCAAACTCCTCCCAGAATCCCTGCTTGGCCTTCTCTGTGTTGTCTGCCGTTTTGTTTAGCTCCCGTACGCGGGTCTCAATATTGGCTGCATTGATCCGAGTAGCATTGAATGGCTGCAGTAAATTACAAATGATATTCCTGTGAGTTTCCATTAAAGGAAAATAAACATATACAATGAAAATGCTGATTTTACATGAAAATGTCTTTTGGAACATGAATAAATAGGAACTACCATGAAAATATGAGTTTATTTCCGTAAGCAAGGCAAAAAGCAAAGTGCAAAAAGACAGGCAAGAAATACCATTTTTTTTTGCCCAAAATGTGCCATGTGACATGGGCATCTCCCTGAGCACCTCTTACCTGTGTCTC
>CM044444.1:68623620-68641167 GCA_024363595.1 Xenopus borealis
TTGTTGCTTTCTAAAGACATAGCATTACCCTACTGATTCTATAAGCTACCGTAGCATGCACACTGTTTTATCTTCTGTATCAGGGAAGCACATATAAATACAGTATAGTGGCACTAACTGTGCAAAACTTCCGCATTCAAACGCACCTGTCCTACACGAAGCACAACCGAGTGATTTAAGGGTGTTGATACCTTTACACAGATATTACTCAAACCACACCTGTATGGTTTTTATAAGTATATACTAAGCTGAAGCAGGAAGTCAGTCCGCTCATTTGTAGAACAGCAAAACTGCAAAGATGTTGCAAATGTTGTATGTAAACCTTTGCTTATAAATAGGGAACAGTTAAATTGCAATAAAAAGAACCACAGCAGAGTTAGATTAAAGCTTTCTACATACACTGCATGGCAGTAAAAACAAGTGGTATGTATATAAAAAGTTATAAATAATAGAATTATTACTCTTAAGTTTGCTTGGAGTGACTTATCAAGGAATAGAAATAAATAAAAGAGAGAAAATCAATTACAAATTGATAGAGTTGATTCATTATCACAAAAACACCAAAAAAAAAGGCATAAACCAGGAGTTCACAATGTATTTTTAACGCATTTTTTAAATTTCATTTGGAACATGTTAGCTTCATTCCCCCATTGGTGCTGCTCCTGAACCTGAAAACGAATGATATGGAATTACATATTCCCCAAGAGATAAAGATCTGCAATTTAGTCTCTAACCACTAGATGTCACCAGAAAATAGGAAAGTTTGGCTTTGCTTAAGGTTCTTAAATGATCAATGAACTTTCCCAGACAAAATAATAATGTGGACTGTCTTTGTACTTTCCTGTGATGTGTCAGGTGTATGTCAAGGGAGGGAACGATCATTACAATAAGATGATCTGCCCCATAGAATAGATGCAAAAGGCTAAGAATTTCCTCAAGTGGAATCTCCATAGTCATTTAATTCTGTTGCTGTTAAAAAAAAATTGCAACACTTTTCACCTGCTCAGTTTAACTGTTGTATGAACCGTAGGCAAATAAATCCCTAGGCCACAATTTTATGAAGGGACAAAAACTATGGGTGAGTAAATCTGACCATTTACAAAAAGAAATAAGTCATAAAAATCAAAGTTTCACATGATATTCGGACTGTGTGTGGATTGTATACCTCCCAAAATTTTGGAAACGGAATGAGGGACAAAAAGATTTTTTGAGCACGCTCCTTTTTTTGCAGCTAAAACCTCACAAATTTGATATTTGCTATATAGGTCCATATGGCAAGTCCTGAGAAAGAGTTTCATTCTCTGTGCACTCACCTCTCTGATGTGGGATCCTGGGAGTTCAGAGGGTACTTGAGCTCTATGACATCCCCATTCTTCTCACGCAAAAGCCCTTGCTGCTCTGTGTAATACTGCACCAGTTCCGCCAGTGTCGCAAATGTCTCTCCGCCATAGAGATCATAATAATCCCCAGTGTTCTGGATTTTGATGTGCGTGACTTCACTGTGTCTCCTGCAGGAAGAAAAGGATTCTTGGGTTAGGAGAGCTTACCTGCAGCTTCAGTCACAAACAAACCTCAGGGCAACATTTTTACGTTGCATTTTTAAAAAAACTCTGTGCATACACTGCACAACCACTGAATAATGGAAAACACACGATGGCAATTCTCACAGGGCGCTTGCAAGCCGAAACCTGCCACAGGATGCCAGTATTGGAGTTTTTCAGCAACATGTCAAGAAACTACCAAATCTATAGACTCTATGGGGGAAATTCACTAAGATGCAAACATTCGCTAGCGTTGGCTTTGCTAACGTTCTCCGTACTTAGCCAGGTGAATTTTCGCCAGCACTATGCAAATTCACTAAGATGCGAATTTGCACTCAGGGCAGCGAACGTTAGCGAAGTAGCGCTACCGTTCGTTCGCCAGGCAAAGCGCAGTTACGCTAGCCTAATTTGCATACAGTGGGAACTTTAACGTATAATAGAAGTATATGTTACAGCCACTACATTACACTACACAAGCCCAGGAAACCTTTAATAAATAAAGTTGTCCTATTGCCCTACATGTGCCCCCTGTATAGTTGAGTTGCCATATGTTAGGAGGGAAGGAGTGTAACCCCCCCCCTCCCAAAACTTAGAAAAATTTTCCAATTTTTTTTAAGACTCCTATCTATTGTATTGAACTTCGCCAGGTCCGACCAGGCGACATAAAGTCTTGCGTAAGTGCTAACGTTCAGGAAAATCTTAGTGAATTTGCGTAATTACGATGCTTCGTCAGTGCGCAACTTCGCCTGGCGTAAGGGTGCGAAGTTGTGCAAGTCTATCTACTTCGCTAGTCGGTGTTAGTGAATTTGAGAAATGATGTCATGCTGGCGAATTAGCGCTAGCATTAGACGCTTTGCGCTTTAGTGAATTTCCCCCTATGGCATCTGCACATTTGAAACCACACGTTATGTAAAAACGCAGCATATTTTAAATATGGCATCCAAATTCTCACAAGATAAATGACACATAAATGTTTTTAAGGCGTATCAGGCTAGTGACGTAATTATGTTGCGTATTGTCAATTATTTCTTCTCCATTTTGCATGTAAATAGCTTTTCTATTTCTAGCCAGTGGAATTATGGGGAACCACAGCAATGAGCCGTGCAAGTTGGGAAAAGAAACTAGGGATGCACCAAATCCAGGATTCAGTTCAGGATTCAGCCTTTTTCAGCAGGATTCGGCCGAATCCTTCTGCCCAGCAGAACCGAATCCAACCCTTAATTTGCATATGCAAATTAGGGGCTGGGAGGGAAATTGTGTGACTTTTTGCAACAAAACAAGAAAGTAAAAAATGTTGCTGTTTGTTTGTGGGCCTTTCTGTCCGAAGTTTAGTCTTCAACAAGTGAAATGCATGCTCAATTCAAGAATATTGCACTTCTTTGTATTAATAAACTCCTGGGTTGCTTTGGTTTTGGCTCATTGTCCATCCATGAAACACCAATCAATTTGACTGTATTTAGCTGGATTTGATGTAGAGGTTGATCTTGATTTCATCAGTCCAAAGAATGTTTTTCCAGAACTGTGCTGAATTTTTTTGATTTTTTTTTTAGCAAAGTTCAATCTAGCCTTTCTATTCTTGAGGCTTTTGAGTGGCTTGCACCTTGTAGTGCACCCTTTGTATTTACTTTCATGCAGTCTTCTCTTTATGGTAGACTTGGATATGCCTACCTCCTGTTGTCTTCTGTGGATGTCCAGGTCTTTTTGTGTTGCCGAGTTCACCAGTGCATTTTCTTTCTTTCTCATGATGTACCAAACTGATTCTACCACTCCTAATATTGTAGCAATTTCTCAAATGGTTTTTATCTGTTTTTTGCAGTTTAAGTATGGCTTGTTTCACCTGCATGGAGAGCTCCTTTGACTGCATGTTCACAGCAAAATCTTGCACATACAAACAACCCCCTCAAATCAACTCCAGGGCTTTTATCTGCTTAATTGATAATGACATAACTAAGGAATTGCCCACACCTGTGACCTGCCCATGAAATAGCCTTTGAGTCAATTGTCCAATTACTTTTGAGCCCCTGAAATGAAGTGATTGTGTTAAAAAGGCTTTAGTTCCTAACATTTTTGTGCAATCTTTTTGTTCAACCCACTGAATTAAAGCTGAAAGTAGTTTCATTTAAAATTCATTGTAGTAATGTACAGAACCAAACTTAGAAAAAAGTTGTCTCTGTCCAAATATTTATGGACCTAACTGTATGGATAAGGTAATGCCACACTGTATGCTTAGGCTGATTCATGGCCTTCTTTTAGTGGTGTTGCCTCTTATAAAGACACTTAACATAAATCTTTTCTTTATATACACTGTGCTGTAGAGTCCCTCTAGCAGATTAAATTGAAGGCTCTTTTACTGCTAGGAGGCACCGCAAAAGTAGTTTGGATAGCACTTGCCATATCACTTTGGTTGGTTATGCCAATGTCTAAGCTTATTCTGACTCAGGGCTGAACATATTGATAATGGATAAGCTTTTAAATGAACGCTCAGAAACTGCAGAATATTTCATCCAAATAGATTGTTAAGAAGCTCAATAATCCGTCAACCCATTCACACCATCAAATGCAAGCCTGCTCAGCGCAACAATAAACCCATTATTAAACATTATTCTGTTTACATTTACAAGGACAAAGCACAACATAACAGTCGCCCCATCTGGTGAATCAAATCCTATTTGTTAAAAAAAAATTATGTCATATAATAAGAACTTTAGAATAGCTTCAAGCAGCCTGTCTAAATCCACATCTGGTCTTTGGGCCTCCAGCAAAACAACTAATGTGGAAAGCAGAGCCTCAGACCCAGGAAACCGACTGTAATATATAGACAACTATACACTTTGGTGCAAAGATTCCTTAAGTTAGATACACAGTTAGGGTTGCCACCTGGCCGGTAATTTACCGGCCTGGCCGGTAAAAATGATCCTTGATCCCAATGTTAGTAATAGGGAGAAGAGGTAAATATATAGGAGGGCCGGTATTTTTTCCCAGAAAAGGTGGCAACCCTATACACAGTTGAGCTTATAAGTTTATATACCCAGATTTCTTAACAATTTTACAGAGAACATGAATGATAACACAAAAACTTTTCTTTCACTCATGGTTAGTGGTTGGCTGAAGCCATTTATTGTCAAACAACTGTGTTTACTCTTTTTAAATCATAATCACTACACAAACTACACTTTTCTTTCACTCATGGTTAGTGGTTGGCTGAAGCCATTTATTGTCAAACAACTGTGTTTACTCTTTTTAAATCATAATCACTACACAAACTACACAAATGACCCTGATCAAAAGTTTACATACCCCAGTTCTTAATACTGTGTATTGTCCCCTATAACAGCAATGACAGCTTGAAGTCTTTTGTGGTAGTTGTAGAGGAGGCTCTTTATCTTCTCAGATGGTAAAGCTGCCCATCCTTTCTGGCAAAAAGCCTCCAGTTCCAGTAAATTCTTGGGCTGTCTTGTATGAACTGCATGTTTGAGGTCTCCCCAGAGTGGCTCAATGATATTGAGGTCAGGAGACTGAGATGGCAATAAATGGCTTCAGCCAACCACTAACCATGAGTGAAAGAAATGTTTTTGTGTTATCATTCATATTCTCTGAAAAATGTTTAAGAATCATAAATTCTGCCAGGGTATGTAGACTTATGAACACAACTTTATATGTATATATATATATATATATATATATATATATTTGTAGCAGAGATACAACTCGGGTGAGAGAGTGCTAGTGGCAAATTGCCCAGTCACTGTTTGGATTTGCAACACTGGTCCAATGAAAATCAGCGTATGTGAGTTCTGCAAGCCCCTGTGAGCATGACTGCAGTTGTATGCAAAACGAGTGTCTGGGAGACCCTAGTGGTGATAAAGGACATGTTGGCACAACAATGCTCCAAAGAAAAAAGGGTATTTCAAAGCATTGTGGACAGGATGGCAGTGAGGGCCTACCACCACCCAGCAATAACTCACATTGATGTTCTCTTTTGTTACTTCTAAACCACATCAATTCAATTATAATTGGCACTTTATAGAAGTGGGAGCATTTTAGTGTCAATAATTTTTTTCCAATTGATAGAAGCACTAAACGTTGAGCAGCATCATTTATTTATTGGGGGTATTAACCTTTCTGTTGGAAATAATTTGAAGCTGTTTGCGTTAATAATAGTAATCCATGTTCTTGTGGGTTCAGTCATTTTGGTTATAAGCACTGAGCACTTTGTGACATTATAAGAAAGGAACTGATAAATACTGACTGTTCATTTTTAAATATTTATTTATTATATTCCACAATAATTTTGGTCGAATTTTTATTCAAAAATAGAATTTTTGACAAATTCGAGGGCTAAAAGCCCTTCAATTGGCGTGGAATGATAAATCTGCTCCAAACAAGAAATGTATCTAACTAAATGTAGAACAGTTCACGGTCGAACCCAACCGAGCTGTTTTAGAAGGTGAAAATTACACTTCAATATTAGAAAAACATAGAAAAAAGAAAGTAATTGGAAAACGACTATTTTTAGTGAACAAACTGAAACCAACTGAACTAAAAAAAGAGTGTTGGAAGGTGAAGAGCCCCTTAAACTCATCATCAGCCTTATTTATATTTACACAGAACTTTACAGTCATTTATAACAAACAGGGGGGTCTTGAACAAACAAGGCTCATAGAATACTAAAATAATAATGTGTGCCCTGTAACTATGTCAAATGCAAGAGGCGAGACAAAAGTAATATTCCAAACGGAGTTGCTCATCTGCAGAGTCAGGTAAGCTTAGATGTGAATTCCTTTTATTACTTGATGTTTACAATGTAAGAATCCTTCAAGACACTTCTGTTGCAATACAAGCTAGAAAACAACATTATTACATACGGGGCATCTGTTGGTACAAGCCCAACAGAAAAAGGTTTCACAGATGCAGTGTTAGAGCACCTCTAGGGCAACGGCACTATTTGTCGTTCAGTGTTTTGTCACAACTACAAAATGGCAGAAAGTGCTATGGGGAAACTGAGAATCGCCAATGCATACAATGATCTGAATGTTTTAGTAGAGACAATTCTCAATATTGTCTATGGCAGAGTATGTTTCTAGCATTTTATAGCCGTGACCAATAGCACCATGTGTCACTGCCCTTAAATTGTCATACTTGATGTAGCCGATATTTGTCATACAAGAGCAGCATGGGGGCTCAGTGGTTAGTACTGCTGCCTTGCAACACTGAGTTGCCTATTCCAACTAGGGCAAGGTTTTTGTATGTTCATTCTCTGTGTGGGTTTCCTTTGTCTCACTTTCCAAAAACACACAGGTAGGATAATTGGTACCTGTGTGCGAATGTGATAGATAGATTTTACGCTCCACTGGGGCAGGGGCTGATGTAAATTATGCATATGCACAGTGGTGTAACTACTCGCTGGTGGCCCTGGTGCAGGATAGGCACCCGGGCCCCCCTATCGGGCTCTCCCCATTAATGAATTGCCCCAGGGTCCTGAGAGGGAGCGGGCCCTGGTGCAATTGCACCCCCTGCTCCCCTGGTAGTTACGCCACTGCATATGCATGTCTAAAGAGCTGCCAAAATGTGTTGGTACTATATGAAGACCAAGAATAAAGTATCTCCTATAAATATCTCCTAGCTGCAAGCTCAGTGGATTTCTCCTCCTTGCTTATAAACCCCCATAGAAATGATGACATATAAGAGCTACTTAATAAAAATAAGATCAGCCAACATTGTGAAACCAATTTACAGTATATATTCCGTTTCAGTTAAAAGGGTCATACTATGCAGGTATTTATGCTGGTGCAAGGGAATTACCTGTGCAAATGCTTTTATGGGCCCAGCACTATGCTTGCTTCTAACATTAAAGCTCAGACAAGACTTTTCTATTTTGGCTTCCCCCCCCCCCCCATTAACCTTTTAATCTCCAAAGCAACAGTCTCAACATGACAGAGCTCTTCACAATTGTTGCTTTTGTTTAGGCACAACGAGATATTCTCTTCATGCTTATACCCCAAGGCACTGCATGCACACAGCAATGACCTCAGAAAGAGTCTGTGATCTGCAATAAGTGCAGTCACTATTCTATCAAACAGGGCACACAGCAGATGTGCTACACTATGACATTACACGGTGTCTGGAAAATCTCTAATTTTGCACACTAAAAGGAAAAGTTTAATCACTTTAAAATCCATTACTGCTCACATGTAGATTTCTGTGGTATAACTTTTTTTCAGACTGCATAACAAAAAGTTTTTGGTGACTACATACCCTTACCTTCTTTATTCAAACACCACTTAAAGGGGTTGTTCACCTTTGAGTGAACTTTTAGTATAATGTAGAGAGTGATATTCCGAGACAATTTGCAATTGGTTTTAATTTTTTATTGTTTGTGGCTTTATAGTTATTTAGCTTTTTATTCAGCATTATTCATTTTTATTAATTTGCAGTGTCAGCAATTTGGTTTCTAGGGTACAAATTACCCTAGCAACCCTGCATTGATATGAATAAGAGACAGGAATATGAATAGGGCAGGGACTGAATAGAAAGATAAGTAATAAAAAGTGGCAATAACTATATATTTGTAGCCTTACAGAGCATTTGTTTTTAGATGGTGTCAGTTACCCACATTTGAAAGCTGCAAAGAAACAGAAGAAAATTGCAAATCATTAACAAACTATGAAAAATAAATAATGAAGACCAATTGAAAAGTTTCTTAGAATTGGCCCTTCTACAACATACTAAAAGTTAACTTGAAGGTGAACCACCCCTTTAATGGCCCATGGCCAGAAACCAGAGAGCTGTTTAGGAGGAAATGTAAAGCCTTGGAGCAAATTCATGTAAAAACACTGTTATTTACAGTACTCGTTTTTATACTGCTAATGAAATGGCAACAACATACCTGCTGTTTATTTTGCCTGCCCTGACAAAGTCAGCAGAGCATTAAATTAGTGAGAAAAGAAAAGTCTTGTGTCTCTATTCATAAAATGAAGTAAGGGAAAAGGTAAGAGTTGCTGGACATGGCTCTGGTCACTTCTAAGCAGAGCAACAACACATAAAATGTAAAAACAACCAATATCTTAAAAAAGACCCCCCCCCCCACTCACACCCGACAGTAACCCAGAATAGCCACAAATTTATAGACCCATCACAGGCGCAAACTGCTATGATGTCATGGAAAGGGTGGGGCCACGCAGGCACAAGTCTAGTTTAATAAAGTTGCAGGTGGGGAGAATGGAAGGAATACCTCAACCCGAACCTGCAACTAGGGTTGCTACCTGGTCAATATTTTACTGGCCTGGCCATTTAAAAATGATGGTTGTTCCCAATGTCATGAATAGGGATAAAAGATAAATATATAGGAAGGCCGGTATTTTTCTCCAGAAAAGGCGGCAACCCTGCCAGCAACCTGATAATCATATGAGGCAGCCAGCCAGCCAAAATCCAGGTCGGCTCACACATCACTACTCTGAACAATATTCATTACTTTCTAGGGTCTATATCTCCTTTAAGGCTTAGTCCACACAGTAAGATTCATGTCTCGTGCCCGCTAAAATGTAAAGTCACCTGGGCCTATTCACACGAGGCACTGCATTTTCCTAAGTCGCTTGAAATTACCTCACAAGGCAATTTTCAGCTACTTAGGAAAACGCAGTGCCGCGTTTGAATAGGCGCAGACAACTTTAAATTTCAGCTGGCAGGAGACCCGGGCAAGCAATTCAGGGAGATTAGTTGCCCCAAAGAAGTGGCGATTAGTTGCCAGGCGACAAATCTCCCTGAATTTTGCCGTTTGGACTAGCCCTAAGAAAAGTGTTTTTTTTTTGGAGTAAATGGAGGGCACGTTTTGCATATAATAGAGCTGCTCTAGAACGCGCATCAGTTTAATTAAAAAGCAATAACGAGAACCGGAGTAAAAAGCTATTGTATGAAACTCATTGTGTTCCATATATAAATTTACATGGACCTGCATTTTTATGTACCCCTCCCCCCCATCCAAACTCAGAAAAGCTGTCAGTAATGTCTTCAGAATGGCTGTTGAGTTAATTTCTATAATTTTGTTATGTGGGTGTAAAGAGTATATTCTAAAACATTTTAGTAAAAATGCTAACTATAATAAAGATGTCAAGATTGGAATGTAAAGATTATTCATTTTGAATAAAGAATTTTCTTCAATCTTGTTTCCAAAAATATATCGGCCTTTAGGGGTAAACTTCTTCAGAAATTCAGAATTGATGTTTAAGGCGTTTACAGCATTTTACCTCAAAGGTAATCTTTGATTCAAAGTACATATTTTAAATTGATTTCTGGAAATCCTGTAAAACAAAAAAAGACTAATTTCGCAAACCCCCCCAAAAGATAATTTATATTAGAAAGACATATTTAACCATTTCAAATAATTGAGAATTTGTACAGTTTATTATTTACTAGAGTTAACCTGCTGTTAAATGCTTTTTCTGACATAGAAAGATGCTGGATAGGCAAATCCAAAACCAATTATCATTAAAAAAGTATTATTTCAGGCACATGAATTAGCAAACGTAGTTCTTGTCACGTGCAATTTAACAGCTTATCTGCCCTTGAACGGGCCTACCCAACCAATATCTGGCTGAAAATAAAGCAGGTTTGATTTTCCTGTAAGATCGAGCACTGTTCTCAATCTGATGACTGAAATTGCAGCAATGATGACCCAATTGTTGTCTCAAGGCCCAAACAATGAGATTGGCCACTTATGAATGGCCAGCTTTAGATGGAACTCAATCATACAATGTTCAAAAGATGAGCACGCACTTCACAAACTCCCGGACAGCGATGTAGGTCAAAGCAGCTTTTATTACTTTAATACATTCCCTGACGCGTTTTGTGTGTACTCATACGTAGTCATAGCTATAAATAAAAAGTACATATAACTTGGTTAAAAAGCATACGGAGCTCACGTCACAAGCTACGCGTTTCCTTCTAATTCCATGAACTCTTTCCATGGTTAAAAATATTATCAAAGATACAAAGCTGATTCCTTTCTACCACTGTCTAGTCTGCATTCATTTAGAAAATTATCTAACATTTCTTATAAACTTAAATACCAGTTCCAATTTTTAACAAATTAATTGTTTCATTTAATTAATGTTTAATTTCCAAAACAGACACATTAACTTTGCCACTTCTTATCCTCCAGATCCACTATATCAGGGGTACCCAACCTTTTGTTTCGGGGACCGGTGTTGAGGCAAAAAAATTTCAAGGAACGGTTGAGGGGGGTCGGCGGGGTTGACATGCAATTTGGCGAGCTGGCGTCCAATCCTTGTGCAGTAACAAGGTGTGCCAAAATGGATGCTGTCTAGGCTCCGTGGCCCGGTGGTTGGGGACCACAATATATTGTATGATTCATATTTCTTTAAAAATCAGACTTTTTTAAATCAGATTCTTTAAAAAAAAAATAATGATTTATTTTTTTTAAACATCAGGGGAAAAAAATAGGGAAAGAACAATTCCATATGTTGACCCTTAAACGTAACAGCTTACACCCCATTTTAGATAAATGCAATAATTTACAAAATTTCATCCCTCCCATGTTTTGGGGTTTTACTCTATCTATTCCTTGAATGCGTAATAACAGCGCATTCCCTCGATTGCAACTTGCAAAATTCCTGGAGACCGTGGTATTAGTATTTTTTGCTGTAATTTGATTAATGTGTTCTCAACATCTTTTGATAATCGTCTGGCCCTTCTTTGCTGTGGGTTAGGGGCATTGCATCCGAATCACCAATCCGGAGAGGTGGAACTCAATCATAGCCTATGACTAAAACCTTTTGGCATGAAATGCATATGGCTTATGTTGTCCAGTACAAGAAAATCCATATTTTACCTAAGTAAAACTTAACAAATCCCTTTCAGTTGTCTCTGTAAATGACTTGATATGCATGTCAGCGTTGAATTTTTGTTTAATTAATGTCAAGGAGCTATAAATACACTGAAAGCGTGCCAGTCTACACACAGCTCTCAGATGCTCCCAATGACGGCGAATTTGCACAAATCCAGAGGTTTCCAAAGTATGATAATTAACAATATATAAACATAATCCGAAATACCTGTCATTAAAACCTTTAATGCTAAAACTTCAGCTGCACTGCACATACTAATTCCCCCGACAGCTAAAGGATTATTCATAACAAAATACAGCATTACCCCCTCAGGAAACATTAGATTGATCTAAGCATATGTTAATGTACAGGCAGTCCTGGCATAAATACAGCACCCACACAGAAATGGAAGAAGTGTCACAGCTTCATGATTAAAGTGACATGAAGGGAGATTAGTGCACATGGTACTCGGTGATGCCATCAGTTATATGGGCTCCTTAGTGAGTTACTTATGATGCCAATGTGACTATGAAGTGACATTGTTTGTCCACGGCCTCTATAAAGGCACATTATGCGGAACCTTGTGTATTTACATGGCTCCTATGTAATACCCTTATATTTACAGTAGCATGCACAATATTCCCTTTTCCGTACCTCGCAACGGAATTAAGGTGCCTATTTTTCTACCTTTCTCATTTACTCCCTGATTTGGATTTGAGGTTAACAAATCATATGGCAAACAATCTTGTATTTAGTCACGTTCACCATGCAGTGAAACTTCACCACATGGCTAAATTGCCTACTTACAAACCAAAAGATTTGGTGAAATGTGTAATTGAGAATTCCCACACAGGTCTCCCTCCAGCTGTATACATAAACCAACCCCCACCCGGATTGCAAGTTATGGGGATAAAGATACACTGAAGAAAAGAACTGATTTACCACATTTGCCTTTTCTGTATCTGTTACAACCATACTGGTTCCATTATTTAAAGGTGCAACACTCTCAACCTGCACATTTTTACTATTTTACTACTTAAAAAAAACTTTTTGGACTTAGTCTTAGCCTCAGCCACAATTCACTCTTCAATTACTCACTTTGCCTTCCAGATTGCTGATTTAGAACATTTATTATAGTGTTTATATTCATTAAATGCAGCGTCTGTCCCAACAGACTTGTCATTTTAGAAATGCCTTTCTCTTCTTTCCTATTAACTTCTTCTTGTCTTTTGCATCTATATACTCAAGATTGCCCATTAAAGGGAACATGTTCACCTACAAAAGAATTCCAAGTTCTTTTCATGTTTGTTGAGCAAAATAAACTACTACTACTACTACTTACAGTAATCGTCTTATTTACATTTTGTTTCCTTCAGTCTTGGAATTCCACAATCACAGCAAGCAGGCAGGTGCCATTTTGTGGCTAGTGTTTATAAGGCAACTTGTGTATGCACCAAAATGGAGGACCTAATGCCCATGCACAATGCCCTACACAATTATGGAGCCTGAGGAGGGCAGGGGGGATGTGGGGAGTGCAGTGACTTATAGGAATTGCTTAAAGGGGTTGTTCACCTTTGTGTTAACTTTTAGTATAACGTAGAGAGTGATATTCTGAGACAATTTGCAATTGGTTTTCATTTTTTATTATCTATGGTTTTATAGTTATTTAGCTTTTTATTCAGCAGCTCTCTAATTTGCAGTGTCAGCAATTTGGTTTCTAGGGTACAAATTACCCTAGCAACCCTGCACTGATATGAATAAGAGACAGGAATACGAATAGGGCAGGGACTGAATAGAAAGAGAAGTAATAAAAAGTGGCAATAACAATACATATGTAGCCTTACAGAGCATTTGTTTTTAGATGGTGTCCGTGACCCCCATTTGAAAGCTGCAAAGAAACAGAAGAAAATTGCAAATCATTAAAAAACTATGTAAAATAAATAATGAAGACCAATTGAAAAGTTTCTTCGAATTGGCCCTTCTACAATATGCTAAAAGTTAACTTGAAGGTGAACCACCCCTTTAATGGAAAGTGAAATTAATTGACTACCCCACCACTATTCCTGGTATAGAGGCGGAGCAGGCTACATATGATTGACAGCTCAGATATTTAAACTCCTTTATAACAGGTATGGATGTTCTAATGAAAAAAAAATTGAGTTTCATGATTAAATTGCAAAGGACTTTCATTATACAGCTTTTTATGTGTAGGTGACATCAGCTTTAAATGTTAACTTGTTTGTCTCTTCATTGATAGATAGAACACAAAACTTTGTTTTAGATCCCTAAAGAATGTAGCAATTGTGGCAGTAAAAGTGTTAAAGATTTACATTGTTAGCGCATTAAAGTATACAGGAAAACCACCTACGATTTACATGCACCACTGGTAAAGATGAACGTGTTAGTTTAACAGAGATTGAAGTCCCAAGACCAAAAAACTATTAATGGGCTAGAAACATAGAAAAACTACATATTTTATATGTATATGTGCATAACATTACACAATTTTGTACGCTGTAAAATGTAAACGTTATGGTGTGTTGAAAGCTCCAATATAGTTTAAATTTGCAGTATAAGTTACTATTAGCCAAGGGGTTGCTGAATAATCATTTAAGCTGCTTGGTCAGATAACAATTGAGGGAGGTTTCACGTTGTTGACAGGCAATTATTACTTGGAAACTCTGATTGACATGTTTTTGGGCGACCATCACTGGGCCGAAAGCTTTATTCAATCACCTTTCAAGTGAATGGTTACATTATTAAGTATTTTGTTTCCCAGACAATGAGCTACAAAACAACAGGTAACAAATAGCTTGGAAGCACCCCTCTTGCAATTGCCCTAATGTATTTGCCCAACAGATAAATGATTAGCTGTTTAGAATACACATTGGTCTGATATCATATAGGATATCATATATTCACACAAACACCTGTCAGCTGAAAACCTCATATTACAGGAACAGTAACACCAAAAAATTAGGTTTTTAAAGTAATGAAAATCACATTCTGTTGTACTGTTTTAGTACAGCTGGTGTGTTTGCTTCAGAAACTCTACAATAGTTTATAAAATAAGCTGCTGTGTAGTCATTCCAAGCTGAAAAAGGAGAACAGGCACAGGATACACAGCAGATAACAGATAAGCTCTGTATTATACAATAGGATTGTTCAGAATTTATCAGCTATGTACAATGTATCCGGTGCTTGAATGGCTGCCCCCATGGCTACACAGCAGCTTGTTGATGTAAAACATAGTTGTGTTTTAGTAGCAAACACATCAGTTTTACTAGTGCAGTGCAACATTATATTGTCATTCCTTTAAAATTGTTTACTGTTACTGTTGCTTTAAATAGAATTATTGTCAGTAGGAATACCAGGAAAACTCTCGCTGGGCCAAGGAGTCAGACAGTGGACACTCCTGTTTCTCAACATTTGGTCTTTTTCATGGTCATTCCTTAATTCTGTATAAAATAACTCTAATAATAAAATAGCCATGAACTACTAAAAAAGGTATGAAGATCTAAACAACAGAAAGATCCATTATCTGGAAAACCCCAGGTCCCAAGCATTCTGGATAACACGTCCCATATCTGTATTATAGCAGAGCCTCTGTTTTCCAGTCCAAGCTTTGGTCAGACCCTCTTTAGCTCTCTTTAAGCATCACAACTGATTCAGGGAGAGGATTCCACATCAATTATTGGTAAAACACCTCTAGACATTTTGGGAGCCTAAAAAATAATTTGCTGTGGCCCCAGTAATATCTAGTTACACCACTGATCACACAGTACTGATTAGAACTGATGACATCCCTAAGCAGGGCCGGTCGTACCAAGTGCGGAGCCCAATTGGAACCATTTTGGCGAGGCCCCCTAGAAGGAACTTTGCTGTCTGTCTCAGGGTCACAGAGCTGGAACGGCAAATAGTGCCTGCTTTCCCCTCTGTCCAAGTGATGGCTGCCAGTTGGGGGAAGGCAGGGCAACTGGGAGAAAATGTTCCCTCATTTAAGCAGGGGGTCCCCAACCTTTTTCACCCGTGAGCAGGGCCGGGCCAGACCTGATGGGCGCCCCAGGCAACCCACCCGACCCCATCGCCCCTCCACCGCGCCACTACACAAGAGCGTGCATGTGCGCCTACGAGGAGAGGGCACGCATGCACGCTGAACCGCCCATCACCCCCTCCCCTCTCGTGAACGTGCGCATGCGCACTGACCCACGCGCCACCACGACTCAACCAAGGCGCAAATCGAACGGCAGATTCTGAATCCTGGACTGGGGGTAGGCAGCAGTAAAAGGTACGTGTCTGGCGCCCCCCAAACTTTGCGCCCTAGGCAGGTGCCTACTCTGCCTACCCCTAGTTCCGGCCCTGCCCGTGAGCAACCATTCAGATGTAAAAAGAATTTGGGAGCAACACGAGCATGAAAAATGTTCCTGGGTGGTGCCAAATAATGGCTATGATTGGCTATTTGGTAGTCCATATGTGTACTGGCAGCCTACAGGAGGCTCTGTTTGGCAGTACACTAGGGGGCAGATTTACTAAATTCACATGAATGATTCGAAATTCGATAGAATTTTCAAATAGATTCGAATTTCGAATATGCAAATTAGGTAAATTCAATTGAATCGAATGATTCAAATAATTCAAATAAAAATATATTCGAATACTCGGCAATCAAATTACTTCCCCTTTAAATTTTTATTCGACTGCCTAGTTCGCCAGTTTCAATCTGCCGAAGCTGTTTGGTCGAAATTTGATGGAATAGTAAAAATTCGATCGAAGGGTTACAATAGTTAAAAGCGATCGATTCGAACAATTTAATCGATCGAATTTTCACTATTGGATCGTTCGACCAATCGAACAGCGGTAAAATCTTTCGAATTCAATATTCAAATTCGAAGGATTTTACTTCCCTTCTATTCATATGGTCGAATTTCAAATTTTTTTAGATTCGAAATTCGACCAATTATAAATCTGCCCCTTGATTTTTATAAAACCAAAACTTACCTCCAAGCCAGGAATTCAAATTCTGCTTTGAGGCCACTGAGCGCAACATCCAAGGGGTTGTTCATGAGCTACAGGTTGGGGATTACAGACCAATAGGGATAAATCTTCAGCAACAATTGATGCAAACTACAAATTAGCTGGCGTTTCAAAAACTCTCACAGCAATATGTAACAGTCTAAGGTTCCTTTTGATTTCTATTTTCTGATATTTTCTTTCCTTCTTTATTACACTTTCTTCTCTCAGAATCTCGCCTCTTATGTGCTTCTGTTATTTTTCTTTCACATGCCAAATATTTTTCTTCCTTAAACATTTATTTGTCCATATTTCACCTCTTCCAGTTGATCACTCACCATTACTCATTTATTTGGTGTTTTACAAAAGCATTTTCTTTCCCTTTCTGTAACTCCCACTCTCTCCGACTTTGCCATTCACCATAACAAGTCTCCTCCCTCCCACTTTGTACCTCTTTTGTCCAATAATTGTTTTCTTCTTTTTTTCCTCTTGCCAGTCTCCTACCGATTTACTACGGGGCTGAGCTGTTCTGACATGGAGACAGGCTGGGCCATTCGAGTTTAGGGGTGGGCTGGGCAACTTGGGTTTGGGGCAGGCTGGTTGAATTGTGTTTGGTGGCGGCCAGGGTTGCCACCTGGCCGGTATTTTACAGGCCTGGCCGGTATTTTACAGGCCTGACCAGTAAAAATTATGCTTGACCCCAATGTTATTAATAGGGAAAAAATCTAAATATATAGGAAGGCCTGTATTTTTTTTGCTATAAAGGTGGCAACCCTAGTGGCGGGCTGGGCCAATCAGAATGGGAATCAGCGCTAACACTGGAGCGGGGCCCCCATAAATGCGGCCAAATTGGTCCAATGTGCTTAAGATCGGCACTGTACCTAAACACAGTTTATAGAATATAATCCACAATATATTTTATTTTAAACATGTATATTTTCTCCAGAACTGAGAAAGGGAACTACGAACACCCACATTGTAGAAAAATTTACTTTTTGTTTCCATGAACACAGCATGAGTCGTGTGACTGCCATTTGGTTTAAAATGTGAACGTTCTGAAGAGCTGAATGTAGAATGGGTGACAGCAGGTTCATAATAATTCAGTAGGCTACTTCCTGTGTGGGTGGTAGAGGAAGTTCCTTATTAACAGACTT
>CM044444.1:68688716-68716647 GCA_024363595.1 Xenopus borealis
CCCCCCCCCCACCATAAAAGTAAAAAAACAAAAAATGTACATTTAATGGATATTTTTGGCCCCTGCAAACACAAAAATACCATCTTTGTTTTTTAAGTAACTCTGTTCCAGCTATAGATTATATATATTACTCGCAGACACAGCTAAAAATATATCAGACCACCAACAGATAACATCTGGCTGCTTTTTATCCCTTATTAAAATGAATGAAGCTTATCTTTATGTGAATGAACCATGTATTTATGTGTAAGTGATTTGAATGTGAAATAATATGTCATTGAATATTATGATTATTTGCGGGGAAGGGAGGGATAAATATAGTAAATAAATAAAACGCTAACAGTGGCGGAACTACCGGGGACATGAGCGGGCCTGGGTCCACACCTCCTCAGGGCCCTGTGGTTAGGGTTATTGACACAACAAGTTATTTCCAAAGTCCTTTTCATCCCTGCCCTCTCTTCTCTGAAATTTTGCTGTGAAAAGAGATAGAACATTGGCAATCAGGAGTTGTTGGCCATAAAGTTGGCTTTGGAGGAATGGCATAATCTTTTGGAGGGAGCTTTGAAGCCTGTGGCCATTCTTACAGACCATAAAAATTTGGAATACATCTCTTCTGAGAAAAGGTTAAATCCTAGGCAAGCTAGATGATCCCTGTTCTTTTCCAGGTTCCTTACGGCTCCAATCATGGGAAAGTCCAAACCAAGGAGGATGCACTCAGGTAACGACCAGTTCACGGTAGTCAAAGGGGTTGAGAATAGAATTCAGGCAAAAGTTCAGGAGGCAGACAGCAAGGATAATCATCAGTAACAAAGCAGAGGGTCAAACAATAATTCAGGAATTAGAGTAATAACACACTCAAGAACACTAGCAAGAATGACCTAAAATCGGGCATTGAACTAATGACCTTGGCATCTATTTATTTCGAATTTTCACAGCAGATACGACTTGATGATGTCACGTGTCTGCACACTGACATCACCGAGCTGGCGCCGTAACCCAGGTGGCGACCATGGCTGCTGTCATCTTGACTCTGCCTGTCCATTTGAATAATCCCCACCTTTGTTGAAAAGGTTTTCTAAAGAATGATTCCAATCTAGGGTTGATAAATGTCTACACTTTTCATTGTATAAGCTTTCATTTATATACAGTAGAATCCCCATTTTACGTTTTTCAGGGGACCAGAAAAAAATGGTGTAAAATCCAGGAAAATGTAAAATCAGGTAAATGTCTTGTACAAAACTTAAAATCAGGAGATGTAAAATCAAGGTTCCACTGTAAATGCTAAATTATGTAGCGCAAGTACAGGAGAAATTTCCTTGTTACCTCTGGATAAGTCAGAGGTCTCTTTAATTGAATATGAACTATATGTTTTAGGGTAGGGACAGACAGGGAGATTCGGGGAGATTCTGTCGCCTGCTAAAAACGCCAGGCGACAGAATCTCCCTGTCTGTCCCTACCCTTATGGCTTCATGAGCTTCAGATTTCCATCTTGCAAAAGGATAGCCGTTCTGGCCCTTCTGAAAATCCTCGCTATTCAAAAAAGTAAGTAGTTCCTATTTGTGCAAGTGAAGTGTGTCTAGTTAGTGGAAAGGACAGATAAAACATGTGGAGTGAAGCCAGTCTAACAGGATTCTCATTAGTGCTACTATATCATATTGTTTCATGTCTATGAGGTTCAGGCCCCTGTTTGCACTTTTATCATACTAATGCAAGGATTTTTCTTACAAATATGGGACCTGTTATCCAGAATGCTCGGGACCTGGGGTTGTCCGGATAATGGATTTTTCTGTTATTTGCATCATCATATCATAAGTCTAGCAGAAAATTATGTAAACCCAATAGGCTGGTTTTGCCAACAATAAGGATTAATTATATCTTAGTTGGGATCAAGTACAAAGTACTGTTTTATTATTACAGAGAGAAAGGAAATCAATTTTAAAAATCTGGATTATTTGATTATAATGGAGTCTATATGGGAGACAGCCTTTCCGTAATTCGGAGCTTTCTGGATAACAGGTTTCCGGATAAAGGATACCATACCAGTATTACATACATAGAAAGTCATGGAAAAGTGATGTAATTTCTTTGAAGTCGTTTTGTTATCACATGGATGGAAGGGTTTGTAGCTTGTACATTCATTTAAGGAATGCTAACATTATAACTGAATTTTCCTAACTCATGTAGTAGAAGTTGTTATTTTTCCAGCTTTTACTTAAATCTGTGATTGTTGCTATGGTATGTCCTATACTAAGGTCATAAACCTTATAATTTCAGGGGATACGTACCCCGTGAGGTGTTATCAGGGTTGTACTGGCCCGGAGGGACACCTGGAAAAAACCTGGTGGGCCCAGCCCTCGTGGGCCACTGCCGGGCCAGAAACTCTCTCCCTATCCTCTGCCCCTCCAAAAAATTGTGGCGCGCATGCACGCTGTACGGCTAGGGTTGCCACCTTTTGAAATAATTATTACCGGCCGACGGGGGCGGGGCCAAAAGGGGACGGGGTGTGATGTCAAGGGGGCGGTACATGATGTCAAAGGGGCGGTGCGCGACATCAAAGGGGGCGGAGCCACATACGCGATGGGATGAAGACGCGAGAAAGGTAAGTTATTATTGGACTTAAGGCAAGGCAAGGGCCATTTTTAAGTGGTATCACAAATTTACCGGCAGCTACATTGCCGGTAAATTTGTAATACCGGCCCCGGCCTTGGCTGGTGTTTTACCGGCTAGGCCGGTAAAATACCGGCCGGGTGGCAACCCTATGTACGGCTCAGTGAGCACCGTGCGGCCCAGTGCACACCATGCCCCTGCTTGGCTTTGGCTCTGTGCGCCTCCGTGCAGTCAGGGGACCAGGAGGTCCAGACGGGGGGCCCTGGACAGTAGTCCCAGTGGGCCCCCCAGTCCGACCCTGGTTGTTATATAGTGAATAAAGTACCCCCTCTTGTAAAATATAAGGATATTATAAGTTACCGAGGAGTTTCATGACCATATAAAAACACGAGGCCGAAGGCCGAGTGTTTTTATACAGGTCATGGAACTCCGAGGTAACTTCTAATATCCTCATATTTTGCAAACGGGGGTACTTTATTTATTATAATACACAAGTTTCAGTGAGTCATGTGACAGAAATTACATCAGAACTCACCGTTTATAACTGATGACATCAGAACTCACCGTTTATAAGGATATCATTTGCAAGATATTTACGGCTTTTGTGTATTATATATTGTTATCCCTGGGCAGGGTTGGACCGCCGTGCATGTTTGCACTGTGTTTTCTCCCAGTCACGGCAGATAGAAGAGCAGGATGTGGATCTGGCCCTGCTTGGTGGTGTACATAACAGAAAGCTCTGAGGGGTGTTGACTGTGGTCACAACAGCACATAAACTTAGGTATTAGGTGGGCCCTAGGTACTCCAGTCCTGCACTGTGTTATATTGTATGAAGGAATCTTCAAACGTGCCTATCTTTGCTGCTAAATGCTGTGGTGGCCCTGAACTGCTACAAAAGAGCCAACACATAGGTATAGCATTATTAGCTGAATTATTTGATAAGCTTTAGTTCTGATTTCAGCCAGTACAGTTCCCTTTCAGTTATGAATGATTTCAATTGAAACTTTACGCAGGTGTGAAGATGAGCGCTGTACCAACCTTGGCCTCTACTCCATGCACATATATATGTGTAAATATTGAATCATATTCTTTATTGTAGCTGAAATTTACCTTATACTTAGACCCAATAAGCACACAATATCACAATTAAAACAAGAGAGCTGGTATCTTATTTTAAACAGTTTTCAGACTTTATTTTGTGGTGATTGGAAAAAAGACGAGTAATAAAGTTAGTAATGGTTATCACATGCTGTACTGTATACTGTGCCCAGTCCTCCAAGACTCCTACAGCAGATCACAGCGGATTTACTACCCTAAAACTTTGATGTGATGACAGACATAAATTAAAATAGAAAAAGGTTTGCTTTTTTCCCCCCATTGTGAATATAAATGCTAGTATGAACCATAAAACTGAAGTGTAAGTGCACAGCATTTTGATTGTGCCAGATCAGTCGGTGACCAGTTGCATGGACTGCAGGGCAGACATGAACTTATGAATTAAATTTAACATTAAATTAAACATGATCTCTGGTTATAAGAGGCAGTGAGACCAAGAGGAAAACCTATATAATAATACTGATAGGAGGCTACAGTAGTCAGCAGGCGGTGAATGTGAAACTCCTCACCCAGTGGTGCCTAATCTCAGTTATACTACAAAATGCTCATGTACTTTTTGTTCAGTAGTGAATGAAACGCCTTCTTTCTCCAGTACAAGATGGTGAGTGGATATTAATAATGAGTCTAATGTGTATAGCTAAATAAATGACTGAAATGGAAGATAAATATAGTAAAAAAAAATCATTTCAACCAGTAGATACACCTAGTCTGCCCATTAAAATGACTTTGCCAGCGTGCGAAAATCAAAGTGTGCAACGTTAGAAATGATAAAGTGAAAGGCATGTGTTTAAGGGCACAACGTATGCTTTATTAAGCCAAGATACAAACGTGTCCCCATTTTGCCCGGTGGCACAACTAGGCTACCATCACATTAGCCAAGCCCTTAGTAATACGTAGCTGAACCCTCCCATCTCTACGTTCCTAAACTAAAGTGGAATAGCCATATCAGGACACAATAACTACCCCATACACAATCAACTCCACTTGTATGCACCCCACGGAATTTATTCTGTGCTATAGTGCCCTCTTACACCTCCACTGCACAGGACCCTCAAATAGTATTAGTCTCTATCTTATGTTAATAAATAGCACCAGCTGACTTTTTAATGGCTCTGAGTTAATTAATGAGAAGCTGTAGGTTTAGGCTTACTAACAGGTTCTAAGTTTGGGAGGCTGAAGCCCAACCCAAGGCCTAGTGTGTGTTATTTCCACTATGACAAAACTGGCACTCAAACTGCCATCAGGACACAGACTAGAGCTGCTTGGAGACAGGAATCCTAAATATTTGTAGAACATGAGGTTGGAGAGCTGCAGTGCTCTGCTATTGCTTTAATCAGCCCATCCAATTGATTCTACACAAAAAGCATCAAACAGTGTCCGTTTCACAGTAAAGAAATTAAGAACCAAGAAAAAAATATGAAGATGAGAAACATAAGTGTATAAATGCAGGTCAGGAGGTATGCAGCTTCTGTCTTCACCAGAAAGTCCAAATGCTGTGCATACAAGAGGAATTTACTGCATATAAATATATATATATTTTCATAATGGGTCACTGGGAAAGAATTCCAGACATACCAGGGAGAAGGATCAGGCTCACAATTAACACACACACACATGCACGCATCGAGATTCTAGTACCCCATCCCTGTTCATATGAACAGGTGTCTATACAGCAGCAAGTCAATTCCATTACAACACAACCTTGGCCTTAGACTACAATGAGATGGGGACAGGCTCCTCTTCTAGTCACACCTCAAATCACCAGATTGGGACCCAATCATAGATTTCCACATGCACAAGGTCAAACAGCAAGAAAAAACATTCTCGTGGTCTAAAAATGTAACAAACAAGGTCTCCCACATTGTGTAGCCTTATTCTGAAAAAGGATGATGGGAGCTAAAGTCGATGAAACCTGAACAGGCCAATCAATGTCTTAGGCTGAAGGGCCAAGGATATCCATCTTGTACTACTCAACGACAACAATCATCATACTCTCACACAGCTAGTGGCTTATCCTAGCACAGATATAATTATTTAAATTGATTAAACAGAACAAGGCTCATTTAGCTGTATCTACTGACACCTTAAACATGCCAGTAACTCCAGGGTTCCTTCAGCATGTTGCTACAACAGAGTTGCACACAAGTAATTGCATACTAACAAATGCCACACCATGGAAGTGACACCATCTCTACTATGAACATTTTAGCTGATTGACAAACAAAGACTCTTGCAGTGGAGTTTGTTTTGGTTGTATCGGACACAACTGTGGCAAACCAAGGTTGTGTATGGTCACAATGATGCTGGAACTGTTGGGAAAATAACTGCATGAGTTAAAATAAACTAGAAAAAGCACTTGAGCCTTATACTACTGGAAGCACATTGGGGTACAAAAAAATAATTGGTTTCAGGTTCTTCCTTTCTAACTAAATAGATTGTAACTTAAAATATAGATACAAACTGATATAATTTGATTATAGAACTACAAGATGTGCAGTCGTACAGATATCACTTAACCATCAGCTAAGCCTAGATATCAATCTAATGAGCATTTATAGCAGTGATGGTGACAATTGGCCAGCAAAATAAATATGTGTTAAGCTAACCCCATTCTAAAACTCAACTGCAGAAAGTGTTTCCATAAAACGGTTCTAGTTCTCTAATATGTTGCCATAGTGAAGGCTTTGTGTGCATTAAAGTTCTACTCCTGATTCTCTTGCAGGCCATGTCTTTTTCAGATAAAACTTTCTTAAGGCTCTGTCACCTGTAATGGAGTCAGGAACAATGACATGTACTTAAAGGAGAACTAAAGCCTAGAACAATGACTGTTCATGGATTCAAAGGAGAACTAAAGCCTAGAAATTAATATGGATTAAAATAACATATTTTATATACTGAACTTATTGCACCAGCCTAAAGTTTCAGCTTGTCAATAGCAGCAATGATCCAGGACTTCATACTTGTCACAGGGGGTCACCATCTTGGAAAGTGTCTGTGACACTCACATGCTCAGTGGGCTCTGAGCAGTGGTTGAGAAGCTACACTTATCCAGCAGATAATGAGGTTGGTCTGTAATATAAGCTGATGCTACAGGGCTGATTATTAACTTCTGTTGCTAGTTGCACTGGTTTCTGTGCTGCCATGTAGTAAATACCCATATTAATTACTAATCAGCCTTATATTGTGACATTTCTATTCTATGTGTACTGTATATTGTGAGTGGGTCCCTAAGCTCAGTAAGTGACAGCAGCACTGAGCATGTGAATCAGCAGAAAAGAAGATGGGGATCTACTGGGGAGACACAGATCTTTACTGCTAAAGGGCTGTGGTTGCCTTGGGCTGGTACAGACGCCCAAAACATAATGTACATTTCTAGCTACTTCTTTACTTTATTAAAGCTTTAGTTCTCTTTTAAATGTTGGGTGATTAGAGCAGTGTAAAACTACAACTGTTGTGTAGAGCAGTAACAGCTGGTGTCACAGGAGCAACTACCACAATAGCAGTTTGAGTGTGTCAATGTACTGACCCAGGCACAACTACAACCAAGAAGCCTGCGAGTATAAAGCATGTTTCAAATGTGGAGACCAGAGGAAATCAATATGTGTTAATGAAACTAGGTTAATCTTAAATTTGTTCTCTTAGTTTGCATAGCATGAAGGCATAACAAAACACTGGCTCCTTTGATTATTTATGACAAAGGCATTGTTGTCTGGTAATTAATATAGTGATATTTATTTATTTCTGGAAAGTAGCATGGGACCATTCATATAAATATTCCCAAATACACAGTCCTCTTCCGCATCTACAAGAACATAGATAGAAAGGTCACCTTATAAGAGAAGAATTGCCTTATAGGTTTTTGGATCTGGAAGCAAATGGGCTATTGGGTGCTGTTTGTTTCAAGGGGTCTGGCTACCATCTTGTTGGAATAACAATGCTGATTAAAGGACACATTTATTTCAGGTACAACTGGTTTTAGAATGTATTTATACACAAAGACCCAAATATAAATATATGCTGAAACTGCTCAATTGTCCCCACTGGGCTGAATTTGCATGCTTTGCTTCTCCAATTACATCCCTCATCTCTTCATATACATCAAATATAAAGTAAAAAAAAATCTATATTTAAAAAAAAATGTAAACAGCACTGGATACACCAAGCACTGGGCACTTGTCTGTGAAACATCTTAAGAACAAAATATAAGCCTTGCTGGCTAAGAATAACCATTCCAGCAATAAATCAGATAAGCATATAACTATAACATAAGAACAACAAAAATGTGTTATTTCCAGCATTTAATAAACACCCTGTCCTAGAAGGGATTAAGTCTTTCCTTGGATCCTGACACTTCAGGAGCACCAAGGAATTTTCTAGAAGACTTCACTGGAATCATTATAAACCAACTATTACTTTCCATTTACATGATTCAGTCTAAACCCCATTAACTTTCTGTCTAGTGAAAAAAACCAAAAGGGAATTCTGATTAATCATTAGCGATCGGAATAGGAATGTAAAACCAAGAGGCTTTGCACTGGAGAATTCTTCAGGGGTGCAATCATTTCTTAAGTGAAGAGACAGGAATATAAAGACAGGTAGGTAGGCTAATGGGTTTGGAAGATCCAGTACAGAAGCTCATTAGAACAAGAAGGCCACAATTTAAAAAAACAGGATCCCTATCTCCTCCTCTCTGCACAGCCAACAGATCTACAACATGCAAAGCTTCCTATCCAATCTGAGGAACATATATTGAAGTGCATGGCCTAGGCTCAATGCACCATGTCAGAAAGGCTGAGGGATAAAACGCATGCACTCACACACACACAACATAGAAGGTGCAACCTCTGGGGGGCAAAGATGCCGCTACCTATTTCTTAAAGAACAAAATAAAATGTCTGCAATAAATGTCTAAAAATCCCTGATTTGCATTCCCCATTAGGTTACCATTGACACTACCTGTGGATGGCATCATGTCTCTCTCATGTCTCTCTATGTCTTTGAATCCATAACTCTAGATGAAATTTTGGTCTGGTTGCATGATGGAAGCACTCACACGCAATCGCATACACACACTGCCTTCTCCTTCCTCCCCCCCACACGCAAAATATAAAAAGCAATAAGTTTACAAAAATAGAAAATAATTACAGCAGTGACTGGGTGGGGAGAGGAGGGAAAGGGGGGCCAGTGAGAAGGAGAAAGGGTAATGGGTCCCCGATTATTTGGCTGAGCAGTATAATATGGGTGGTTTATTTAATGCATCTTCCTCTAAGTGCAGCTCTTGTTGGTCCACTAAAACGTCCTTCATGCAGCCAATGAAACCCGTGCTGTAAGCTTTGGGCAGCTTGTACAAAATACTCAGCTTCTCTATTCCACCTGCCAGCAGAAGAAAAAGAAAAAAAAGTTCAAATCAATATCTAATCAGCACATGCCTTTATTTGCCAGAAATGTGAGGGTGATGTAAAAGTGGTGGGAATCAAAGAGCCAGACCAAAGAAATGACAGTTATGTGCTACGTTCTTTATTGAAATCTGCACTTAATGTGTAATAATAAAGCAGGATGAGATTAATAAGAGCTTCAATATATGCAGAGTGCTTCAGCATAACCTTTTTTTTCCCTTTATGTTTATTCAGCACATAACAAGGGCAGGAGGAATAATAATAAAACCTCAATTTGCAGACAATCAAAAGAACCAGGCAGTGGAGAACATGAAACGAGACATTCATACAACTGCACTATACAGAAAGGGAAATCTGGAGAATCCATTTATATGGTCTCCTGGATATGCGTGTGGATTGACAGTTCTTCTTTAATGTAATTAACAGACTAAATGGAAACCCTGCAACATTAACTTTTATCATCTGTTAGCCTAGCTCATCTATAAACTTGGCAAACACAAGCTATGCTTGCAAATAAAATGCTAAAACTGAGAATCTGAAGAAGTGAAAATTAAGTTAAATGATTTACAGACTGAGTATTAGAATACTGCTGTCTGTGTTGTACTATTGCTCATGTGATTTATAGCTCTGTATCATTCCATGGCTGGTACTGAAGAAGAAGGGACGCTGACAAGAAAAACATACATTAACCAGGGCTGTAAAACCTGTCACCCCTTCTAACTTTTGCTATTGGTAGCGCCGTCGTTACTGTTTATCTCACAGAAAGTGAGTTATATTGGTGGATGTGTGCCAGTTTGTGGTGTGATTCAGCAGGAAATCCCCTGTGTTGCAGATGCGCTGAACATGGCAGACATCACACAAACTTGTCATGACATGAAGTAACATTAGTAGACACAAATACCCAGAATTACTCAAACAATTTGCACTGGAACTAGAATGAACTAAAATCTCAACATGTCACAACATGGAATATAATATCAAATAGCCGGTATATATCCTTTAGGTTACATTGTAGCATTACATACAGATTTGTACAAGGTCTTTTAATCATTCATAATATTTTCCTGCTTCAGGAATGAGATCCCTGTTATACAATACCACTGATTATGATCACATTTATAGATCATGGCACTGCTGCCAATACACCTGATACACAAGTCCAGATTTGGTCTGGCAGATTTTGACCATATTGCCCAACCAAATTAGGGAACATATGGCAGAATAGCAAAAAAGCTATTTGGGGGTGGTGGTAACATTATTATGATCTATTATTATGACATTATTATGATTGATTTAACAGTGAGAAACCATGTCATTAAAATATTACATTTGCATTCTTCTAAGCTCACTTTTACTCAGGCCTTATCTCCTCTGCTTCAAAGGAGAAGGAAAGGATAAAATTAAGTAACCTTTATCAGAAAAGCCTATATAAATACACCAGTAAACTCTCAAAGTAATGCTGCTCTGAGTCCTCTGTCAAAAAAAATGATTTCCTTCTACTGTGTACACATAGGCTTCTGTATCAGATTTCCTGTTTTCAGCTTAAACCTCCTTGCCCTGGGCGTGAGCACGCTCAGTTTGCTCCTCTCCCCCTCCCTCCTCCCCTCCCTGCTGTAATCTGAGCCCAGATCTATGAGTGAGCAGGAAGAGACTCAGGTAGGAAGTGATGTCACAGCAAGATAATATGACAGCTGCTATCATAGACAAACAGAGACTAGAGACAGTGTCTAGAGCTGTTTAATCGGGTATGGAAAAGCATACTGCCTTGGTAGTTTTCCTTCTCCTTTAAGAGAATTACCAGAACTTTACCTCTATTAAAAGTGCAACAAGCAAGGGAGGAGGCTGCACTGCTTCTACAGCCTAAGGCTGCAAATGGGCCTCAAGCTCTTACGTGAATCATGCAAATGTATGTTGTTATTTTCCTCCTGTAGCTATAACTGGAACTCTTATTCTCTATTTATTTTTATTGTATTCTGCAGCCTTCCCAAGAGTGAAATAAATCATCAGGTTAAAGCAAGATATCCAGCCAGATGTCCTTTGTTATGTGATAAAATAACACTGTGCTGAGTACAGATATGAAATTGGCCTATAAAAACAATGGTTTGGGGATAACAGTATGCATTTAAAGACTGAAAACACAGCATTTTTTTTTAATCTCAGAAAAATATTCTTCGTTTTTAAGGAACAAACAAAATACTGCAGTAAGCTGATGCTAATATATAAGGATCATGTGCTGTTAGACTTAGAAGGATAAAAAGACATACCCAGCCACAGGGCTCCATCAGTATCCAGTTCTTTGACTCCAAGAGGAGAGGACCCATGGACAGGGGCCTCGTTGCCAACATGCAAAAAGCCATCTCGGATGTTTCTAAAATGAAATTTACATTAAATCGCATTAGATGCTGGTAAACACAAATTTTTGATGTCATCAGATTCTCACACTGATCAGGCAGTGGTCACACTCTGGAAGAATACAAACTGTATAAATGGCAACTATGCATTATGCACAATAATGTTTAATGTCTTGACTTGGACCCAAGAGCACTGGTGTGAATACTCGTGCCTCACATTCCTGGGGCGGCCGCCAATCCCTTACTTTCATGTAGCCAACGACTGACCCCAATGTTTTTCTAAGTTGTCAGTCGCTGAGCACATTGTGTCCCTGATACTCAAACCCTGGCATCCAGAGTATCTGCAAAGCACCCCTTTAAGCAGCACCATAATCACCGCCTCTCTGTCCCCATAGAAAGTATAAACCCTGTTGCTCATGGAATGTCGCTGGATGTCTAACTGTACATTAACTTCTTCTAGTCCTACATGCAATTATTTATCATGAAGTCTTCTATTCATTCAGCAGTCACCACTACCATTCCTATGGTCTGTACAAAAGGGGAGCTACAGTTTAACAATGATGTGTGGAAAGGTTTGAATGCATTACGAACACAGAATGTCATCTTTCAGAGATTTTAAAGTGGCAGGATATCATGTCCCAGCATTAATACCTGAGAGATAATATCACTGCATTAAAACTTGTGAAAGGAGGGAAGGCTCACATTTAAAGGGGTAGTTCAAATTAACATTTAGGGGGTCCGAATGTCCAAATTTGACTATAAAATCTGAATTTTTAGTGAAAAACTTAATCAAAAAAATCCAGCATCTCAGACCTGCCGAGGTTGTATATAAGTCAGTGGCAAAAGTCCCGAAGATATCCAGATCTGCACTGGGTTTGTCCTAAAAAATCTTGAGTTTTCGGGCAGAAAATCTAAAATAATTAGTACTATTCGAATTTTAGTACGATTGCCACCATTTTTCCTGATATTTTCCCGAACTCAAATTTTTAAATAAGGGGAAATAACCCATACGGCGGATTTGGATGGAGTATATTTTAAAAAATAATTAGATACATTCGGATTTGGATAAATAACCCCCACAATATGTTGTAGAAACCTTTCAATTATATATATATATTTACAGTACAGCAGCCAATAATCAATTGCTCTGTGAAGCGACAATGTTATTGTGATTTGCAGACCCTCTACTATTCATCTTCCAGTCTCTCATTCAAGCCACTGCCTGGTTGCTAGGGTAAAGTGGACCCTAGAAACAAGATAGCTGCTTAAATTCCAATCTGCAAAGCTGCTAAACAAAAAGAACAGAACAAAAATATCAGTCTACATTGAATACAAGTTAATTTCTAAGCACACTTCCAGTTTAATGTAACTAATAGACGGCTTGAATATAAAGTTTTTCTTCTATTCTGCTTCTCCACCTTGCAGTGTATTCAGTTGTCTGACTGCATGGAAACAGACGTTAACAACCAAAAACCGATGGAAAGACTGCATTTTGTTCTTGCTGTTCTTATTTGTTATTGTAATTTCTTACTAGGGCACAAAGTGTGTTTTGTTGCCTCAGTTGGCCACATTTGTCATTAGCAATGCAAAAAACACAACACATATACAAGTTCTTGTGCCTAATGCCTATGGCACCCATTCAGTAGCCTGAGGCTCAGATGTGCAGAAGGGAGCTCTGTACTTTTAACAGGCTATTTTGAGCCCAACAGAGGGGTGAGACATGAAAATATGCCTTCCACCCCATGATGGCACCCATAATAATACAAGTGTGTGCATAGCTTGCACCTATCAGTGTGTCACTGCATTGTGGGTATAGAACATGGGTGAATGGTATGCCTAATTGCCATTACCAGTGAATGTGTTTTGAAAAGAAGTGCACACTTTTATATGAGACCCACTCACTTGTACTTTGTAAAGTTGCATCTGCCATTGCCAGATGCCATTGGATTTTCTGCCTCCAGACACTTAATATTACAGTAAAACTCTTCATGAGTGGAGAGACCTGCTGTGCAGATGGAGCAGGCAATAGAATGGACCAGCCCTGGTATCTGGAGCAGGCAAGCCTGAGCACACCCATCTTTACTTTCCTGCCCGCTTCCCATTCTGCAGATGCTTTACTCTATTCTTATCCAGGGGGCACTGAAAGGTACACTGGGCTGATTGAAATCCCAGGCAGATACTGAAATCTTATTGTTCCAATGTATCTGTCTCATTATAGCTTTAATGCGCCCAGCGACAAAACGCATGGGGTCAAATCAGATGGAGCCTAACACGTCAAGATATAATTGGACTGAATGAAAAGTCGGAGGTAACAACTACACGGGCTGATGAAGATGCTGCTTTCTGCGTCTACATCAGACAGTCGGGTCGCGTCAGATGTGATGTAGTTCTTACCTCCGACTTTTCATTAAGTCCAATTAGATTCTTGACACCTGAGTCTCCATCCAACTTGTCACCGGCATTTCGTCGCCGGGCACCAATCCGACGAGAAACACTTGTGTGGTTTTAACTTAATCAAAGTGCAGACTTAGAGATTCAAGCCGCAGAATGAGTGAGATAAGGAAAGCAAACATGTTCAATCAAGCAAGGATAAGGCAGTGAGAAAAGAAAGCATTCTGTCTTGCAGTTATTTAATAGAAAAGTATTTACCATAGACTGTCTGAGAAAAGTCCCTTTTTCTTCCATTTAATTTAATTCATTATATTATGCTGGAAACGCAGTTTATCAATGACCACTACTTCAGAGAAAATCGTGCCTGTATTTCTGTAGCACAGATAACTATGGTAACTAGACGTTCTGCATATATAAAGGAATATTTCCAGGGTTCCCATTTTTCTTCTGTTATCTTTCTCTGCTATTCATAAAATTGGCATAAAAAAGTCATTTTCACAGTCTCTGCTAGTAATTAATCAAACTAACTAATTAATAAACACTTGAAAAACAGGGCCCCAGGCTCCCATCTGAAACTGAGCTCAGTGTAATAGTGTCAGGTTATTAACCTGTGACTTCTATGGAAACTACTCTGCTCTGTAACCTAGATAAAGGCACAGCTGCAGTTGGTCAGTTTTACATTACTTGGTCAGTTGTTTCGCAGGCTCTCTGATGCTGAATAGGTCTGTTTATGTAGGATAAATTTCATTTCACTGCAATAAGAGTATAAAAAATGTTTTTTAAAGGGGTTATTCACCTTCCAAACACCTTTTCCAGTTCAATTGTTTTCAGATTGTTTTGCAGAAATAAACTGTGGAATTTTTTCAATTGCTTTCCATTATTTATGTTTAAAGTTTAATGTTCATGTCTCTGGTGTAGAGTCCTGCAGCCTGTTGGGTACCCGCAGGTTACCCGCAAAAACCTGCGGTACCCTACAGATTGCAGGTAGAAGTTCCAGGTGGGGGTATAGACGCGGTTCTGCGGGTCAGACTGTGGGTCTTTTCAATAGTGTTTTTAATTCTTTTTGTTCTAATCACGCCTACTTCCGATGATGTCACTTCTGGTTTACAATGACAGCACTTCCTGATTCTTGGTGGTCAGCAGGCTGCAGATTGGGTTGCGGATAAGGTACTTGCCGGACAGGTTCAAGCGGGTAAGAACGTGGGTTGCGGGTCCGGGTTTCAGATTGCAGGTTACGGGTTCGAAAAAATGGACCCGTGCAGGACTCTACTCCAGTGTTTCAGTCTGGTAGCTCGGTAATTCTGCAACATTTAGTTGATGCATTTCTTAGCAGTATCTGTGGATTATTGCAACTATTGTATCAATTCTAAAAGCTGTCTGTAACGAAACCCAGAGATTCTGCTCAGCAGGGACAAAGATAAGAAATGTATCAACTAAATGGATCAATTTAAACAGTTAAAGAGTCGCTGACTCCCCCCCCCCCTTTCTCCCAGAGCTGCTTTAGAATGTGAAAGTAGAAAGTAATTGGTAAAAGTCTTTATTTCTGGTGAGCTATCTGAAACCAACCGAACTGAAAAAAGTGTTGGAATGAGAACCACCCCTTTTAAGCTGTTGAGGTAATGTCATAAGTTGTGTAATATAAAAAGGTACCAATTTTACAATGTTGTTCATTAGAAGTTGCCACATTGTGATAACTGCACACAGTATACTTTTTTGGTGGACATAAACTGACTTTCTTATTAGGAAATGTTATTATATACACAGCCTACTGGTGCAAACCATAATATGACATCCTGTTGTCCACTTGGGTCACTAAATGCTTTCACAGGTTCTTAAACGCTGCAAAGGTGACATTTATTGACATTTTGCTTATGCCTTTCTGGTACTGACTTTTACTAATCACAACATCCATTCCCACTAGAATGTTTTTATATAGTAATGTCTTTGTAGCAATCAGATGCTACTTATTACCCATTGACCCACAAAAGGTGCTGTTTAACTGTTGTCTATCATCTGTAATAGCAGTTACTCAGACAAGTCCACCATTCAGGACTCTTTCTTATTCTCCTGCTCTAAAGGTTGCCTCTGTAAAGGATTTTGGCCTGAACTGGAGGGCTCCCAAAATGCACAAGTCGCTAAAATTTACACCCAAATTAATATTTGATTCTGTCTTTTTTCAAATGCAATTTCCTTGCACAACTTTTCTTGGGATCTTTATTCTGCCGTAGTTCCCACAGGTGCTCTGTCCCTGGCAACAACTAAATTAAGTTCTTGTAAATATTATGAGAATCAAAGGCAGAAAAAAGAATGACTTCTGTTTAAATGTTTATTGTGTGTTCACAATAAATGTTTAGACAGCAGTAATGCGGCTTTCTGCCTGTGATTCTCATAATATTCACAAGAACACTAGAGCTTATATGTACATATATGTATATGTACTGTACATTGGCCTAGAATTCTATGATGAATACTCTGTTCTGGCACCCGTAGATATTTTGCGACCCATAGACTCACCGTATAGCTTTGATGCGTATCCACTCATTTGTGTTCACACGTACTGTGGATTGTAGGACAACAGGCTTGGAGCCCAGATCAAAAGTCATCTGGACATACCCTCCAACCACAGCCAAGGCAATATAATGGGCACGCTCTGTCCCTTTCCCGCTCCAAAGGATGAGACCCTGAGTGGCTTCTGTCTTGATGCTCAGCTCAAATTGGTTGACCAGCAGAGCCTTCTCGCTGTGAAGAGGAAGAACATGGACAGAATTACTAAATAGGATATCTAAAGATCAGGCACATCATGGATAACATTTTCTACATTAAAGGATTCAGGATCTCATTTTCAGCTATTTAAATGTCTAGTGAGCATCAACATAATGAATGAGGCATATCCACTGCAAAATGGCATCCACTTTCTCTCCTGAGTCAATGCCCTGTTAGAAGCACCTTCCATGTTTTATGACAAATAAATTGATGTCATGATTTTAGACACAACCGTGGAATGTACGGACTGTGTATTTAGGAGCATGTATATCTCAACAGCATTCTATTAATCTGTTTAGGGGACCCCGTAATTAAAATATTACACACATTATGGCTGTAATAAATCCCCCTGACCCATATGGCATGCCTTTTTGTAGTACTCCTTTGTGAAGCCTTTATCTGTACAGGACAAGGCTATTTATAAAACATGATCACACACATTTAGAAACACCGACAATGTACAGTGACAACAAGACAACACAAAACATCACAAACTGCCTCCACGTTCTACTTTTAGAATATAAGCATATTGGCATATGGGCTCTGAAGTGAAATAATGAGCAGAATGGGCATGATTACTCCTACTCAACGGCAGCTGAGAGAAAGGGAACTTCCACAAGTGCCTGATAAAGCGTGGCAGTGGGAGAGAGAGAAAACCTAGTCTGCTTCTCAGCTGTCAACTTCATTGGCTTGAATTGTACTCTGTGCTCTCATGCTTATTAATCCTGTAATATGTTCAGTAACGGAATACAAAACCTCAGTAAAATAATGGTAACAATTTCATGGACTGAAATCCCAGATGCCATGTCCTAGTAATAGAACTAGAATCAAACAAACATACTGTATAAACTAGTCCAATTACATGAAAAGAAATATTAAAGTGTGCTACATTTCACATAAATGCTAAGAGAAGTTGATATAGCTTGTGCTGTTTTTGGCATTTCTTGCAAACCATGCACAATACAGTGTCTGGGATAAGATATGGAAACGATTTCACATGGATTGGTGAATAATTAACAATGATTTTAAAGGATTCAGACTTCCTGGCTTCATTCAGCTATAACTTCCAGCATAATGCCACAATTGGAAGGTGGTAGGTTGGGTGGCTTTATCTCTATAGAAAGTAGAAACAGTTTGTATCTGAACGAAGTTTGTTTGTTGTTCAAAAGTTATTGAAAACAATTGGCTCTTTAGGAAACCTTGATAATGAACACTTTGTAATGTGAGACAAACATGAGATGAAATAAGAGAAATTCACATTATTGAGCATCATAACCTTATTGCTGCAATGTGATTTGGAGAAAGCATAAAATACAATAAAAGCAAGCAATAAAGCAGGCAGCAGAGACTTACCTGGGATCTTCTGGATTGTCCACAGGGCCAGTTCTTAGAGGCAGAAAGAAAGTGGGAGCATGCAGTAAGCAGCAGCAAATATATAGCAGCAGAACCTCTACCAACCCAACCAAGTAGAACCCATCCAAAGCCCTTTAACAGTCCCCAGGGTCCATAGCAAAGTTAGTCATGTCAAATATAAATGAAAGCTACATAGAACAAGCTACTGTTTTATTATTATTACAGAGAAAAAGGAAACGATTTAGAAAGATTTGGATTATCTGGTTAAAATGGAGTCTATGGGAGACAGCCGTTCCGTAATTTAGAGCTTTCTGGATAACGGGTTTATGTTGAATGTATTATTTTGACCTCTCTCATTATTGTTCTGAGGTCAATGCCCAGGAGACCTGTAACATCATATTTAAAGTTGTAACTCTAGTTAAAATATGTTGTTGGTCAATATAAATACTAAATGGCAGAGGAACTATTATAGAAAACATGGTTCTTTAGCTTGCTGAACCTATAGATTTCTCAATCGGATGCGGCAAGTATTAGTACTGCAACTTTGACTTTACCATTGTCAATGAGTGGGGGTTTTGCCGTCTTTTGTTCTTGATGCAATATGAAATATGCTAATCCTATTTATTACAGTGGACTCAGATCCCTAAGGAATAGGGGGTAATGGATGAGATTCATAAAATAACCATCTCTGGCATTACGTGATCCCTGTAATTGATAAATCCCAGAAAATGTCATCTGAAGCTGGCAGATGGAACAAATTCAAGCACAAGCAAGCATTGCCAGTTTTTTGCTCTCAATTCAATTCAATTGCTCTCAATTCAATTAGGTATGATAAAAATCATTCATATGTTCTTCTCCATGCAACGGTTCATATGTTCCTTTCCAGCAAAGTGCTTTTGGCAGTTTTGGCCTTGAAATAAAAAAACAGATCAGCGTATGCAGATATTTCTGCCCCATTATCGCTCCCTAGAATACCCCATTGGACATACCTGTTGTCCCACTAGCTACTCACTGGTACTACATACTGTAAGCTACATGCCTTGGGCAATGCAACCACTGTGCAATATTATACAGTAGTTGGCCAGTGATATATATACTAATTGATAAAGGGCTTTGCCCGAAACATGTTGTGTACTTAGCACCTCCTCAATAAAGGAATTTTGCAGCTTCAATTGCTTGCCTTTGGATTCATCCTTCAACTATTTATTTCTGCTTGTGCAACTACTTCGGGATATTAACACAGGATACCCCGTGGGATGAACAACACTACCCTTCAAGAGTGAGCTATAGTAAGTTTATTCAGTGATATATATATATATATATAGTGAATCAGGTTCTGTAGAAGTTGTTATTGTTAAGCAATTGTTATTTTCAGCTGCATTTCTTATATTGGCTAATTTACATTTACCCATAACCCTCAAGGCTAAGGGGCGCATTTACTAAAAGTCGAAGTGAAAATTTGAATTTCGAAGTAATTTTGGGCTACTTCGACTATTGAATAGTCCAAAATTCGATTCGAATTGAATAAATTAGAAAATTCGAATTTCGAACTACTGGCCCTTTAAAAATCCTTCGACTATTCGGCAGCTTAAAGCTGCTGAATTGCCATTTTAGCCTATGGGGGACCTCACAGATTTAATCATGAAAATTCTGAGAAATCGAAGGATTTTGGTGAAATCGTTCGATCGAATCAAACGATTTTTTATTCGATCGAATACGGCCATATTCAATCGAAAATGACCCCACCAAAATAATTTGATGGTTGAATTTGAAGTTTTTTCACTTTGAAATTTGACCATTTGTAAATCTGCCCCTGAATGTTTGATATGGAAAACTGGGGAAAAAAATCATGAACATAAAAAAAATGTGGCCAATGGAGAAAAAGGCTTTATGTGACCAAGAAACAAAGGAGGAAGAACAAATAGTACATTATATTATTATATTGCATTTCACAATATCCAGTATAGTAGGGAATCAAATCCCTCATCTTGCAGACAGCCAGAACTGACATCTGAGCTCTATTTCTATCAGCAAAGCCGAACCTCAACCATGAAGCAACACTATTGGAACTGACTTACCAGATATTTGCCATTCAAATTAAACCGCAGAGCCCCCTGCATGCAATCTTATGATCTGCACAATTTTATATATAAAAAAAAAATATGAAAGCCTCTGAAGCAAACATGGCATTTATCTATATGCAGACTAAGGCTACAATTATATTTAAATGTATATGAAGACGCTTGCTTTTTGAAGTTACTAGCCCTTGAGGATTGCAATTTGTCTAGATGCTTTACTGATAAAAGCACTGGCAATTAAAGTCTTTCATGTTGGCAAGCCAGAAGCCTAAAGTGCTGTGCATGTATTAACTCCATTTAGATAGATTTATGACTATTGTGGGGATATACAGTAAACATTATATAAAATAGGAAACGCATCGATCATATCTAATTTGCTGTTGTAGCACATCTATTTTCTTTAATATTACTAACGTCCCCATTTCAAGGGACTGACTTCTCTACTTCATTTTACCTGAATATAGGAAGTTTTTTACATTTAGCTGAGAAACTAAAAAATGCCTACTGCCTCACTACTCTGCCTCCTACACTACTCTTCTTAAAGGACCAGTAAAGTAAGACCAAAAAATTAAAGTGTTTTAAAGTAATGAAAATATAAAGCTGGAGAGTCTGCTTCAGAAACACAACTATAGTTTATATAAACAAGCTGCTGTCTAGCCATGGGGGCAGCCATTCAGTCTGAAAAAAGGAGAAAGGCACAGGTTACATAGTAGATAACTGAAAAGTAGGGATGGACAGAATCCAGGATTTGGTTCGAGATTCAGCCTTTTTCAACAGGATTATGGCCGAATACTTGTGCATGGCTGTACCAAATCCTAAAATGCATATGTAAATTAGGTGTGGGAAGGGAAATCACATGACTTTTTGTCACAAAACAATGAAGTAAAAAACATTTCCCCACCCTTTTCCGCCCCTAATTTGCATATGCAGATTAGAATTCAGATCCAGTTCGGTATTTGGCTGAATCTTCCATGAAGGATTCGGCTGAATTTGGTGCATCCCTACTGCCTTTTTTAGTTTGTTTATATAAACTATAATAGTCTTTTTGAAGCAACCACCAGTTTTACCTATGCAGAGCAACAGTTCATTATATTTTTATTATTATTATATTTATTTTATTAAATACTATATTTTTTACTTTATTTAGTGGTGTTCCTTTAACTACTACCTGCTCTGATACATAGTCCTTAAAAAAGGAAACATGATCCATGTTTTCCCTGTTTGCATTTGTTATCTACCAGGCTGGTTTCTACAATGTGAAATTATAATATGTAACAACATGACTTGTTTTCTCCTGCTTTAGCCTGATTGGGAAATAATCCATGGCCAATAAATGATGACATTTCTTCATGCATGTGGCAAGAAGAAACTTGTCTCAATAACTTATATTGATCTCAATGCAGTGTATAAGCCCTGGATCATCTGGTCAGAGTGCAGACAGCGAAGAAAAGTGTATGTAGGGGCTGGGTGTTTGGGTACTGGAGTGAAAATAAAGGTAATAAGAAACACAGGAGAAAACAGGTGTGGTGGCTATGGGAGATGTGTTTACCAAAGTCCTTTCTGATGTTCTTGTAATTTTGTTAGTGATGCTAGGTTGCAACTTTGTGATCCAATTCTTCCCCTAACGAATGTGTTTTTTTGATATGACCAAACAAACTCTGTATCTACAGGTGGCTCCTCGAATTTATGGCATCACTGTCTATTATATATTGTAATTCCACTAGCCAAAAAAAAATGCCTATTGAACATTGAATGGTAATTATAGAAAATCAGATGGCACTCACTCCAGCAATTGTGCTAATAACTCAAATCATTTATTAGGATCTCCTAATTTATTCTTTAGCGAATTTAACATACTCATATTCCATGAAGCACAGCTGATACGTAGAGCAGATGATACAGTGTCTAAAAATTACACTGCCACTGTTTTATCAACTAAGCTGCACAGGAACTTCACATGCATGCTCCTGATAAATAACTCCTATAAGTGTCCTACTGATCAGTCCCAAGCCTGCCAGGTTTTTGTTGCTATACCATAACAATGCACACAGCACAAAGTGTAGAGATGACATGGCATATCAGATACACAAAATGTATATTAATGACACACTGCGTTCGTGGATGTATTTGCCCTGGGGGACTATCTGTGATACCTGAGAGCGCGTTTCATTATGTTCTGGTTACAACATTTGTTATGCCTCAGGAACTATATAAGCAATGAAGGTTATAATGGCAGTTATAATAAAGATCTGTTGTCTGATGGGTGCAGGATATTGCCTCCGCATTGGCAAGGAATACAGTTGGTATGGGCGAAATGTGGATGCCCCATGAACAGCACATGAACATGGTGCATTTATTAGCAGATGGGTGGGAGTCAGGTGATAAAGAGTTTTTGGAAAAACCATTTACTTACTCAGGTATCTCGTTAGTTAGTTGGCTTGAAAACAAGGAAATAACATAGACATATAAGACGGCAGACACACAAATCACTGAGAGACAATGACACAATAATGACTCAGATAAGTAAAACAGACAACGACACACAAGGTGGCAGCACATCTGTGTGTTAAGTGTTGTTGTACTGCAAATAAAGTTGTACGTCATCCAAATGTTCTGCTCAAATGGACTGACATCACCAATGCAACAACATAACAAGGAGCAGTATAAAGCTACGTAAGAGTCACATTTCTGAATGAGGCAGAAGGCCATTTTATCCATAGTTACTGGGCATATGAACAAAATGCAGAATGGTAGTGAGTGGAACTACAAGAATGCACACCAAATTCTCCATCTGACAGTTTAGCCTTACCTGAGAGACATCCATTACCATTGCTCTTTCTTTAGATGCAGGGTAACATCATGAATAATGATGAATAACACATAATTCAAGCTCTTAGAAGCTATTTTAGCTTGTTAGCAACATAGCAAGTATTTGCAGACCAACAATGGCCCACACATGTGACATCAATGAAAACAGGAGAGGTGCACGGTAGTTGGGAAGTATTTTTTTGCTATAATGAAAATTATTTCTTGCCAGGTACCCATCTCACTTACTCAGACTATAGGCTTCAAGCAGGAGTATTAAAGGAACAGTTCAGGGTAAAAATAAAAACTGGGTAAATAAATAAATATTTCTAATATAGTTAGTTAGCCAAAAATGTAATATATAAAGGCTGGAGTGACTGGATGTGTATCGTAACAGAACACAAACTTCCTGCTTTTCAGCTCCCTAAATCTGAGTTAGTTAGTGACTTAAGGGGGGCCACATGGTACATAACTGTTAAATGATTCTCAGCATTCAGCTCAGATTCAAAAACAACAGTTATGACCCATGTGGGCCTCCCTCAAGTCTCTGATTGGTTATTGCCTGGTAACCAATCAGTGGTAACCAAGAGAGCTGAAAGGCAAGAAGTTTTCTGTTCTGTTATGTTAGACTTACAGTCACTCCAGGCTTTATACATTACATTTTTGCCTAACTAACTATATTGAAAACATGACTATGAAGATTTTCATTCATCCAAGTCATGATATATGTAATATATCAATAATTACACAGCAAGTCCAGTTGTTTTAGAATTATATTAGATATATTGAAAACATTTTTCAATTCCTTTTAAGCAATAAACCAACAAATTCAGGACTGGTTGGGAAGGATGTAGAGCATGGGCATGTCAGTACAAGATATAACTTACCTTTTGGTTACAGCAATGTGATATTCCAAGTAAGTCTTGCCATCAAATGATACTGCCTCAGATTCTCCTGCTGCTTTCTCAATGGTCACTGCACCAAAAAAATCCATTAGAAAACCTGGTTAATTTGTGCTTCAAAACCATAGAATATATCCAGTAGTAATTGATCAACTGCTTGAATATATACTGCTACCATATATTAGTTAATGTGGCGCTAATAATTAATGTATTTTATTGCTTTTTCTCCTAACAGTCTTTTGTAACCTGGTCCTCCTTGTATACAGTGAACCGCAACATCCTCCACAGTATTTTAGTTTGACATCTGATCTAAGGGACGTCAGATTCATCGTTCATGCACTTCTATGTCTTACCACTGAAGCTTACCCCACAATCAATAAACAAATGAAAATGGTTGGCAGTAATAATTACATGAAGTTACAGTATAGGAATTACTGTACTACATATATCTATCTATATATATATATATATGATAAAAAAAAATCACTCTTTAAAGAGTGTCCAGAAGGCTTTATAATTATTCTAGGCTATATAAAAATAAAAAAGGTATTAAAAGAAAGGCCTGGGTCTAGAACATAGGTTCCAAGACTACTGGGATGTCCATTGGGAGAAAGTGACTAAATCAGTGGATGGGGTAGAAATAGGGTTCCCATCTTTTCTGGAAAAAATACTGGCCTTCCTATATATTTATCTTTTTCCCTATTAATAACATTGGGATCAACCATTGGCCAGGTGGCAACCCTAGGTAGAAAAGACATACGTCACCATCAATTTTTCTTTCTGTATTTTATGACTGAGCCCAAATAATTATATCTTGCAAAATTTGGGACATCATGAGGCTACAACTGTATCCCAATCTGCTAAAAAAAAGGTACAATCAGGAAATTTTCTAGTAAATTACTATGGATGCACCAAATCCACTATTTTGGATTTGGCCAAACCCTTGAATCCTTTGCAAAAGATTCGGCTGAATACCGAACCGAATTCTAATTTGCATATGCAATCCGAATGCTGCTGAAAAAGGCCGGATCCTGTCTGAATCCCGGATTTCGTGCATCCCTATAAATTACCCTGTCCCTCCCACCTTTCTACTCTATACTTCCCTGGATTAAAAGGAGGAAGGAGGTAGATGAGGCAGAAGCAAAAGCCAGAAGGGTTGATTCTTGGCCTGTATACAGTATAAACACAGGCCTATAAATAGGCCTAAGTGCAGCAGCACAATGCAGATTCTGGCACAAAAAGGAGCCAAAATGCATTTATGCGATCTTAATTTGTATATATGTCTAGTGTTAGCACCCAGGCCAATGCACCTCTTAGTGAGGACACAGGACAGCAGTAGAGACCAGTGGATTAGATGATTTATATACAGTCCGAGAATCCGTCCTCTCTGGCTGTAGCCTTACCACTAAGGGGCAGATTTATTAATTTCACAAGAAGGATTCGAAGTTTGATCGAATTTTCAAAAAGATTCAAATTCGAATTTTTGAATGTTTTTGAAGACCACTTCGACCAGTGAATTTTGAAAATTCGATTGAATCGAATGATTCGAATAAAAATCTATTCGACTATTCGACAGTCGAATTACATCCCCTTTTTTTTCAACTACCTAGTTCGCCAGATCAAAGGTAGATCAAAGGCTTTCATTATTTTTGATCGAATAAAAAAATTAGATCGAATAGTAAAAATTTGATTGAATGATAAAATCGTTCGAATCAAACGTTTCGTACGGTTTTATTGTTCGACCGAATTTTTACTATTCGATCATTCGTCCAATTCAACCTTCGAATTCGATATTCCCATACAATTCCCAGATATTCCCATAGTCCCATTTTTTTAACCCTCGAATTCGACACTTAGTAAATCTGCCCCTTACACTCCTTCTCTTCCACCCAATTATTTAGCATCACACTAAAATATATGATGGATGCATGGAATCCAGGATTCGGTTCAGGATTTGGCCTTTTTCCAGCGGGATTTGGGTTCGACTGAATCCTTGTGCCTGGCCGAACTGAATCTGAATTTGTATATGTGAATTAGGGGTGAGAAGGGAAATCAAATGACTTTTTTGTCACAAAACAAGGAAGCAAAAAAAAAACCAACAACTTTTTTCCACGTTTTCCTTTTCTGTCAATAATTTGTATATGCAGATTAGGATTCAGATTCGGTCGTATCTTTCACAAAGGATTCAGGGATTCGGTGCATCCCTAAAATATATATTTATGTAAATTTCCCAATTCTACAGAAAGCTGCAAAGCAGACAGTCATTTGCCATAATAAAAAAAATCTTAGTTTTTGACTCATTCCTGGTTTCTCTGTAATAATAAGACAGTACCTTGGTACGTTGTATCAGTGCTAAAGGTATCAGTGCTAATGACAAAAAATGTTTAGATGAAAAAAGTTAAGATGAAGATTGATGTTTAAAGTAGCATATAGGCTAGCAGTTGACAAAAATTCAGAACGTGCAGGGCAAAAGTAAAAGTAAAAAAAAAGTTTTTATTTAAATTACTTGCAAAAAAAACCCAATGTTACTCTTTTTGTGCTGACCTGGCACTTAATCATAGACACTACATATAATTAGTATTTAAAGCCTCAACCAACAATCAAAATGTACAGCCAATAAAAGGAGATGGGTGGGAGTATTCTGCTATATCTAAACAATTTGGGGTTTGGTTTGTGTATATGAACATTGAAGTTTGGTAGACTAGATAAGGTATATACCTCTATACAGGTAGACTGCCTACTTACCTTTCTCACACTGGCCGCCTGAGAAACCCCTCTGGCAAACACATTCATAGTCTCCTTTATTAGGAGAACAAAGCCCCCCATTTTGGCAAGGGAAGGGTTTCTGGGTACAAGGATGGCCGTGGAAAGTAGAGATCTCAATAGCACTGCGAATGTTTTCTTCTCTCAGAACAGGCAGTCCCTTAATGGAAATCTGGAAACAACAAAAAATGTAAATCACAAGATATCATACGATAACATATCTAAAGTTGGCTATGTTATGGAATGCTAGCTTAGAAATATTCCAAAAAATGCCTATGACTAAGTACCAGGGGGGTACGAAGGCGGAACAACGATTTCTAAGAAGCTAGTGGTCTGTGCCTTTGGAACTGGGGGCTATATTCCAATTAATCATGGCCCATTAGACTGGCCATAATCGATTGCATGGTTGTGCTATTATAACTTTATGTTATGGAATGCACATATATATCATTTGAACTGCACTAACTTTTGCAGTAACAGTTGCAGTAACTGCTTTGGAATAATGGCCCAGAGCAAACATTTGTTATGTAATTAAAAGCAATCTAGCTCCGACTAACCTTCAGTGTAAACGATAGCAGCATTTATCTACTTACAACCCAGAAAAAAAAAGCCACTGTTCTGAATAGGGAACCAACCTTCTGAATGGCTCCTACAAAGCTTGACGAGGCAGCAGCCGCCCTGGCTAATTTGCTGAAATCTGGAGCTCCGCCCACATAGAGAGGCTCTTTCAGATTGAGAGCGGTATGGGGTGCCTGGGAGGTTGAAGTAGAAAGACAGAAAAGTTAAACTGGGCACAGTTCATAATCCCTCATGATGTTATATGTAATCATGGCTCCTATAATGAACAATGATCCATGGCACATGTTATGATGTCCCACAACATTCTGCTTCATATAATTTTACATTCAACTTTTACTAGATGAAATACAGCATGCGATGTTCTAAGGCTTTTAATATAAACGGCTGTCTGTGCAAGTAACTGTACAGTATCGCAGATACATATTGCTGCCTAAATCAGTGAAAAATACCATACCAACGGGCATCTCATCACGGCTCCAGGGGTCACCTGCTGTCACCAATGTAGACAATCTACCCAAGGCTATGCACTACTAATAGGCACTTTACTGTCAGGTAAAACACATTTTTCCCTGAATACAGCACAATGTATTCTAACACTGATGAAATTTTAACTAAATATTATTGTTTTATTTATTTTTTTTACTCTATTGCCCTTCTACAATTGCCGTGGCCTGGCAAAGTACAATTAGCGAGAGTGTAGTGTAAGCAACAGCTTCCTTTTCACATATATAGCACATCCCAGTCAATTTATTTTGGTCACTCCTGAACTAACATATACATCACTACCAAAGGCAGTGCAAGAGAGAAGTCCCTGCACACAGCGGGGG
>CM044444.1:68719621-68734614 GCA_024363595.1 Xenopus borealis
AAAAATTGACTGGAAAAACATTAAACTTCAATATGATGGAAAAATTAATTAGGAGGAACTAGCATAATTGAAGTAGAGATTTACAACAAAATTAACTTTTAATATGTAGATGTAGACATTAAGGGGTCATTTATCAAAATCAGGTTTTTTGGGGATTTTGTAAAATAAAACTACACTCCACAATGTGACCTTATGTATTATTTAAAAAGCACTATTTAATTGGACCAGGAACAAAGGTAATAAAATCAAACAAAAAACTAGTTTGTTTCTTTATGGATTGTACGATTTTTTTGGGGCTTTATCTTGAAAGGCCCGGATTTTTGCCTGAAATAATCAGATTTTTGGGCTAATATCAATTCAGACCTCAGAAACTTCCATTGACTTATATACAAACTGGGCTGGTCTGAGACGCCAGATTTTCAAATTCTGACTTTTCCATCCTCGGAGTATAATAAATCTTGAAAAATATAGTTTTTGGCATTTTGACTTTAATAAATAATGCCCTTTTTAATAAAACCCCCTCAGTGTTTTGCATTGCAATATTCCATTTTCCTTATGGCTCCAGTATGGAATTGTAAGTGTGATCCAGTTTCTAGGGTCCCAATTACCCTAGCAACCAATAATTCAGGGCAACTGCATAGTTGCTTAGATAGCGTTATTCTAAAAGTTAATTTTGGAAGAAATTCTACTTCAAAATCTAAAGTAATCTAATGGTGATTCCTAATGGATGATGCATATGGAATACGGCATGACACGGATGTGCATATTATTACCTTACGGGATTTCTGATATCGAGAGAATGCAGAAATAGAAAAGGCAGAGAGAAGGAGGGGGGAGAGAAGGAGAAAAGAAGCCATCAGTGGATTGCAAAAGCGTTGGCATGCAGGGTGTCTGACATCATCCATCCAGGTATCAATGTTTTTGGTTACTAGTCAATTAAACAGCCACACAACTGCTTGGCTCATACCAGGCCCAGATGCATTTTATACCGGATGAGTATATTAACAATGTGATCATTTGAGGCTTCTGCTTCCAAACAATAACCCCGATAGTTCCCTAGTATCTAAAGTCATCCTGGCGTTTTTTTTTTCAGTTTAACAACTTGAGTTCCATATATTAGAAATTTTATAAAAAGCAAAACAATGTTATAGGGAAGATATACTTTAAAAATTGTTTTTTATTATTTTAAATACATGTTCAGTTTGAAAGCAATATGTTATTTTAAAATAAAGCAGGTAATGCAATTAGGAGTTTAATCAAATGCCCCACCATTTTTTTTACATCCAGTGATGTCTTTAAGAGATGTTAGGAAAATATTCCTCCAACACTGCAGGTGTAAGTTTTAGTGGTGTAAGTTTTATTGGTGACTAGTCTACCCTTCTAATGAGACTATTTGGGGCACACAAGGGAGTCACAATGCACTCTCTGATAAATCACTGCTTCTGCTTTCACAGGAGGACAATTAGATGTGAATCATAGATGCCCTTTAGCCAACTTTTTTCTTCTTTTCTCTAAATGTGCTGCCATTGACAGTACTCACTGCTTAGCTGCTGTCAGTCAGCAATGTGTTTGTTGCTGGCCTTGGAGAAGGAAGAAACGGCTGCAGTTGTTAACAAAAAGACAGCTAACCTTACATGGTTTACAAAAACAGCATTTCAGTGCTAATTAATTGACTTCTTGTTAAAAACAGACTAAAATAGGGCTTTTCCATTTAAAAACAGTATCCGCTCAGGGCTGTAAAGAGACCAAGAAGGCAGCATCAGTCTATAAAGATTCCCAGGTCTTACCGGTGATTCCCCAGTGACTTGTTCCATGTTATTGAGCCGCATCAATCCCTTCCTGCCGCTTCGCTCAAGGGAGACTCTGACCCATGTGTTTAGGGGAATCTTTTCTTTGCTCCTAGCACATGAAAAAGGAACAATGTTATTAATGGTATTCCCACACATACACGGGCGCTGAGCTTCCACTAAAGAAGTATTTTGGGTCAGGTAAGGTAACACTTCTTTAAAGAGATATTGACATAAGGAAATAACCTTTTTTTTTAATCTATCATAGCATTATCTTATGCTATTTATAATGGTGCCATAAAAGTATTTGCAGGATGCTTTTACATTACCTTTCTCACCCCATGTTCCTGTATGAGGGGGCTGCCATATTTGTGCAGCAGGAGTCCGTTAGCATTAGAAACTGTAACTAACAGGCAGGGAAGGGACAGTCAGGTTGGCAAAACAGTCAGGTTTAGGAACTTCAAGTAACCATTACTTACAAAAGCAAAACACTCAGCAAAAAACAGTCAACACGACCTATACGTAGCTTTTAAGTGTGTCAGTATCACTTTAAGATAATTTGGATCTATTAAAAACTTGTTTGCCTATTATGATTGGGTAACAATGACTGGCAGCTTTACTTAATTCACAATCTGTATGAGCAGATGCCTCTCCATTCTATAAAATAAGTTGGCTGAGTGAAGCAGCTAATTGCAACATATGAAGTCAATAACTTGATCAATGTCAAGTATGTGCTAATATTACCTTTCTTGTGTTAAGGTGGCCATACACGGGACGATAAAAGCAGCTTATTGGCCCATGTACGGAGACCTCCAATGGGCTTCCCTGACCGATATCTGGCCAAAAGTCGGCCAGATGTCGATCGGATGGGACTAAAAATCCTGTTGCATCGCGGCCGCATCTGTTCATTGATACAATCCTGCGATCCAACCACCCGTTCCCGATTGTTATGATCTGATCGTTGGGCCCTATGGCCCATGATCAGATCACCCTGATATCACCCACCTCAAGGTGGGCATATCGGGGAGAGATCCCACCTTTAGACAACATTAAAATCTGTTGTGCTTAATGAGTGTGGGAAACTTTGCTGAGCATTGCCTTTATAACCATAGTTTTGCTCTAGTTCTCTTGCAATATACTATAGCAAACCTGACAATGTCATAACAATTACTCCCACCTGTTGGTACCATGTAATTTCAGTAACACGGTCCCTTTAGAAAAATATGTAAAAAGGCATGAAAGGTTGCCAGAATGTCACTCCCATGTGACTCAGCATTATTGAATACCTATATTCAAGGACTTTTTTGCCTGTTGAGCAGACTGGAAGATTTTTCAGTGCAGGGAACTTATTTTAGACATACTATGCCAATTATTGCCTTATTCTTGACCTAATGAATAATAATAGGATATGAAGAGCCATGGGATAGAGATCACACCTTCAAAGCTACCAAGAATCTAAATATCAAGAGAGAAGCATAAAGGGAATTTCCTGTTACGTACTTGATCACAGCAGCTCCCTTTCCGAGATCATAACGGTATTCTAGATTGCGATCGTGAAGGGACAATGACACAAAATCTCCCTTTCCATCAGTTTTCTGCCCGTTATAGAAGATAAGACCATTGGGGCTGCTGGCTAGGAAAACTACTTCCATGGCAAGCTTGTCCCTGTGAAAGCACAAACAATGCAGTAAGAAGTGAAGAATGGAATTCAATTTGCACATTTACTTATGCTCATATACCTCCATTACTGGGCTTTTTGTACCCATTGTTACGTTATTATGGATGCAGATTTTATGATCTCATATATTACTCATACTTAACATATGAGCATATACTTTAGCTCTACATAAGAAAGTGAGAATGCATGATAAGTTATTGGATCTAACTAATGTACTGCAACCAAAACATTAAACCATGCTCTGAGATCAGCTTTATTACAGCTATACTATATACTTTATGTAGTGATATATAACTTGAAGGTTTCTGTGACTGCAATCAATGTCACATACTCTTTGCTCTCATCAGCTTTCCTCAGATGCACTTACTGTAGGTCAGTGGCAAATGTCTGCAGTCCCTTCAGTTCCAAGTAAGAGTATCCATTAAACTGAGGTAGGAAAGGCAACTTCAGATCCTGGTTGCTAACTGAGAAGAAAGGGAGAACAGAGCAACATCAATCACCACTAACGGTCTTTAGGTTTATTTCTAGATGTAGTTTTACCTGCAAGTATATACCAACTGTGTTGACTGCACTGCTATTACATTAGAAATCATAATAAACAATAAGTTCATTGGTTGATCAGACAAGTATACAGTGCTGACCAATGAGAGGCCTGCTGATCAGATGTAGCCATACAATGGATGGTTTTAGCCCTCAGGTTAGCCAAGGACATCAGACCCAAAACATTTCCTAACTATCTCTGTGTAATGATAAACATCTGTACAGTACTCATTAGTAGAATCCAACATGACTGATTTACTTGCAACAACAGGAAAATTGTGTTGGACACATCCTGAACAATCCAGGAGTTTATCTGCTACAAAAAAAACCTTAGGGTATGAATGGACAGGTATTTTTTTTTTTTTTACCTTTCTCACAGAACTCTCCCTCTCTGCCCATTGGGCATTCACATTTGGCACCACCCTCAGGTAGGACTAGACAGGTAGCGGAAACATGGCAGGGGTTCGGGTCACATGGGTTGCGCTCATCTGCACAGGTGGGCCCTGCAATGATAAGTGATATCCTTATCCCTCTCCTCTTAAATCAGAACAATACTTTTCAGGTACACACAATACGAAGAAGTCGATAACAGCATTTTTCTATTTTCCAAATACAAGCAAAATAGTGTTTCATTTCATAGTGTTTCATTTCAGTTTTTTGTCCTGCTCATGTCACACTTGCTTCTGTGGAGGTGGAACTAACCTGTATAACCACTGTGACACTGGCAGTGGAACATTTCTGCCTCCTTCACTTGGCATACAGCACCATTATGACATGGGTTAGGTTGGCAGGGGTTGTTACCACACTCTCCCACCCCACTTCCATACAAGACATCATCTCCACCTTCTTGCAGGTTGTATAATTGGTTGTTCACGTCTAGTTGACGGATGCAGCCTTTGAGACCAACAGACACAGATGTCCTTTCTGATACCCTGTGCAGAGGATCCAATGAAAAACCAATTACTGTGGAGTATACTCCTTTTGAGGTATAATACACTTGGTCAGGATTTTTCCTGTGCAAAGTCAAGCAAAAGTATGGGAGGAAACTCTGCTGTGTATAAACATACAAACCATATGCATTTCTAGCTATTACTGCATAAAGACAGCACAGAGAATTTCACTGCAGTTTTAAAAATATATCCTTTAAGGGTTATATCATTTAAAGGTTTTGTGTAAATGAATAATGCTTTTCAAGTGTTCAAAACCCCTTGTAGCTCAGATGGAGCACTGCATGAAATGATAAAAGCCCCGAATTCAGTTTAGGAGATCGTTATCATTGCTAAGTGTATAGACAAGTTTGAGTAATCCAAATCAGTAACTCTAGTTTAAACAGCTGGTAAGGTGCATGATTGGGCTCAGCTGTATAGTCTATATCTACTGTAAATAGGCAGGTTTTTGCACATCATAATACTAAATATCTGTAGGAATAAGTCAAATCAACTGGACTTGCAGACTTGAAGACTTTCACCAGTCAAAGACTTGAAGACTTTCACCAGTCATCCAACTGGCTTTCTCAATTTAGAATAACTTGTACACATTATCTCTCTTCGGGAATATATCCAATCAACGTTATCTGTTTATCATAATCCGCTGTCATGGATGTCATTAAGTTAGGGGTTGATTGTATTAGCATGATTGGATGACTGGTTAATTGATTTGACTTACTTCTACAGATATACCATGACCTGGATAAATGAGAATCTTCACTAACATAATACAATTTTTTTTTGTTTCTGTAAATTACCAGTTGATACTTACACAGACATCTGATCCTCAGGAGCTCCTCCTATAAAGAGATCCGTGTCTAGGTTGAGGCCATCGGTTCCAGACGGGCTTTCACCATTGACATGAGATTCACCATCCACAGACAACATGCCACTGCGCCTGTTGCGGGTCACTACTAATTGATGCCACTTGCCAGGTTCAATGGGCACTTTACTGGTTATTTTTCCAGTTCCAGATCCAGTATTAAACCTGCAAAAAATATTTTCTAGTATAGTTGCCTCACAAAGTTGCTTCACGAGGAAACTTAGAAAACAAAGTGCGGGTGCCATCCCTCCAACGGGAAGGGTTTTCAGGGAGATTAGTTACCCAAAGAAGAGGGGATTTGTCGCTGGGCGACTAAATCTCCCTGAATCTTAGCATGTGTCACTAGCCTAAGCGTGTAAGGGATGTGTGACAGGGTTAATTGGCTCTAAACTTAAAAGAAAAATGACTATTAGGTTTTTATATGAAAGGAACAAAGCAATCTCGAAATCAAAGCAACAGGGAACAAAAGACCAAAGGAAATGTAACCTCTTATTCATGGTTAATGGAAAAAGTAATATATATATATTTTCAGGTGAATAAAAAGCTGAGATGCTATACATACCTGAGTTCTACAAAGCCATTAATAACTGCAAGAGAGATGAAGTCCTTTCCAAGTGACTGACCATTATATAGGAGAAGCCCGTTCTGCTCAGAGGATCTGAACTCCATGGCAATGCGCACTGTATGATATGCCTTCATCATCTTGAATGCCAGGTATGACTTGCCCCCAAAACCAGGAATAAAATATTTAATACCTGCAAGAATAGGACGGAGAGAGAATAGTAAGGGGCATTCTAAAACTTTTCCTATGCTGTAACTTCCTTCAAGATAATTAAAATAATGGGTCAGCCCTTTGTGAGTGATGCATTGTTGAAAGATTATTACTGATAAAACTTCTAAGAATATAGGTGTATAGAGCACTCATTTCAGCCTACAGCCAACAATTCCCACAGAGTTGCAAGCATGGCAGGCTCTGGTTTGTTCTGCAGGTGCAATACTGATGTCATGGAGTAATATTGAATAAAGGACAAATAGTAGCAATGTTATAAGGTAATTTTCCCCCCGAAAATATTACCTATTTATTGAATGTGTCAGTCTGTAAAGCAGAACTAGAGTCCCTTGGAGCATAGTCTTACATTGACGCGTTTTGTTTTATCTTTGTTATTACATTATTTCCATTGTTTGTTTCACTAAATGTATTTAGAATACAATTGAAACAGGATCCGTAATAAAACAATTCCAAGTGGATGAAGGGACCTTTCGCTTTCTTAGAAGATGTTCCGCGCTTATCATGATATGGTTGCCATGGGAATGGGATTTTGGTGCTGATCTTCAAATCCAGGCAGTGGAAACAAACAATATGACATCTCAGCAGGCAAATGAATTTAGGAAGGCTGCTTGTTGTATGTAGATTATGTCTTATGCATTCTAATAGAGCCTACATTTCATGATTAATTCCCATGATTGTCCACTTCTTTATGGATTTATACTATACAATGCTTAAACCATTGTGGTCTGTGACTTAGATGAGATACTGTATGCACGTACCCACAAACTGGTTATTTGCATGCTTTGTGCATACATATTTAGTTCTGTCATTAATAGTTAGGCTAATGCACATTTGTATCAACTTCTATTTGAGGCACATGCATCAAAGCATGACTTAGGTAACTATATGGAAAATTCATGTGTCAATCATGTGCAAAGAAATGCATAAAAAAGCCACAACACAGAAACACAATTAAATCTCCAAAGGCTGAAAGTTACCCAAACAAAGCCACTGATATCTGAGCAGTAGTGTAATACAGTATAACCCTAAAGTATGCAAAAGTGCAGGGTTGGACTATCCCTCCTGAAAATCCTTGCCCAGCTGTGGGGGGCACCACTTCATCTCATTCATAAGGTTGTGTTCATGATCATTAGCAAATGAGGAGCTGCAGGGAACTATCAGATGAGATTCTGTTATGGGCCATAGGTATCACAGTCTGAAACTGCAAATTGGAGGGCCAAACTGCACTGAACTGACTCCAGGTCCATGTATTTTACAGTCAGTAGATGACCCAATACACAAATCAAATTTTAATACTCATACAGTTAGAGGGTAATTTATTCAATTCCTAATTTCTCTGATTATTTAAATACAAAATAGCACAATTCAATTGGATCAGGTGAAAATTCAATAAAATAGAGTGAAAACCCAAATCGTACAATTTTTTGGAGGTTTTCCCGAATCGTATAGTTTTCCACTTTTCCCCAGAAGCCCAAATTGTTTGGATTTTTGCCCAAAAAAGTTGGATTTTAGGCATAATTCCAACACAGGCTGCAGAAAATTCCAAATAGGATAGGGACCTCTCCCACTGACATATATAACCTTGGAAGGTCTGAGATGGAGGATTTTTGGATTCAGACTTTTTGCACAGTAGGACTTAAATAAGTCCCGGAAAATTTCAGTTGAGAAAAAAAAACCCTGAAAACTTCAAGTTTTGCACCAAAAAGCCTGACTGGACTTTAGTAAATAACCCCCCTTAGTGTTTGGACATCAAATAGAAGTAAACTTGATAGCTTGGTACTTACTTTTCTCGCACACAGCTCCTCCTCTGCCAGCTGGGCAACTACAAGTGAAATCTTTCCCACTGTCCTCACAAGTACCTCCATGTAGACAAGGGTGTGATTCGCATGGCCGTGAAGGCTTCTTGGTTGGAATACGTGGTGGTTTTCTCCTGGTTGTGGCAGGAATAGTGGTCATTGGTCTGTTTGTAGTCACTGGTTGCCTTGTTGTCATTCTTGGAGTAGTTTGCTGAACATTTGGCACTGGGGTAGTCTTGACTGCAACTATTCTTCTGGGAGGTGGAGTTGTTATCACGGTTGTTGTAGTACTGACTACAGGTGTTGTGGTAGTGGCAGTTCCAGTCGTAGCTACCATACTAGTGGTTGCTGCTGTTGTAGTTGTGGTTGTGACCATAAGAGGTACCCAGTCTGATAAGAAAAACACATAAAAGGTAATTTAAACATGATGCCTTTATCAAAACCATTTACTTACAAAATGAGTAATGCTGGAGGCCATTGATATTCCAAAATGGAGCACAATGATTATGAAATGGACCACCTACAGCAGACCTCTTTCCTTTGACATCAGTGGAAATCCCTCCACTGTCAATGTAGTAGGCTACATTGACAGTGGAGGCTGCCAGTGTCATAAAATGGGAAAGAGAAATTATAGATAATTCAAAAGTAATTGTTATCCATTTAAAAAATGCAAACAAACTGATAATTTTACATACTTTTTGGCCACTGGGTGTTTTATCTTCAAGGATTGAAACGATTAATGGGGTACTGACAGACTCATTTTGTATTACATCCTTCTTTCCATACTTACATTAATATATCAGTGGAAACTGTCATTATTGTATGGGCCTTATCTAAACTGCCTGTCTGGCAATTATTGGACATCACAGCAATTTAGCCACAGGCTCAGCCTGTGGGCAGTATGCACAAATAATGTCCAGTGTGGGTTCGCAACAACTAAACTATAGCTGAATTGGGTCATCAATCTTTCCAGTTTTCTACTTTTGTCAGTCAACTATAGTATGATCAGAGTTATACAGCTCATTTAGAAACTGTAGTGCATTAAAGAATTTGTTCTTGTAAGACAGCTTTAGGAATTCTTCAGAAAACCTTTTAAGCCATAAACAAAATGGTTATGTCACAGTTGTTGAGGAGATTGATTTTGCTTACTCACTGTATAAATGTTGGATATACCAGCTACTAGCCCACCCAAGAGTAAGGGAGTTAAGGCTATTTCCATTATACAATAACTAGAAATGTTTTTAAAGTTATTTGTAAATGAACTTGCTATTGAAACAGTATTGTCCTGTAAATATTAACTGTTCTGCTGGTTCTGACTCCTGGGCCCAAATTCACTAAAGCGCGAAGCGTCTAACGCTAATTCGCCAGCGTGATGTCATTTCGTAACTTCGCAAATTCCCTAACACCGACTCTGGCGAATTTTCGCTAGCGATGTAGATAGACTTGTGCAACTTCGCACCCTTACGCCAGGCGAAGTAATTACGCAAATTCACTAAGATCAACTTTTTCCTGAACGTTACCACTTACGCTAGACTTTACTTTGCCTGGTCAGACCAGGCGAAGTTCAATACAATATATAGGAGTTTGAAAAAAAAATGGAAAATTTTTCTAAGTCCCAAAAAAACTCTGGCGTGTTGTAGGGTGATAGTCTGAAAAAGATTGTTTTTTTTGGGGGGGGGGTTACCCTCCTTCCCCCCTACATTTCCTAACATATGGCAACACAACTATATAGGGGGCACATATATGGCAATAGGGCAACTTTATTTTATTTATTAAAGGTTTCCTGGGCTTGTGTAGTGGAATGTAGTGGCTGTAACATATTAGGCATCACTAGCGTAACTGCGCTTTGCCTGGCGAAGTAACACTAGCACAACTACGCTACTGTCCGCCGACTTGAGCATAACTTCGCACTTTAGTGAATTTGCGTAGCGCTTTAACGCTAGCGAATTTTCGGAACTTATTGAATTTGCCCCCTGAAGTATTGAAGCAGAATACCTAGAGGAACTGAAGGACCGTTCCAAACCTGGGATGACAACTGCTCCTACATTTACACTAAATTATTTGAATATGTTTAATTAGTGTATAATGGAAAGTTGCTCAGAATTACATTTTCTTTCAGTAGTCAAAACAGGGTTGTAATGGCGATCCTCTTTTATGTTATAGAGAAAACTGTGTGGGGCCTCTTTAACCAATGGTGGTTATAAAAATTCTACTTTTTGCAATGTATAGCTAAACATAAAGTGAAATAATAGAAAAGTAAAACCCTATGAAGTATATAAAGATACTTTTGTGGTTCTTTAAAATGCTTTAAATAATCTTTTATAATACTTTTAGTGACATTTATCTACTGGGCTATTACTCTGTATTGTTCAGTGGGAATGCAGTGTGATCTGATCACAATTGCTAACCTGCTTACCAGAAAAAAAAGCTAATTATTTATTTGCAATGTCCCAGGCCTATCTGACAGCAAGGTCTATTGATTGGTTAGCAACCTATTCATTGCATATATTATATTCACATGGTTAAAGGTCTATTTTCTTCAATATAGGTTGTTGCTTCCATCTCCATAGACACCACAATGGATTTTGCTTAAATGTTGCTGTTTTGCTCAATAATGGATTCATGTGTACAGAAGGGTTTTTTTATGTATGAATTGCAGCAATGAAGAAATCTGAACAGAAGCCTGGCCATTTTCCTTGTTCCCTAGGTGCTTTTGTATTGCTCCGTAGGTACCAGAGTCTGACCTTTAATTCAGAATTCATTCCAGCTTATATCAGCAAACTGCAAATGAGTAAGATTAATGGCACCTCTGTGCTTATGCCTTTGAATCGCCAGGATAAAAGTAATACTCAAAAGCAAAATTAACAAAGGCAAGACCAGGTCATAGTTGAGAATTAAGCAGGAATGTACCAGGGATCTCACCAAAATCCAGAAACTTGACATTATCCTGAATGGGCTTCTTAATGGATATTGCTTTATTCTTGGAACTCTTTAGCTGCTGCAGCAATGCTCTCTGCACGTCCATGGCAGACATTGTGGTTGCTGGAAGACGTAATAAGAAGGGAAGAAGTCAGTTTTTATCTTGCCGGCATCTCCTATATTATCTTAATGTAACCAGCTGAATACCAAGATATGACAGAATGATAAGGCAAGGAATTATGGGCCAATACCAAACACAACAAGAGGGCACCTGACACTTTTTATACAGATCCATGCTGGAAATTGGCTCATACAGGCCAGGCAGACCCTGGTTATGACACAACATGGAAACCCTACTTTAACAATTAACTCCTGGGAGCTTGTTTATTACTTCACTACAAATTCTACACTACAGTTTAGACAAAATTATTTAGTCACAACCTTTTGTATTAACTGAAGTATCCATGATAAAAATATATTTAAAAAAACATATCTAGGAGCCTATGATTAAGTGTCCGATGGACATGAAACGCATAAGGCTTGAGAAGATCATTCAATAAAAAAATTTCCATTTTCTTGCCACTGGACTATTGCCAATAAAAAGATGGAAATAAGCAAACAGAAATTGTTGTTTCTTAGAAGGACCTGTGCACTCAAGGATTTTATTATACAGTCCATTTACATTTCCTTGCCCCACAGTATTTGCAGACCTGGATCAAAATGTGCTTCCACAATGGTCCTGATGGAATTGCTTGGTCCAAGGTCCCTCACACGTATGCTCTTGAAATCCCTCTTGACGTCTGAATTACGAAGTAGATTATCCAGCTGAAGGACAGAGGCACAACAGGTCATTTAGAACAGAACTATTGAAACTCTTGCATATAGTTGGTGCCTTAGAACAAGTTAGAATATGTGATGTGCAAGAAAGATATGAACTCCGGCATCACTGTGTCTGTGTTCTACATGCAATACAAGCAGGGGGCAGTGGCAGGACTTTTATATGTAGTTTTCTGCTTCCCTGAGGCATAAAGCAGAAGCAACTTCTATGGAAAACAAAGACAATCAAAGGAATGTTTTTCCTAAAGGGTATTACAGCGAGTTCAGCTGTTACAGTTAAACCTCTGGCTTTCGGAAATTAATTTGAAAAAACTGAGTGATCAGTATTATATTTCTGCATATGCAGAGCAAAAAGAAATAAAGATTTAATAAAGCTACTGAAAAGGGAAATCATTTCTATGTAAATGTAAAACTCAACTACATGAATTGCTCCAAAAGTTGGGCTCCAAAAGTGTTTATAACTGATAGAAAGGAATTCTGGCTGATAAGGCCCTTCTGCTGCCATTATGGCCCACTGAAGTGGCTTACTTCTGAGCCTTGGTTGCTTCCCTTACCTCCTTACAATTGCAATATATTTATAAATAAAAACAAGTATATTCTGAGACAATTAATTTTCACTGCTTTTGTGATTTTTTTTTTAATGATCTGGGGGGGGTCTAAATAGGAAGGTAAGTAATAAAACAATAAAATTATAGCCTCACAGACCAACATTTTAGGTTCTGGGGTAAATATAAATATATATATATATAGTCCCAATGGAGGTGCACTTACAAAAAATATATTGTCTGCCTGGATGCTGGTAACTAATAATGTATTCAGTGAGGTACAGCATTCAACAGGTCTTGTGCAAACAAAATAAGGGTTTTTTATTTAATTGGACCGAAACTTTGTAAATTAAATAAAAAATCATTATTTTTGTTTGCACAAGATCTGTTGAGTGTTGTACTTCACTTGGCTATATATTCATATGAGCTTAACATAAGCATATGTGTTGCTGGGTTAAAAGTTTGCCCTGGACCTTTAACCCATAGCAATCAAACAAGTAAGGTCACGGTGCAATGATAATTGAGAAAGTAAATATCTGACTGGTTGCTATGGTGACAGGGCTAGGGCAAACATTGCAAGGGTTTGTGCATAACCCCGTATGCATCTAGCAAGTTGCATTATTAACTTGGTCAGAAAAACAGCATCACATTTTTAATGAGAGCTCAATCAATATGAATACAAAACAAGTATATAAGTACAAAACATAAGATGATGTTGTATGCAAGGTCCAAATTTTTTTTTTACTCCAAACCACATTACACAGCAAATATAAAATTCCAATTTCCCGAATCAAAATTAAATTGCTAATAGCAACAAAAACAGAGATCTGCAGCTATTCTTTCTGCTGTGCACTGGGTGCTTCATAGTCGGGCAGATAAGGGCTATCTCTTCTTTCCATCTCTATCTCTGGCTCACAAATGCCATCCCTGGGAATAATCCCACTACTAATTCTTCTCAGACAGAGCTTCAGTAGATAATTCTCTTCATCTGCAGTGTTGCAGATTCCTGCCATACAAGTCACACAGCAACAGCTTTATGGGGAGAAAAGCTGATAGTAAGGAATGGAAATTACAGTAGGAAGCTTATTTATTGTCTTACTGAGCTTTTTTCCTATGTGAAGGCAATAGCTGTAGTTAGGAAATCCCCAGATCATTTTTTTAAGTGATGTCATACCATGTCTGAAATAAAAGCCAAAATACACCTTTGAATTTAGTCTGTAAAGTCTGTGTTCTGCTGCCCCTTTATTTTTATGTTCAGCACAACCTGCAGATATAGGTTATTATTTTATCATGAGAGTGGAGGGGCCATATATGTTATTCTGATACATTCCATCTACAAGTTCAAGTGGAACAGATACTGACCATTCTTCCATGATCTAAATCTTGGAGCCCATGCTAAAAGCTTAAAAGCCCAAGGCAACTGTGGGCCAGTCAAACAATCCGAAATTTAGACTTACAAATAGGCATTGGGAAAACTATCCTGACTCAATTATCCATCACTAGTAATCTAGTAAATTAACAAATATCCATAACTAGTAATTCAGCAGTTAGAGGAGAGCACTCATTAGCAGCTTCTGCTAAGAAGATTTATTCATAGACTACCATAGTCTATGTATAAATCTTCTTAGCAGAAACTGCTCCTGAGTGCTCTCTAACGACTGAATTACAAATCTACATAGGATTGGGGTGATACTTTTTTGAGGATTGATGCACCAACATATTAACCCTAACACAGGCTGAGCGTGAGAACAACTTCCTTTTTATCCATCACAACTAATAAGATGTTTCAATTTATTACCCTTAAGGTAGCCAGGGATGTTACAATTACGATATTCCCTGGAAAAAATATTGCCACGAAAGATTGTTCATTTCAATGCATGGGTAGAGCTGAATCATCAGATGTACAAGTGGAAACAATAGAATTCTACCTGTATCTGACGATTCAGCACTTTCCAGCGGCCAATGTTTGGGTGCCTTCAAGGGCTGATTGACAAGCAACTGATATCCAAGTCTTCTTGCTGATATCAGGCTTCTCTTCCACCATACACATACTGAATATTTTACAAAAATTGGTTGTGAAAAGTTGTGCATGGCCACCTTAATTGTGAAAGACCAATAAAAGCTGACTGTTCACTATGATTTACTAGACATGAGTCAAACTCTGCACATGCTGCTATATTGTACAAATACAAAACAAAAATCTAATCCTTGGGCAAGCAATTTATGTTTGCAATATTTTGTCCAGGAACTGAGGAACAATGATTTTTAAATGTAAAATTTTGATGGTGAATC
>CM044444.1:68742952-68763871 GCA_024363595.1 Xenopus borealis
ACCCGTGACACGCAACTACCGTTCGACGAACTTAGTGTAACTTCGCACTTTAGTGAATTTGCGTAGCACTGCCGCTTAGTGTATTAGCCCCTAGGAGTGACAGATAGTCAGGTTATTAAAATGAGCAGCCTAAGCCTCTGCCGAGGAGAGTGAGTGGGATTAGGATCCCAGGTACTAATTGCTGCTGCATATGTTCTCTTCCCTTGGTGGGACTAACACTGACCATTTGTGCATGTGAGTATATGCCTGTCCATGGTTGTTCTATGCTTCGGCTTATCTTTATGTAAACGCATATGTGGATTATTCTGTTGAATAAATGAGTTCTCTGGTTAAGCTTCAAGAACCACTGGCACCCAATTATTGTGCACAGTACTCAATTAGTAAAATACCCTGCCTCCACATCGTTGAGAGGGATGAACTCCTGGGAATTAAGGTTAAGAGTAAAGTTCCTAGATCGAGAACGGTGTGTTGGGTGTGCTGTTTTTAAGACTCCTTGACGCGCTCATTGAAAACAGTGGATAGATTCCAATGAAACAAAATGTGTTTTGATTACTTACCGCGTTCTCAATGCTTCTGGCGGTTTCCCCAAACAGTTCAGACTTGTAATCTGACATCTCTGGTGTGTAGAACACCTCTTGTTCCTCCAACTCATCAACAATGAGGACACCTTGGAAATTTTTTGTTTCTGTAGTTGGGAGAAAAAAATAAACAAAGGTCAGCTTTGGCATGAAAAACAATACAAAGTCACTCAACATCTGCCTAACTGTCTCCCATATTCCCTTTTTGGTGGTGAGTGGCAGCATGAGTAGTGCCTGGCATAAAGTTAGTAGTATGGTGCAGGTCTGAACTATGAAAGGTTAGTAATTGGGTGTAAGTGATTCTGAGTGGATATGGCTCCATCCAGTGGCTGGATGGCCATGTAGCAGAGCACATTACCATGTACAGTAATTCCTTATGAGAGGCGGCTAAGATGGAAGCCTTTACTAGTTGGGCAACAAGAAAGACAAATTAGCCAAAAACAGGTAGACAAACAGATAGGTAACAATTATAACTATTTCAAAGATGGATGCAATCTTTTTTAGGTTGGTCACACAGAAAAAAACATATTATCCATTTCATACATTTGCAATCAAACCAGCAGACCATAAATCCCCTAAATATTATTCCATTGCATGAAGGCTGCTCAGGACTGAAACTACGCGAAATGAATCCAAAGTCCATAGGACATCCCAACCTGGTGTTGAAACACAACTTACAGTCATGGCCAAGTTAAGGTTTTGAAGGACCTAGGGCAAAGATAACATTTGTCCCTTTACCCCCAACAAATTTTTGGCAAATCTATCTTCAACCCACATTTGTAATACTGCTTGCAATGGGTGTATATAATAGACCTGCCAGCTAAGGATTTTGTAACCATGACCTTATCTGTATAGTATTTGGTGGTGAGAAGAACATTTCATTCAATCCATCCATACAGTGTGTGCATTTTCTAAGCCTGATAATTAACTTTATTTGGCCTGTGCTCTCTCAATTAATAGTGTGTGCCATGGTTGTCTGTGATCTCTACTGCTTTTAAATTAATGATACATTATTTTTATGAAAAATATATTTACATGCTGTCTGGGGAACTAAATTCTGTCACAGGCTTGAACGACTAAATAAATTGGTAGTTCCTACACCAAGGAGAGAGAATGCAATTCTTCGTTACTTGTGTTTAGTGTTAGTTATAGATCAATGAGAACATTCCAACCTGCCTCTACAATGTACAACACAATAAAAAAATACATCCCTTATAAACTATTGTCACATTAAATAAAGTAGTAAAATAATGAATCAAGTTTTTACTGTTGAGTTGTTTCAGTTTATTAGAAGGAAGGGTCTGTAATTTCTAGAGAATACCTCATGACATCGCCAAACAAGTGGATCTCTTTGTGCATGGCCAGCTAAAGCCATGGAACAGGTAAATGCCTGGAACCAATTAATTCAGTCTACAATTAATAATGTAATACTCCCATAGTTGAATTGCTTACTTGGGCAATTTGTTCCATCAGCATCATTAGCTGGGGTCTTTCCATCAGAGCAGCAGCCTAGAGGGGTGTTGTAGCAGCTGGCTCTTTCTATGACTGTGGTTGTTCCAAAGTCTCTCTTCTCTTCAGCTTCTTCCTGCTGTTCATTCTCCACATCAAATGGCTCTGCCAAAGAATAAAAGCAACCAGGTACTTAGCATGAAACAAAACAGACCCATGCTGTCTTTTTGTCAAGGTTCTTTTATTTGGGAAGGCAGAGTATGACACACATGTAGCATAGGGCAGTAAGAGTATGGCACACACAGGAAGCATAGGGCAGGCAGAGAATGGCACACAGGGAGCATAGGACAGCCAGAGTATGGCACACAAGGAGCATAGGGCAGGCAGAGTATGGCACACACAGGGAGCATAGGGCAGACAGATTATGGCACACACATGGAGCATAGGGAAGGCAGATAATAGCACAAACAGGGAGCATAGGGCAGGCACAGTATGGCACATGCAGGCAGCATAGGGCAGGCACAGTATGGCACATGCAGGGAACATAGGGCAGGCTGAGTATGGCACACACAGGGAGCATCGTGCAGGCACAGTATAGTTACATAGTTAGTTACATAGTTAAATTGGGCTGAAAAAATACATCATCACCCGGCAGTGCATTCCACAACCTCACTGTGAAGAACCACCTACGCTGCTTCAAATGAAAGTCCTTTTCTTCTAGTCTGAAGGGGTGGCCTCTGGTGTGGTGATCCTCTTTACGGGTAAAATGGTCCCCTGCTATTTGTCTATAATGTCATCTAATGCATTTTTAAAGTGTAATCATGTCCCCTTGCAAGCAACCCTTTTTCCAGAGAAAACAACCCCAACCTGGACAATCTACCCTCATAATTTAAGTCTTCCATCCCTCTAACCAGCTTAGTTGTCTCTGTACTCTCTCCAGCTCATTTATATCCCTCTTAAGGACTGGAGTCCAAAACTGCACTGTATACTCCAGATGAAGCATTCCTATGAATCTAGGCATAATTACGTTTTCAGCCTTGAGTTTATACCAATTTTTATGCAAGACAGAACTTTATTTGCTTTAGCAGTTACAAAATGACACTGCCCAGAATTAGACTACTTGTTATCTATAAAAATCCAAGATCCTTCTCATTTAAGGAAACATAGTTAGTTACATAGTTAAATTGGGCTGAAAAGGAAACTCCCAACACACTGCTATTTAGTTTATAACTTGCATTTATGTTATTATGTTTCCCAACTTAAGACAAATCACTCTGCAGAGTGGCAGCATCCTGCATGGGACCTATAGTTCTGCACAATTTAGTATCTGCAAAAATAGAAACAGTACTTTCAATGGGCACCTCCAGGGCATAGGACAGGCAGAGTATAGAACACACACAGACCATACGGCAGGCAGAATATGGCACACACAGGGTGTAGGACAGGCAGAATATGGCACACACAAGGAGCATAGGGAAGGCAAAATAGAGCAACAGGTGTGAACAATGTGGGCCCTTTCAGTCTGGGTCTGAGTTGTGAATAGTACAGAGCTTTAGGTGTGTGAACAATAGAGATGTTACAGGTGTGAACAATGCAGGGGGATTACAGGTGTGAACAATGCAGGATTTTAATATGTGAATTTGAGGTGTAAACAATTCAGGGTCCAGTTAATCTAAGGCTTGGGCCACACGGGAAGATTTCAGGAAGATTAGACGCCTGGCGACTAATCGCATCGTCTAATCTCCCTGAATGGCTTGCCACCCGCCAGCGCTAAAGTCGCCTACACCTATTCACACGCAGCGATACGTTTTTCAAAGTGAACAATGCAGGATCTTAATGTGTGAATTTGAGGTGTAAAAATTCAGGGTCCAGTTAATCTAAGGGTTGGGCCACACGGGAAGATTTCAGGAAGATTAGACGCCTGGCGACTAATCGCAGCGTCTAATCTCCCTGAATGGCTTGCCACCCGCCAGCGCTAAAGTCGCCTACACCTATTCAGACGCAGCGATACGTTTTTCAAAGTCGCTCGAAATTGCCTCATAAAGCAATTTCGAGCAACTTTGAAAAACACGTTGCCGCGTGTGAATAGGCGCAGGCGACTTTAGCGCTGGCGGTGGCAAGCCATTCAGGTAAATTAGTCACCTCAAAGATGCGGCGATAAGTCGCCAGGCGACTAATCTCCCTGAAAACTTCTGGTGTGGCCTAGCCCTTAGTAGTGATACCTTTTGCAGTTAACACAGGGTAAGAAATCACAGCAGGCAGACTTTCATATGGGGGGCCACACGTGGGAGGCTACTGTGATACTAAACTCTAGAGTTAGCATAGCTATGGGCATATATGGTTTGTGTGAAAGTGTGCAGGTGTGTGTGTGTGTGGATGCTGGGTAATCAGTTTTACTGAATGATACACACCACAAGTAGCTGCCATAGGCAGTGCACTTACCATTCAAGTAAATAGAAAGCAGCAGCTAGTGTTGAAGCACCATTTGACTGGTTAACCCTGAGAGGGAATAAAGTAAAACAGGTACCGGCACTCAGTTATGTCCCTGAAACGTTGAGATGCAAAATAAACACGTCAGGGGCTTGTCCCCGGTTTGAAATTGCCGGTACCTGTTTTTCTTTGTTCCTGGTTGTATGGGAAAGTGCTGACTTCCTAGGGTCCATGCACCTGGCTTACAGTAGACTTACGGGCTTGGGGATGCACATGTTAATTTCGCTGCTAACCCTGAGAGGGGTAAAGTGCATTGTATGTAGGCAGACTTTGTGTGCATAGCAAGCTGTGACCTTATAAACAGTCTGATGCTCATGTAAAAACTTAAATTATTCTTTTTTTGAACAGTTGTGTGTAAATCTGCCCCTAAATGTTTGTGGTCTTCAAACCAGCTTACTTCCTTAAGAGGAAATATGGCACTGCCTACTTATAAATATAAATATACAGGAATGTTCTTTCAACAGATAATGGTCTGTCTCCTGCATTATTCCCCTGAAATATTGGCATTCTATGAAGAAGCTATAGCTCCTCTTTGAGTTAAAACTCTATGCAGGTAAGCTGATCAATTCATTTTAAGGCAAGTAGTAATACACTCACCTTTGGGTTCAACGCCACTTAAATCCTGATCACCGCTAGATTCTAGCTCCTCATCCCCACTGCCACTTCCTGATTCATCATAAATCTGATATACAGTAGGGTGTACTGTGGGAATGGTGACAGCTGGCCTAATGGTAGAAATGTAAGCTTTTTGCGTCTGAGTAACTGGTCTCATAGTGCTGCTGGAAAGTGGACTGAGGGACGTGGCTTCTAAGACTAACTGGAAGGAATCTTTTTTCCTGGCCTTTGCTATCTTTGTTGTTACTGGAGTTGGTAGAGTCCGAACTACAGGAGGAGAGGGAGTCCCTGTTGGGCTCAGTGTCTGAAGGTTGGCATGAGTAACAGTCTCTGTAACAAAAGAGAGAAATGCATATCAATCCTACCCAGCAATCATTTTGAATGGGTAATGGTTAGGCCACATATTAGACTTTAAAAGAAAACTATAATAAGGCTAACTAAATCAATTAACCACAAACCAATGGAATTACATTTCAGTACGTAAGATAAAATTGGGATGGTTTTTATAAGACTTATAGCTGCAGCATGGTCATACCAAGCACATAGCCATAACACGTGAATAATAATCTTTCAATTAGCAAGCCAAAAAAGTACAATGATCCTGCTGAGAAGTTAATAATGATACCCTAGTTGCTTATCTGCTTGCCCATGCCTACTCTCATGTTAACCTGACTCATTCCTGTAATGCCATATCTTCATCCCATTTGACACGAGCATGCTCTGGAAGATAACCAAGAATTTCTACAGGAACACTATTAAGATGTTTTATGGATTGGGGTTTTGAAATCTGATATTTCATACTAAGAGTTCATAAAAATACTAATACAGGCATGCACACTACAGATGTAGCAGGGTGATTGAGAATTGCAGTAAAATATATGATACTTTGCAATAATACCTCAGGAATTTAGTTTCACTATCAGGAATATAAATTTTAGAAGGGTGTGGGTTAAATAAGCACTGACTAATAACCTTTCATAAAAATACTAACCTTGGCACGGTCCAGTGTGTTTAACCGTGATAGTACGGCCCTGACGGCAAGCAATGGTTTTTAACTGGCACCAGTCTCCGTAAGTCACACCATCAGAACCACAGACCTATGAGATGTAAAGGGGAATAATGGAGATATTAAATATGTCTTGCCAAGTCCCAAGATAAATTGGTCTCTGTGAAAATCTAGTATAATCACTTTTATTATGGCACACATAGATAATCACCCAAAAAGCAGACATTTTTGGTTTTGTACAATTTTTATTATTAATTCATTATTATTAGAGAATCTGCCTTTCCCACCAAAATTAAGTTTTCAGGTGTGGAGACGCAGACAATTTCACTGCCGAAACACAACATTTTGCATTTTGTGCTGAAATCCTCCCTGCCTTCAGAAGACAAGGGGAGCAGCATGGCAGCAGATTCTCTGCTTGTGGAGAATCAACAATTGTCTGCATCTTCTGGAGCTAGCCTTAAGTTTTATCAGAGACAGCTCTGAAGGTGTAATCTAATAAAATGTGCAAAGCTAGCTACTGGTCTAATAACTCATAGCAGACAATCAGCTATCTGGTTACGAGAACTCTGTGCCTTTTATCACAATTTTGTCACTTGGCCTCATTCTTGTAATAAGCCAAGGCTACCAATAATTTATTGGCTTTATTCAGTCAGTTGCAGGTAGGATAAATAAAATAAACATTTGAATGGTTTCCATGGTTTATTGACTGGGTACATATTTGCTCAATGGTAGTAAAGTAGAACCCCACTTTTAGGTTTTCCTGTGAACCACTAAAAACAAATTCTGGGAAAAGTAAAATGCAGGAAGAAAAGTGCATAGTTAGATGCAGGAGTCAGTTACTTTAATCCCTACTGTTTCTATACATCTGCCATATATCTCTTCACTGCAAATTGGGTCTAATGCCTGCATATTCTATAATTATTCCACACTGCTCCCAGCACTAGTTTGAACATGACTTTAATGGCCACATATATAGCTACATTAAAACTAACTGCATTGCCTAGTGCTGCTGATTTAAAGTGTTACTATTATAACAGGTGCAGCTGCAGGTTTAGTAACCAATATAAATACAAATATAATCCAATATTTGCTTTCAAACAGATCAGTATCAGTTCTACTTTCTGATTGGCTGCTGTGAGATACTAGAACCAAAGTGATTTTTGAGCCTATGACATTACTATATTTTACACCTTCCTGTAGTTTAGCAGCAGTCACACTTAAAAATCGGTTAGAGTTCATTAATTAATACCTTGGTGCATGGTATTTATAATGAAATCACTTGCAAAAATAAGTTGGTAAATAAATACAACATTACAAGGCAGTCATGATAATGAAGCACGATTTTCTTTTCACAAGTTGTCAATTGTACACCTACTTTAACAGAATATATATATGGGAATTTATAAATAGTACTGATTTAAATGTATTGGCAGTAACATCTGATTTCATTATCTATGGCTCTTGATCTGTGTGATTTAACATATTTATGTGACTGTAAATAGGCCCTAAACCTGGCACATCCAATGCACTTGCATGCATCTGCAGTTTAATATGGGCCAACACAATTTTAATTGGTGTTGCCATGGTTACATCACAAATATAGCCCATCACTGAGAAGAAAAAACGCTGCTGTGCAAGCTTTTTCATGTGCAATATTGTATTTGATATTCTTAGTTTCTGACTTTGCTTAAAAAGCATTGCTGCAAAATCTGTTTTACTGCCCTACTGCAATGAACATTAATGGAAATAAAAATAACTTCATCGTGTCAATAAATTTAGAAGCTGTAGGGTTTCTTTTTCTTTTTAAGTTTATGGTGCTTTGTAGGCGTATACAGACCCCTGAGCAATTTTTACATTGTACTAAATAACAAATCCTTCACAGAAAGGTAAGTGTGATATCACTAATTGTACTGGAAATCAAAAAACACATGCTGTAACATGTAATATATATACATATATATATATATATATTTATATAGTTAATCAGTCGCCCCATGTCATATTTCATAGACAACCTTTTCCAGCAATAATAGCTGTAATTTCTTTATAATATATGATTGCTATTGTCCAGAAGAGACTTTGGTTAAATCTTACAGGCAGATTTGCTCCAGGTTATTCAGGTTAACCAGATGGCTCAATATTCAAGTGCCACAATTTGCATATTAGAAGAAGAAGAAAAATATACACACTTTATCTCCTGCAACATGTACAAGAAGTAGGGGCAAGAGAGATGAAATTGTGCAACAGCAGGCAAGTGCTAAAAGTAGTCTAGGGTGCTTGCTATCCTACCTTTGTCAGATTAGCCTCAGCGCACAGGGGAGATGGGCACTCACAGTGAGCCAATCCTCCAATTATGACACAAGTTGCACCAAACTGGCATTTGATGGCATCACAAGATTTAGGAGCTGATGGATCTGGAAAAGAGTTGAAAACATTATATTTAAACATATAGACTTTACCTTATGACTGACCACATGCACATATAAAATGCAGGTCAGACCTTTGTAGTGTTTCTACTTTAACTTCATATATGGTTAGGTATACAAAATCAATTTAAGCGATTGCCATTTAGAGCATAACTTTTGTATGAATTAAATGCAAAATGTTTTGGAAGACATAACTAAATATCACCCCCATTATCCTGCATCAGAATTTGGCAGCTACTGCTCCACACAGGGACAAGTCAGTCTGCAGATCCCTAGTCCCTGCAAGTGCATAGTGTTTGCAGCAGAGAGAAGAATATCTACTGTTAAAGATCTCCAGTTGTAATGGACTTAGCCAATTAAATGAGAAATAAAGCCTAGCTAATGAAATAGGCTACAAATGGTGTACATTATATTTCAGGCTTCTGTACCAGCACAAGGCAACCACAGCCCTTTAGCAGTAAAGATCTGTGTCTCCCCAGTAGATGCCCCAGTAGCTCCTCATCTTCTTTTCTGCTGATTCACTGAGTCACATGCTCTGTGCTGCTGTCACTTACTGAGCTTAGGGACCCACTCACAATATACAGTACACATAGAATAGAAATGTCACAGTATAAGGCTGACTAGTAATTAATACAGATAATTACTACATGTCCGTTCAGAAACAAGTGTAATAATCACCAGAATATTATAGACAATGAGTTATACAAATGCAGGTAGTTCTATGTAGCTAAATAACGCACCAAAAAAGGGAAGAGGCCCAGGTGCACCACCCTGAGCCTTCAGCAAAAGGAGCAGTTCAAAACCAGAAAATTGTAGAGCAGGCACTCGAGTAAAGACAATCTTTCACCAGGCAGTAGATGTACTGTAGGTAAAAAATTTTATTATGTCATAAGTACAGGCTGTACTTATGACATAATAAACTATTTTACCTACATCTACTGCCTGGTGGACGATTTCCTGCTCTACAATTTTCTGGTTTAATTTCACACACAAACATAATTTTCTGCTTGATAATTTATGATGACCCCTAAGCTTAGCTTCTCAACAGATGCTCAGAGCCCACTGAGAATGTGAGTGTCACAGACACTTTCCAAGATGGTGACCCCCCTGTGACAAGTTTGAAGTCCTGGATCATTGTTGCTATTGAGAATCTGAAACTTTAGGCTGGTGCAATAAGTTCAGTATATAAAATATAGTCTTTTTACCATATTCATTTTTATGGTTTATTTCTCCTTTAACAGTCATTCGATATTAAAATTCACAACAGCAGTGAACACTGATGAATTTAGCATCCCAGATTTAGGATTTCTAGATTAACATTTTTCTTTTCCAGGTTCAGCTTGCGGGGCTGAAAAACGACTACGCAGCTGAGCTTAAAAACAATAATTTGTCATTCAACAGAATTTCTGCTTTGTAGAATTGATTACAAAGAAGGAAAATGGCTATTGATCTTGGCAGCACTGGATAACTATATTAGTGACAATGTTTCTAAATGTGGTTGCTATGGTCAGTTTGCTTGGGGCATAGATTCTATATACATTTTTGATTCCAAAGAACAGTGACTGGCAGTCTGTTGTTCTCCTGGTGTGAATGATGACAGCTGTGGTTTATTCTAGTGTTTGGCACATTGTTTTATGTCACACAAATTGCTTTCATTAGCTGAAGTGTTGTGTCAGTTCTTCAGAGGCTAAATGCACACATATTAGCTCCCCCAGAACTTATTTACCTTTCTCACAGCCTGTAAGACCAGGCTTGCGTCCATCAGGGCACTGGCTGCACTTTAAACCGGAGATTCCCGTTTTGCAAGAACAAAGTCCTGTCATCTGCTCACAGTCATCTCGAACGGCACCAACTGGGTCACAGTTACATGCTAGTGGGAAGAAAACATATAGAATAACCATAAGCACACAACAGCAAGGTGACATCAAGCTTCAGTATGGCCTTGACTTATGGTCAGGATATATTTTCACATCAGCAGACTTTAAATGAGGTTTATTTTTATTTCCATCACAATTTCTTTTTCTTTAGCACTGTAAGGAAGTTAGGAATATATGACCATACTGGATGCATTTACTGCTCTACAATAAAGGGAAATACTTTCCCATTATTAGATAGTAAAGTACAATAGATAGTGCATAGCTTACAGTGTTCATGTTACAATCTTTCCTCACAGATTAATGAAGCATTTTCTAGACCTCATCAAAACAGGGAGAGGTCAACAATGTCTGTTCCTCTGAAGTCTATGGAGTGTGAGCAGTAACAACGTAACTATTCCTATACTTAAAGGAAAGAGTTTTCTACACATGGCTTTAGACTTTAGACAACAGTTGTAAAGTTAGTTTTTAAAGGGATACTGTAATTTTTTCCCAAAACACATCACTTAATAGTGCTGCTCCAGCAGACTTCGGCACTGAAATCCGTTTTTCAAAAGAGCAAACTGTTTTTTTTTTATATTTAATTTTGAAATCTGGCATGGGGCTAGACATATTGACAGTTTCCCGGGAGCCCCCAATCATGTGACTTGTGCTTTGATAAACTTCAGTCACTCTTTATTGCTGCACTGCAAGTTGATATAACCCACCTCCCTCCCCATCAGCAGAACAATGGGGAGCTAACAGCTCCCTGGTAGATATAAGAACAGCACTCAAAAGTAAAAATCCAGGTCACACTGCGACTCCTTATGCTACATTGAGTAGGAGAAACAACAGCCTGCCAGAAAGCAGTTCCATAGTACATCCCTGGCTCTTTCAGTAAGCACATGATCAGGCAAAATGACCTGAGATGGCTGCCTACACACCAATATTACAACTAAAAAAGACACATATTGTTTGAGTGAATTATTTGCAGTGTAAACAGTGTAATTTAGAAATAAAAACAACACTATAACAATCACTAAAGAATTCAATGTAAAATGCTCATGACATGAACTATATGCATATACTACATGCTTGTACATGCTGTATGAAACAACATCCCCTTTTTTCCCACATGTATCACCCACAAACAGAAAACAACTTCTCCTCACATCAGAGCAGTTCTATTCCATCCGCCCATTCTTAGTGCCATTTTTAGTGCCAGTGCAAATCTGACAATGGCACTCCTGTGCATGCTCATGCTACTATGAGTTCCGACCTGTTCTTTAGTCAAGAGCTTTGGGCTTCTCTGAGCATGAACTGTTCTTTGCCTCAGGCACTCCAATCCAATGGGACATGGAGACGCAGAACGGCTCTTCTAATAAACATATGTTTTACAGCAAATCTGAAGGAAGATGTATTTTATCTCTGCACACTAAAAATTAATCATATATTTGGCATTAGAGCTACATCCCCATTAAAGAGTAAAAAGATGCAGTGGATTGGTAAAACATCTAAGCAGAGCCAGGAAGCAAACAGATTTTTAAATGTCCAAGTTGCTTTTACATCAGAGTGAACTATGGGAAACAATTAATGAGTGGTTTCAAAGTATATTGCAGAGCCAGTGATGTTTATTTATGCAAGAAGTATCATTAAAGTATAGAACCCTTTGCTAGCACTGTTATCAACTGGCACAAGGATATTTGTGTGCTTAAATGATAACTTCATTGCTTTCTTGTGTTAAGGCTAGGGCCACACGGGAAGATTTCAGGGAGATTAGTCGCCTGGTGACTAATCGGCGCGTCTAATCTCCCTGAATGGCTTGCTGGTATCTCGCACCCGCTAGCGCTAAAGTCGCCTGCGCCTATTCACACGCGGCGATACATTTTTCAACGTCGCTCGAAATTGCCTCACGAGGCAATTTTGAGTGACTTTAAAAAACGAGTCGCCGCGTGTGAATAGGCACAGGCAACTTTTGTGCTAGCCAGCGGGTGCGAGATACCAGCAAGCCATTCAGGGAGATTAGTCACCTCAAAGAAGCGGCAATTAGTCACCTGGTGACTCTACCTGAATCTTAGGGCTGGTGCAGACAGGGAAAATCGGGGGGCGACAATCTCCTATTTTCTCCCTATTCGCCACCTGTTTAAATCAAAAAGCGCCAGCGCCAATGCACAAGCAGTGCAGTGATTTCCGGAATCGCCCGAAGTTTCCTCACGAAACAACCTTGTGCGATTCCGGAAATCGCTGTGCTGCGTGTGCATTGGCGCTTTTTGACTTAAACAGGACAGGGAGAAGGCAGTTCGGGGAGATTGTCGCCTCGCAGAATCGTCAGGCGACAGAAACTCCCCGAATCTCCCTGTCTGCACCAGCCCTTACTGTGTGGACTAGCCCTAAGGGAAAATATTAACTTTTAAAACCCTCAGGCTTGTAAAATGTTAATTGTTAATAATGTTAGAGACCTAACTTGTCTTAAAAGCTTTCAGTTTAACCTCAGTTAGTAGATACAAATGATCTCCTTTTATTACCACAATGAAGTTCTCCAATACCTGTGCCTTATTAGGGAGGATTAAAAACATAGTATGGTGATTTAAAATATTTATAATTTATTATCTTATTATAAGATAAGTCCATTTTCTTGGCTTACAGTATCATTTGCCTTTTTTCCCTTACAAAAAAAAGGTGTTATCATTAATCAAAAAGAAGTTTAAATTGTAATAAGTGAAAAATGAATGGACTCAATGGCTAAAAAAATATGCACTTTAAGAAATTTCTGCAAAAGTGATGGATTTTCACGTCTTAATTCTACTAGAAAATCATATGGAGATTAAATAAATCCAATAGCCTGGTTCTGCTTCTAATAAGGATTAATTATCTTACTTTGGATCAAGTACAAGGTCCTGTTTTATTATTACAGAAAAAAGGGAAATAATTTTTATAAATGTGGATTATTTGGGTAAAATGGGAGTCTATAGGACGAAAAGCTTTCCATAATTTGAAGCATTCTGGAAAACAGGTTTTCGTATAACAGATCCCATAACTGTGCATAGAAAATCTGAGGAATACTCACGAGTGCAGCCGCTCTTCTTATCAGTAACAATGCCGCGGAAGTTCCAGAACCCGGGCTCACATCGGTCGCACTTCAGACCTCCTACACCAGGTTTACAAGAACACTGACCAGTGGTGGGATCACAGGTTCCTCCATAGGAGCCATACTGGTGGCACTGACAGCTGCCTGCAAGAGAAAAATACTTTTTGTGACCTGCACATCAGTTTAATTATCCTCTCGACTGCCATATGGCACATCCAGCTGGCAACCAAAGACAGCAGCACACAGTAAGTGATGCTTTGTGCCGGCAGATAGTAAATATTTAAAAAAGGACTCATATGGCTAAAAGTCCTTTTAGAAACTTTTCATAAGCTTATCATGAATGTTCTGTAATGGATATGCGGTGCCATTAACTTGCATTAAAGAAGTATTACCACATACTGTACCTTATGACCTCTTGTGGTATGATATGCTCATAAAGTTCTTTTCTATGTTTTACTACCGAAGCATGATGAATTGGAACAAGAACAAGGACTTTTGGTAGCATAATAGTAATAGTGCATATTTATGTTAGATATATGTTAGAGGACATTATAGACAGATAGCTGGGAATATTTTTTTATTAGTATTAGAAAGAATAAGAGCTCAACCCTTTAGGAACAAACGTTTGGCCCTATGGCTGAACGATCGGATTATGAGAAGTTCAATGGACTTCCGACAGGTCGGTCGGAAGAAAATCTGACTTTCCCGATCAATATCATGTCCACATATCGGTCGGGAAGACCTGTCGGAAGCCCCCATACACGGGCAGATAAGCTGTCTAAAGCTTTAGAGGGGTCTAGATGATTTCTTAAGCAATAATATCCAAGGCTATCGAGACCATTAGATTTACAATGTGTTTTAGTATAGATATGTGTACATGGGGAGGCACCAAGGGTCGAATTGAAAAATCTAATTTTTACATTTGAATTCCGAGTATATTTCAGAGTAATTCAGCTAGGGAATAGTGCTAATTCAATTCGAGTTTTTAAAAAAATTCGAAATTTGAATTTCAAAATATATCATGTACTGTCGCTTGACTATTCGCCATCTAAAACCTGTGAATTGCTGTTTTAGCCTATGTGGGACCTTCTAGAACCAATTTGGACCCAAATTGAATTTGATTAGATACGAATTCGACACACATTTTCGGGGACAGCCTATTCACCCGAATTTAAAAAAATCAGATTTTTTAAAATATATTTTGATTGGTTAAATTTCGAGTTTATGAGAGTTTAAAATAACCCCATAAACTTTTAAATAAACTCCCATAAACTTGAAATTCGACCCTTGATAAAGCTGCCCCTAAATGTAAAATTTCGAATTCATGTAAGTTTTTTCAACTACACTAGGAATCCGAATGGGAGGTTATTTGATAAAAAAAATCACACATGTTGAACTCAATCAATTTTTCCAACTCGTAATCTCGAATCGAATCTGACTAAACTCATTTTAAGTTTTTTCTTTGAAATAGATGTCAGTAGGGCTACTAACAAATTGGTCCCTGGACCTCTCCCATTGACTTATACATTAACTTGGCAGGTTTTAGGTGGCAAATAGTCTAATTTGACTTTGTAAAGGGCCAGACTGTGATAAATCTCGACATTCAAATTAAAACTTGAATCAAGTTTGGATAATTCCTAATTCAAATTTGAGAGTTTTGAGCATAAAAATATTCTGAAAATTAGAATTTTCAATTTGACCCTTAATTAATCTGCCCCGTAGTTTATATATGAGTGTATAGGCATGCGTATGTGCACTGGGGTTCATTTGGAGGGGTTGAACTTGATTAATTTTTTTAACCCAAATTAGCCACGTTTGCATTTGTAAGTGTTCTTTTAGGAAGAACTCTAGTTTAGAATGAATGAATCTTTAGTTTGCGTCAGGAAGCACATGCTTAGGGGCTGGGGCAATCATGCTTCTCAATGAGCAGTCACAAGGATGTGATCAGATTCCACTCAGAACAGTAGATTAATAAATAAAAATTAGGTGAATTACTCACGCCATGCTGCCCATTGTAGAGCAGATGTATACGACTTCTCTAACAGGTGCCAGGTACTTTGGCTGACAATTAGAAGACAGCGTCCATGGGAGAGATTAGTGAGCAAAATGAAGATTTCTTATTTTTCTATTGACTTGCATTTGCATGAGCAATTGTACCAGTAAGTGCACCTTTGTGACTAGCCTGTGAGATAGACAAACATCTATCTCAGATAAGCAGCACAATTAACTCTTTCTTTGGTGGGCCATATAGCAAGACTGTACAGAATAAAGGGGTGATTTAATGTAACAATTATCTGACTTCCTAAAACAAATATTACTACATCCATATTGCCTTACAAAACCGCTACATCATTTTGCAGACCCTGCTGCATTTAAGGCTTGTGACACATGGGCAGATTCAGGGCGATTTAGTTGCCTGGCGACAATCTCCCCACAGCGCTTCGTTTTCCGAAGTCACTGAACTTTCCTCATGAGGCAACTTTGGAAAATGAAGCTGGTGACTTTTCATTGTAGCGGACGGGAAGACACGGCAATGCAGTTCGGGAGATTGTCGCCCAGAAGAATAGGCAATTAGTCGCCAGGCAACTAAATCTCCCCGAATCTGTCCATGTGACCTTACCATAAGGCTGATGTAGGTTCAGAATTGTTTCTTATAAATGCTGTTTTTATGCAGTTTTGTAATAACAATAGGCTTAAATGAGAAAGCATTCAGTGTCAAATACAATGAGTTGAAGGGTACACATTTAAGGATTAGTGCTTATGCACGTATCATGTCAGTATAAATACTCAGCACTAAACATCTTGCTGTTTAACTGCTGAAAAACGGTTTGCAAAAGTATTTCTAACTTTTGTAACTGATATCCTATGGATAAAATGTATTTATGCTTAATTAATGCTTATACTGAATTTGTATTTATGTGTTTGATTGTTCACTCTAAACATGTCTCCCATTGGTCCGCATTCTATCCTTATTTGAAACTGGCTGTTGGATACTTTTTTGATTGGTTCTTTCTCATTTAAATATAACTACAGAAATTGATGTTTGTTGGCCTATGACTAAGAGCCCCTAAGGCACAAAAAGCATAAGCCTTTGTGATGTTCTTTGCTAAATATAGACTTTTTAAATACATCAACTCAATGAGTGTGGTCTGGTATGTGCCAGCCCTTTATCATCTTGTGTGCAGTTGTGCCTTATCCAGATAAGTGTACTTGATGGGTGAATCTGATCTGTTGAAACGGCGAAATGCGTTGAAATTGTTTTTTGAAGGGCAACAAATTTTTGATCACTAGTACTGAAGCTTACACACACAAGCAACAAAACTTTAGCAGCTCCTGTTGTGTAAAACCTGATTAACAAAATTATTGAATAATGTATGGATTTTGAGCATCATTTTCAATTACCCAGTGAAACAAAATGAGAAAAATCTTACTTGGGCATCCGGCCAGGCCAACGCCAAGGGCAGCTGTGACATTGTCAGGACAGCAGCCATACACAGTGTGACTACAGTGTGGCACCAAAGGAGGAGAGTTGGTGGTGGCAGCTGTAAAAAACAAAAACCACAGCATGAGGACACTGAGGCTGAAGGGTCCACAGTAGTTATACTCCATAATATACATTCAAACCTCATTTCCCCCACAGCAGTGAATATTGGTGTGAGAATATATAATGGCGACTCTAAGCATGAAATCATGAAGCAGACTTTTACATTAAAAAGAATGAAATTGCAGTAAGTTTGTAATGAAGAGAAGACTAATAGTCAGGAACAAAATTTTAACATAATAAGTTATTAGGCTCAAACAGTGTATCCTGTATTTTACTGAATAACAAATCCTACAAACATACATTTTGTTCAGTGGTTCAAATGCTTGCTGTACCAAAACAGAGATCCAGGCACTGCATGTAAAAATAGCACCCCTATTCTTATCATACAAACAATAATGGATAAAAAAAATTGCAAAACATCTGTGATAAGGAAATCTGCTTCTTGAATGGAGTTAAATAGCTCATTGTACTAGAAATCAAGTTCTTGGCATTTGATATTTTGTTACATGATGGGTTGGTTGGGGGGGTCAGATAAAGAAAGGCAAGCAGTCTTGCTGTAGAGATAACAGGAAGCATGAGCACTAGATACTATCCTACTGAGCAATATGCACATTTACTCTGCAGGACTGCTAAACTATACATCTACTACAACTACTCATAGAAATACAATGGAAATAAAATGCTTACACCTAAAAGGATCAAATTTGATGCAGTCTGTATCACGCGGTTTCACGAAGCCAGTTCAACCCCACTTGATCTGAAATTATGTTATTTGGACTGATGCAAACAAAAATGCTCATGATTTTCTTTTATTGGCTTATTAATGGGTTTTATCATGAACTGGGCTTTTGCTTATGTGCCCATTGTACTTCCGACCATATTATCAGCAGCCAGGTCCCACTTAAGGTAATAATTTAGGAGAACAACAGAAATGTTGCACAGCACTTTATAATAAAATAGTCCTTGATTATAGTACTGTATAACATACTATCCTCCAAATGTAATAAAAGGCACCAAGTTTTCCCAGCAAAATTAACCCATAGTGACCAATAAAGTTTCCTTTTAAACATGTGACTGATTGGTTGCTATGGGTTTCTGCTCCTGGGCAAATTTACATAACCTCCTAAAAGTTAACTCAAAGGTAAAGCATCCCTTTATTGGTAATGCCAATCAGCAGACCCACAGATTGATCCATGCTACTGTGCATGCATACTCATTTGCACGTACACTGCATTATGGGCACAATCTGCTAAATAATATCATGTCTATTAAGGATGCACTGAATCCCCAAAACCTTGGTGAAAGATTCGGCCAAATACTGAACCGAATCCGAATTTACAATTACATATTTACACTTACTTCCTTGTTTTGTGACAATAAGTCACATGATTTCCCTTCCCACACCTAATTTACATATACAAATTAGGATTTGGAATCTGTTTTTGCCATGGGCAAGGATTAGAACAAACCCAAATCCTGCTGAAAAAGGCAGAATCCTGGCCGAATCCCGAACCAAATCCTGGATTCAGTGCATCCCAAATTTCTATAAGGCTTTGTAATAAACAGTTACTCACAGCCATGCTGGTGTATGTAACAGCGGAGAGAGGTAATAGTGGGGCTAAACAGTACCTATTAGTTATATTTTCAATAGCAGGTTGCAAAGTTTTAAGCCAACAATAGTGTATTCCTGATATTTATTGCATCTTATCATAGAAAAGTGGCTTTTAAATTGTATTTTCTAGCACCCCCTAGTTTTAAATTCAATAACGTTCATGTGGGAAAAGTGTACAAGGTTGATTTACTGCCACAATGTATTTGTATTGCTCATGTGCCTATAATAGATGGTTAAACATGTGCACACAGCAGCTATATTATTCTATACATGTAAGGAATAACTTTATTTCACATAGAGATAAACAGAACAAATGCAAGGGCCCTGCAGTGATGTTGGCTGATAGAGAGCAATTCCAGGTCTGGCAGTTTAGGGTTAAACAATACATCTTTTTATTTCAGACTTTTCCAACACACATAAACCTCTCATCTGCATCCTACCACTTGCCAGCTGTGTGACAATAATCCAAATCCTGCAGTTCATTTTTTTTTGCCATGAGATTTCGCTCAGGAATCTGCAAAGCTTACAAATGACCATAGAAGCTACTACAGATCATAGCAAATCATGCAGGAAAAACAGCTCCCAGGAGAGAAGGGATTACAGGAGGCAGTAAAATATGTAATAATCCTGTCTCTCACCTCGACAGGGACCCTGTCCAGCCACATACAGGGCCTGATGTCTCTCACATCGAGTTTTCTTTAGCTCACATTCATTAGAATATGTAATGCCATCCGATCCACATACCTAAGAAATACATCAGAAATATATAATCAGAATTACAATCCAGTTTATATTGTGTGGTTTTTGCCCCCATCTTGGCCATTTCACCATGCTGGGAGTTTAGAGTCAGAACTATTGGCCACAAATATCAAATGAGACAGTTTTAGCTACAAAATGTGGTAGATGGGAATTATACAAAGAACTTACCAGGTTTCGCAGAACAGCATGACAGGTAAAGTCACAGACACATCGATCATCCTCTGCATCTTCATCCCATGAGCCACCATAGCGTCTGCATCGATCTTGCTCACACTCACTGTCCTCCCCGGAACCAGAACCATCAGTGCCAGAGCCACATTCTGCAATAGAGAATTCAACAAGGTATAATGGTCACATTCAAAAATAAAGGATTGCAACAGAAAAAAGGAAGTTTCTATCTATTTATCATCATGGTGTCCCTTTGAGGAATTCATTATGAGGAACTGCCTTGTGATAGGATATGCTTGGAACAAGGGAATTCTCCACATCAGCAAGATCTATCATTGGTGTTGGCATAATAAAGCAAAGCAATATTATAGGCTGACCATACTTTCTTAAACACTATTTCAATTAGTAGTACAGTATGTTAAATAATATATGCAAATGTAATTGGTTTAATAATCCAACAGATGAAGCAAAGATACGCTAAATGTACTTGAAGTTTAAGGAAAAGTAAAGAAAATTATCATGTACTGTTGCCCTGCACTGGTAAAACTGATGTATTTGCTTCAGAAACACTATTATAGTTCATATGCTGTGTAGCAATGGCGGACATTGAAAAAAGGCTAAATGGCACGGGTTGAATTGTGGATAACAGATAACATTATGTACACAAAAATTAATTCTAGGAGTGCATTTTATGCATAAGTTAGGATACCCAAGACAAGGCCTATGTTACTCTTTCAGGATCTAAATTGTGAAAAGAAAGCATCAATACATTAATCCTTCCCAGTGAATTTATGTACAATGATCACCAGTTATCATTTGATAATGAAGCAGAGGAAATTTCTCTTTCAAGTCAATGTAGAGTTGACACCTTTTCTCCACATCTTCCCTTCTCACTTAATTCCCACATATTTCCCCAAGCTGATCTCAACCATGCTGTGTTAATGAACTCATGGTAATTACACTTGTGCTGAATACGAGATGGAATATTAAAGGCTCTGCTCATAAATGATCACCCAAATGGCAGAATAACCCCCCAAGCGTTGCTAGGAGACTAATCCAATATACCCTTATTATCTGGCACTGTGCAGCTCCCCAGAGAAACACAGTGCAGTGCAACAGGACAGAAATGCTCATCCCCTGAACTTTCAATAAACACACAGAACAACATAGGGACAAAGCCTAAGCATTCATAATCCAGTAAGCTACTGAGAGTTGTACGAATAAGCACAAATGGTAAATGTGCAAACTACTGATATTCGAGGTGCATAATGTGATGCTGAGATTTTGAAAATATTATCCTGTCAGTCCCTCCCTGAAACCAAGCTATACCC
>CM044444.1:68766517-68800817 GCA_024363595.1 Xenopus borealis
TTGGCACTTTGGAGCCATAAAATGTGGAAAACCAAGAGATATTGACAGGCAGTCAGTGACACCATGTAAATAGTCAATAAAATGATCCTCTTCTGTTTTTGCAGGACATGGTCAGTTCCCCATTTCTGGCACATCCAGATTCCCTTTCTATGGACCATTAATCTCAGAAGAATAAGTCCAGCCCACAGAGACCTGAGGAAGATTTTCATGCAGTTAAATACTCTACCATCTGCTGAGATAATAGCACCTGGGATATTTCCTGCTCAGTTATAAATATCGCTATACATGTTAAATATTTCATTTTGCTATACAAGGGGAAAAAGGCATTTTGGCGTACACTCGTTAGCTGTAAGGATAACTTGTGTTCAATAAAGCATAAAGTAGAAAGCACAAGGAAAATGTGCCCTCCTCGGCCAGAAATTTAGAAAGTGAAGAAATAAAACATTTTACTTTCCATAAAACTAAAGTAAGAATATTGTACATATATATCTGCAAATATTTTGTTATCCATATGGAGACTGAGAATTACTGTGCTTTTCCCTGACTCCCCCTTCTTGTGAAGAACCAAGCCGCAGGCAAAAGATTCACACTGGAGAATGTTTTAATGGCCATATATCATGCGTAACTAAGAAATGGTTTCAGGGTACTGTGAGGTCCTCATAATATATTCATAACATAAAGTTGCAAAATGTCCACTTGCGAGTAATGCTGAATGTAATTTAAACCTATATGTGCCAAAGCCACCTCAACTTAATGCAAATTGTTAATAATCAACACTACACAATAGTGAGCCTAGAAAGGCACAATTACACCGGCTGGGTGTGTGGCAGTGATTTAAAGGGACTCTGCCAATATCCTCACCTTGTTTTTCTAATACTGCTACAAAAGGACTATAAGAATTTGATATAATGAACATGAACTAACGTTTAGCATTTTCAGACACGCTAGGAGGGACCTGCAGTAAATCTTTTCTATCCTGCAGAATATTTCAGGCTTTATATTGTTGAAGCAAGAATAGGTTGTTTGGTATGTGTTGGTGGCAGTGAGGGGTCTGGCTGCTGCCAATGATAGAGAGCCTCTTCTTCATTTAAAAGTCGATGCCCTTGCAACTGTTTCATACACAGGTGCTGGTTAACAGGCGCACGGTCAGCTGTCCAAGGCTCCAATCTGCACACACCTTACCTTGCCAAACAAGTGCATTATAAATGGATTCTTGAACTGGAGAGAAGCACACAACATCTTAAAGCCACTGCCAACACAATTACAGAAAGCCATGTCCTCGGTGAATAGAAGAAGGCTTACATTAAAGCCAGAGCTGAGCATGACGGAGCAATATTGCAGGGCTAATGTGCAATTTCCAAACAGAAAGAGGCTAGTGACAAGGTATATTTTTGGTTTTCTGTAGACAAAGCTGTGATTAACAGCAGTTCCAGTAGCAGGTGCATTGCTCCTAGCAGGTAGATTGTGTTTAATGAATCTATCAAGAATGTTTTGGTGGATTAAAGATCTGTGAAAGCATTTTTGAGAAGGAGTTTTTTTTTCTTCTATACTGTATTTCACCGTTTTCTCTGTACATCATCATGAAAATACAAACCATTATGAAAGCACTATAATAAGGTAATTAAACTTAATAGCTGACTCATATACTGTTATTAATATATGCTTTGATTTCTGTAATATTGCTTTATTGTGCTACATACTAAGAATGACAGGAGCTGGAAGAATCACAATCAGAACATGGAAAATTCAACAATTAAAATATCTTGGATTGTAACCACACTTATAAGGAGTGTTAATCATCAGGACTATGAGACTTTTGTATATAAAACAAGTTATTACTTTTAACATTATGCAGATACTCTAGGAGCTCCCTGCAGTAAAACTTTGCTATCTTTTCAATCCTGAAGAACATTTCAGGCTTTATATTGTTGACGCAAGAATGGGTTGTTTGGTAGGTATTAGAGGATACTAGAGATATATACTGTATACGAAAATAGTTTTGTACTAGTCACCTAGCTATAGTACCAAGAATATCTATGTCAATGTTATACAAAATAGCCTTTTACTTGGTCTTCCAAGAACATTTAGGAAATATCTCATTTTGCTAGTGTTATGTTGTATAGTGTTAACCATGCCCTATAACAACAATGAAGCACTGTATTTAATAATCACACTAAATTACTATAGCAACTTCTTTAATATTGCACTTTCCATCTATAGCTATACAAAATAAGGTGCTCAGAATTTAAAACATAGTTCTAGGGCGATGTTATACACCAGTTTTTCTGTTTTACCACTGTCCTGCATCAAAGAGCAAGACTGCACACCTTACCATTGGTAATGCCCAACTTTAAGTAAAGTAAACCCAAGTTCCTTCATGGAGTAAGTCCAGCTGGTACAGCTGTCTGCCTCAAATCACCTCCAGCAAGAGCAAAGAAACTCCCACTGAGGAATTGGATTCTCCTGTTGTGGCTTAGTGAGAAGTGCACAGCACCACATTAGCATTTCAGGCATTTGACTAATTTAGATTCCCTTAATCCTTTAAACAACAGAGACTAACAAATTTCAGTTCTAACAACTGTGAAAGTTAAAAAGACCCCAGGGAAGTAAAAAGAAAATCATCATAAAAAAAGAACATAACTTGCCTTTCAGGCAAAGTGCTAAAAGTGTGCATGCATCTAATCTACATGTACCAGTCTGGAAGACTTTACTGTGCTTGGTACAAAGAGTGCCAAGTTTGTTCTGAAGCATGCCAGTTATAAGCTGCAAAGAAGAGTTAAAGGAAAATAGAAGCTCTCAATTAGTTTATGCAGTAACTAAATGGGCAAGTAGGGATAGGGCTTAATGTAACTTAAATACTGTGGAAAAGTAAAGGGGAATTAAATTATACTCCACATAGGCGGCATAACTCTAAACCCTGTGGCTGCTAGGGGACCCAAGAGTAATAGACAACCCAGCAAAGCCCTAAGAGATTTCATTATAATCATTCTTAAAAAATATCTTGTTATCATGAAGTTTAGGAAGGTGCTATTTTTTTTTTGTGGGCCCACTGTTCATAGTCAGTATTGCAGTTTGACCACATAGATAATAGACTAGAGGGGCAGTTTAAAGGGATACTGTCATGGGAAAACATGTTTTTTTAAAAAATACATCAGTTAATAGTGCTGCTCCAGCAGACTTCTGCACTGAAATCCATTTCTCAAAAGAGCAAACAGATTTTTTTATATTCAGTTTTGAAATCTGACATGGGGCTAGACATATTGTCAGTTTCCCTGCCCCTGGCTATGTGACTTGTGCCAGCACTTTAGGAGGGAACTGCTTTCTGGCAGGCTGTTGTTTTACCTTCTCAATGTAATTGAATAGTAAGCAGTGGGACATGGGTTTTTACTATTGAGTGTTGTTCTTAGATCTACCAGGGAGCTGTTATCTTGTGTTAGGAAGCTGTTATGTGGTTACCTTCCCATTGTTCTTTTGATAGGCTGCTGGGTGGGGGAAAGGGAGGGATGATATCACTGCAACTTGCAGTACAGCAGTAAAGAGTGATTGAAGTTTGCTCTTTTGAGAAATGGATTTCAGTGCAGATTTCTTCTGGAACGCATTAACTGATGCATTTTGGGAAAAAAATATTTTTCCCATGACAGTTTCCCTTTAATGTAGTCACTTACATTAGCACTATGGGGGACTTGTCTGTTGTACCTGCCTGCCCATCTAGAACCTACTCCCTTGCTCACTAGAGAAAGCTAAATAGGCTGATAAGTCAACTGGGTGTCTTTAGTTTTGGTGAACTATAGATTTTGATTTGCTAGTAGGACCCCTTCTTACAATTAACATTAATGGTGGAAATGTAATTAAAGTTGCTAAGAGAACATATTTGCGCACAAATAAGAATACAAACTTGCATTCTTTATCAGCCTTTTTATTGCATTGGGAATCGTAACTGCACATTGCTTGAAGGTGAAATAAACTTTTGGCGCAAACATATCTTTCATTAAGAAAGTTCCATACACTGTGCACTATTGCAAACTAGAAAGTTCACAATCACGATCCTGCTGTTGTGTGAGGGGCAAAGGGTTTGCAGAGGCAAAATTGTTCAGTTTGCGAACATTTAGGCTTAGTCCAGACGGGGCGATTCGGGGGCGATCCGTCGCCAGGCAATTTGGAGCGATTTTAAAAACCGTGCCGCTCCGTGTGAATAAGCGCAGGCGTTTTTAAGCTATGCAGGTGCCTAGCTATTCGGGGAGATTCGGGGGCGATCCATCGCGGCGAAAAGTCGCCAGGCGACGGATCGCCCCCGAATCTCCCCGTCTGGACTAAGCCTTAGGGTAAAGAAACATGGAGCTACTTAGTAGCAGCTACGTGTGACAGCTACGAAACGAAAGAAAATACCCTGCCATAGACAATACTGAGCATTGCCTCTGCTAAAACAAACATAGAGACAATTATCAATAATTATCAGCATTGTCTATTTCTGCTACAAGTAGCTGCTACAAGTAGATCTGTGTATCTGCAGGGTGGTGGCTAGGGTTGCCACCTTTTCTTGAAAAAAAAAATACCGGCCTTCCTATATGTTTATCTTTTTTCCCTATTAATAACATTGGGATCAACCATCAAAAATACCGGCCAGGTGGCAACCGTAGTGGTGGCACACAGGGAGATTAGTCGGCAAGCGACAAATCATCACTACTGTGGGCGACTAATCTCCCGAAATATGTATTGATTAGTTTCCCAAGGTCACCCAAAGTTTCCTCACGAGGCAATTTCAGACAACTTCGCAAAACTGAAGCAATACTTATGCTATACCACCGACGATTTGTATTCTTGCCGGCCGGAAGGCATTTGGGGAGATCAGTCACCCACAGTAGCGAAGACTTGTCGTTTGCCGAGGCAAACAGCCACAGATCATTACATTTTGTACCGTTCCTCTGCATCAGATAGACATCAGCAAGTACAGTATCTGTTTGAGCAAAAGGATGTTACTGTCCAAAATACAGAATTCTATTTGTTTTGATTCTGATCCTGTAATAATTTAATTTTCGTCTATATTATAACCTGCATATACAGTAGCCACAGGTTTGTGTTGTTTTTAAGTCTTTTCTTATGTATGAAGAAAGGGGACCTGTGGGATGGAATCCTGTATGACATATAGTGGGGTGTTCTCCTGATTGTTTTAAAAGCATATTAATGAGTATGCATGTTTTTCATATAATCTATCAGTGTCTGAGAGCATCTATTCTGGCTTGCTCAGCTTTAGATTTTTTCTTAGTGAATAAAGGGCTTATATGAGACATGAATTACAAAAAAGCATGCTGCTAGTTCGCATTACAACTACTGTGAACCATAGTAAAATTCCGCTTGGTGACAATGAATATCCTGCTACATTACTCTCTAATTGAGATAACATTATTCTCTCCTAAGTAATGCCATCAATCAAGAAACTCCCAGTGTCTTTTGAGCAACTGTCCGGGAAAACAATGACAGCTGTGTAGAATTAAATGAGATTCTACATCCATGATTTTGCAATATTCAGTTATGGGAAAGACATATGTCTTGTGAGGCTATTATATCTTCAGCTAGGGATCAATAATGACCACATTTCATTCGAAGACAAGGGTTAGAGTATGAGTGGGACACCATAAAGTTATTAACTGGTGGCTTTTCTGATGATTAAAGAGTAAATACAAAATGTCAGTGCGTTGCTGTCTGTAGAAATCTAATTGTATTTAGAATTACTTTGAGTACTGGAAAAAAAATGTAGGAGGCATTTAATGAAGCTGCTAACGTTTGATGAAGGTCATCACCTATTGACAATCACTATTGAATTATATGATAGGTAGCAATTCTGTTGTCTTTTAGTAGTTATCCTCCTTAAAATCTTACAGTGAACAATGCAGTTTTGCATTGCCAGAACATTTTGTGTATAACAATTCATGATTTCTGAATTATCTTTGTTATGCAACAACCAAACTACCAGCTAATTGATATTTATATGATTCCACTACCCAAACGTTGGAACTTTCTGCTCCTCAATACTTCTAAAACTCCTTGCTCCTCAATATTCATTAAAATCCAGCACCCAATTTCTGGAACTCCTTGTTCCTCATTAGTCATCAGCACCCAAACACTACACCTCTTTTCTCCTAAGTATTTATTTAACTCTAGTACCCAAACTCTGTTCATCAGTGAAAATACCTCTTCCTTACAGCTTCCTTTAATACACAGGTGTTTAGTTCTGCTCCACTTCTTGTGCTTTATTTATCCAATGTATTGTAATGCTATAAACATTTTGGAGTGCAGGCTACTGATTTGCAATTAGATTAGCAGATAGATTTAGCCCTTAGTCCCTGTTCAGAAATAAATCAGACTAGTGCACTGCATTTGCTACAGGATTGTGCTTCTAAAAATAAATAAATTAGACTGGCAGTTTACCATCGTCACAAGATCCTGCTCGAGATACTTCAATCTGCTTCATCTGCTTACACGATGCAAATTTCAGTTCACATTGGTTATCATAGGTGACTCCATTGCTGCCACACACAGGAAGGTAGGGTTGTCGTTCGCACGATGGACACACGCACTGATTATTCACACATTTGGCACCAAAGATACAAAGAGTATTGCCACAGGTTTCTAGACCGGATAGGGGAGAAAAAAAAAACTAGTCAACAAAAAAGCAAATAGATTTTAAATGAGGCCACAATGGCAAGTGAATGAAACCTGTGCATTCTGGAAGCAATGCTTTCACCATTTAATAATATCAAGTCACAGAAAAAAGATCTTCATATGGGTGTGAATTGTTTTATGAGAACATATGGATAGACATTTGGAGGAAATTATCTTTTAGCACATCAGAACAGTGTACAGCAGTTAGCTATCAATACTAATATATACAACGTAAACTGTAAATTCTATACCTCTGTAAATGATATCATTTTTAGGGAAGCACAGAAATCCACTATTTGGGATTTGGATGAATCCCTGAATCCTCTGTGAAATATTCGTCAGAATACCGAACCAAATCTGAATCTTAGGGCAGGAAAGGAAAAAGTGTGAACATTTTTTTAATTTCCTTGTTTTGTGATGAAACGCCACATGATTTCCCTCCCCGCCCCTAATTTTCCCTCCCCGCCCCTAATTTACACATGCAAATTAGGATTTGGATTCAGTTCAGCCTGACATAAGGTTGAATCTGAACCTTGTAGAAAAAGGCCGAATGCTGGAGGAATCCCAAAACTGACTCCTGGATTCGGTGCATCTCTAATAATTTTACATTTTTTAAACAAATCAAAAGACAGGACTAGATAAAAAACTGCATACTCATTTCTGACCAATTAATTATTTGTGGGCTGCCTTTAGAGATCACCTGAATAGAAATACTGAACAGGAAGACTTATGGGAGCAAAAGAGACAACGTTGTCTGTTAATGGGCTCATGCGACCTAACATGTATGGTTTGTTTGTGAGCACGGAGAATCCTAAGATGCCAAGGGTCGCCCCTTATTTCTTAAAATGGAAATTTTCTATTTAGGATTACCTAATGGCACATACTACTAAAAAAGTTTATTACTATGAAAATGGTTTATTTACATCAGGGGTGTCCAAAAAGTAGACTAGCAGTAATCAGTAGGTCTCAAGACACTGTCAACAAACAGTTTAACTAAATCACCCTCCTATTTCATGCTTTTCATTCAGATATATATATATGTTAAGGTTATATAAGAAATATTTGCCAACTATAGCAATATACTTTTTCTTATAAATCAATATTTATTTTAATTATTAATGTTATTTTTAACAGGATGCTAGCAATGTTTTATGGATGTAGATCATAATGGGTCATCACCACTAGTAAAGTATGGACACTCCCTATTTACATGAATTTTATTCAATATATTTTTACAGAGACCTACATTGTTTGAGGGTATAGTTTTCCTTTAATATTAAAAATCTAGACAAGTCTTTGAAATGCTGGGCTCTTCTATCTAATGTTCCAAATGTGCTTTGCTAAGCTGATAGCAATCCAAACCAGAAAAAAGCAAGGTCACTTACAGGGACACTGGATATGTTTTTTCCCCCTAGATTCATCATAAAATACTGAAAAGTGTGCAGCTTTATTCTACCCAAAGCACTGATACGTGAGCAAAATAGGACACATATTTTCTATATGTTTATTCTTAAATCATTCAGCTACATGAGAGGAAACACATGGAAATACCAACCAAATCACCATAATACCAATTTTGAAAATACCACTGAAAATGCTTGCCATGCTAAAAATAGCATTAATCGCATATTGCACATCAAAGAGCTGCTTGACTGTGTCACATCTAAATTACACAGCTTTCTTGATTCGCCACTTGTTGCGTGCATAGCAATGAAATCCAAAGGGCTCTAAAAAGCCGTTATAAAGACTTGTAATTTCCCTTCTTGTAATGCATAAAAAAACATTGTGTGTATTCTGTCACTTGCTGGAAATATTGCTTCTTTGTTAGAAAGCTACAAATAATTGTTTGTAAGGCCCCTTGCTATCAATACACTATCAGTATAATAAAAATAAAGCGGACCCTACGTGGGTCATCTAGCGTGGCTAAAACACAAATTCACAAGGGACTGTAATGAAAAACCTTTAGCTTTTTCCTTAAGTATGTTCCCTGAAACAAACCACAGATGATTCTTCAGCTTTGCCTGCAGAGAGAACCATTTGCATTGCCTATAATGGCATGGAGTTGGCAGTGAGTCACATATCTCAAAGCTGCTGGGCAAGTGAAAAAAAATATTTAAAAGCCATAGATCACACCTGCTTTCAGTTTTATTCTTCCAGAAATGTACACAGTGTAACCCCTGGATTACACCAGAATCCTTACAGTAAATTAATTATTTGTCCCAGTGGCATTTATGTTTTGTATGTGAAATAAAACACTAAGGTCAGTTGATGATAATTTACTACTTGATGGGCTACGTATCCTTGGTTCTGTTACAGACACAGCTAGCCAGCTTATCAGATACAGCCCAGTATCAAACGCCAGCAGATCATGTATTGCCAGTGCTGAAGCAATTAGTGGATTTTTGACTACTGGAACAAATGCAGGCGCAACAGTGCAGGGCAACCCAGTCAGCCACATTGCGCTATACCCCCTACACAGCTGTGCGTCTCCTTTTTCAGTGGCAGACTAGGGGTAGTTTCAGGGTTGCCAGGTTGGAGGTTTTCTATCCAAATTGGGCTACTAATTTAAAGCTCTCATGGGTTTTAAAAGTACAAACTAGCCAATGTACGGATTTGGGCTACTTTTTGGGGCTTTGGCTGGTTTGTACTTTGGAAAGTTTATCTTGCCTTAATCTGCCAATGTCTCCTAATGCATGGTGGGTTATGTAGTTTTTGTTTAACAATTTGTCGATTGCTGAGTTTAAAGTAAAAATACAATACCCCATATGCAATGGGATTGACTTGTGTCACGAGTTACTAGATTTTTGGCTCTGTACCCCAGTGCCCCGTCACTCTTATGCATTCTCGCATTTTGCAGTTAGTTTCCTCAATTTCAGACTATTTTGGGGCAATATTCTACTGGCCACCAAAATGTCTAGAGGTTGACCAGTTTTACCAATATTTATTGAAATTGTATATGTATTAGGGCCTTCTGGGGCCCATATACCTCCTGCTCCCTCCCCTCTGTAGTTACACCCCTGATGACAAGGCCAATCTGACCCATTTTACTTCATGGAAACATTTGCAAATCAGTGAAAATGTTAACATACATACATAACATAGTTCACATACACATATAATTATAACATAGTTCACATACATTAATTTATTTTTTAGACTGCACATATTGTGCTATTTTTGGCCTACCTTTGAAGTGCCTCTTGGCTAGTTTTGGGCTGATTTTAGCTGGTTTTGAAAATAAGACCTGGCAACCCTGGGTAGGTGGCTTATGAGGTATGTGCCTGAATCCCCAAAGCTTTGTACCCTAGCACTACTTCTGCCTAGCACTATTTCCTGCCCAAAATGATGTACATTCCATGGCAAGACCAAGATTCAAATAGTCCACACTACAGAGATTCAGGAATTCAGAAAAACAGCCACCGGCAACAAAAATGTGAGAAACACTTTACTAAGGGCAGGCAAATTTATGGTGACTGTGTAAGATTAAATTAATATAACTGTTGAAGAACCACAAGGGAACAAGAGCAATTAAATCTCCATCTGCAGCAAAAGTCTATAACTCTCTACTTCCAAGAGAATTTTATAAGCATATCCAGGGTTCTGCATTGCTATCCTTTGATCAGAAGAAAGGCAAAATTTTATAAAATCTGCAGATAAAACCAATATGAACCTGTAGTGTGTGTGTTTTATAAAACTCTGCTCAAAGAGCATTAACAAGCTAACAATTAACAGCCCAGTGGACATCCAACCCAATTACCTTGGAGCCTACCCACCTTCACATAATGCCCACTATTCATTTTGTGCTAAAATGTGTCTACCATTCAAACATTGTCTCTTAACATGCACAATACAATTTCCCAATATACTTGATATCTCAGCATCTCTTTGGACTGAGAATGGCTTATTTATACCCTTGTGCAGATTTAGTTTCCAAAACAAATAATATTCAAGATGAGGTCTCATTAATGGTTTATAAAATAGTATACATATGAATATTTGTGCAGTATTTATTCCACACTATATGAGCTCAAAAGTAGGTTAGTGTCAAAGACAGCTCTGAACAATCTGACTCACTGCCTCCTTCCAATGCAGGGATCCTGGCTGCCAAATAATGCATTAAAGGAGAAGGAAAGGTTAAAACTAAGAAAGCTTTATCAGAAAGGCCCATGTGATCCAGTAAACCCTCTAAGTAGTACTGCTCTTAGTCCTTTGTCAAAAGAAACACAGCATTTCTTACCTTCTATTGTGTACACATGGGCTTCTGTATACAGCAAAAATAAAGCATTCTATCTTGCACTAGTCCAGCTAATCTATTGGCAATACTATACCTTCATAGCTATAATTCTCCTTTACACAAGTGAGAATTTTAGAACTGTAAATCAAAAACTAACTGGACATCCCAGTCAGGATACAAAAAAAAAAGTATGGTAAAATAAAATGGCAAGATTTTTTCTTCTATGTGAAATTTGATATACTCTTATTTAAACACAGCATGGCATGCCAGTTTCTATTATTGGAGCAAATTCCCTAAGTGGCAAAAATGCGCTAGCGATGGCTTTGCCACAATCCGCCTCACTTCGCCAGGCGAATTTTCGACAGCCTGCCGCTAATTCACTAAAATGCAAATTTGTGCTCAGGGAGGCGAACGTAAGCGAAATTGTGCTACCATTACTTCGCCAGGCAAAGCACATTTATGCTAGCGATGCCTAATAGATATATATGTTACAGCCAATACATTACCCTACACAAGCCCAAGAAATCTTTAATAAATAAAATAAAGTTGTCCTATTGCCCTAAACATGTGCCTACTGTATAGTTGAGTTGCCATATGTTAGGACATGTAGGGGGGGAAGGAGCATGACCCCCCCAAAAATATTACGCTATTTTTCAGACTATCACCCTAAAAAAGGTAAAAGACTAAGAAATAATTTCAAGGTTTTTTTTTCAAACTCCTATTGTATTGAACTTCGCCAGGTATGACCTGGCGAAGTAAAGTCTAGCGCAAGAGGTAACATTACGTAAAATGGTTATCTTACTGAATTAGCGTAGTTACATCCCTTTGGCAGAGCGCAACTTCGGCTGGCGTAAGGGTGCAAAGTTGTGGTAGTCTATCTACTTCGCTAGCGAATTTTCGCCAAGGACACTGTAAATTGGCGAAGTCACAAAATGACATCATGCTGGCGAATAAGCGCTAGACGCTTTGCACTTTAGTGAATTTGCCCCATAGAGTGACGCCACAGAAAAAGACAGGAAAGTTTTAAAGAACAACTTTGAACTTACTGCAGTCTCCTTGGGCTGCTACCTGTAGATTTATCTGCTGAGTGCATGCTCGTACATGGAGCTCACACTCGCTCTCATATGTATTTCCATCAGTGCCACACACAGGCTGCGCTGAAGGCACACATTCTGTTGGACATACACAGCGGCCTGTCTCTGCTTCACAGATGGCTCCAAACTGGCATTTCCCACAGCGGTCTGCAAGAAAAGTTGATATGGTTTAATGAAACAAGATAAGGAAAGCTTGTCAACTCCCCACAATATGTTCTTGATGCAATTTCCACCAGCCTTTGCTTTTAGCCAGCTATGCTGCACCTGCACCCAGTTTTAATTAACTGACTCGCAACCTTGATTCAATTGATCACATGCCATTAAATCTAAAGCTTGCACTTGGCAACTGTGACGAAGGAACATGTGAGTAGCATCCACGGTTTCAGAAGTAACTGGTTTATTTCGGCAATTCCCCCCATTTCGTGTAAATCTTAAAAAGAATGGTGAAAGATAATTAAGGAAGTCCTATGCTTGAATGTTGCAGCTCAGGGCATTTGAAGTCAGAAGGCGTTCTGCAAAGAATACTTCTGGGTTTAGAAGCACTGGCTTTATAAAGAGTTTAGTCAAACATATGCACGTACAAGATTATAGAGCTGCTTGCTTTGTAAAAAAAAAAAATAATTAATTCTCCCAACAGCATGAGCAAATACACTTGAGGTAAATACATAAAAAGGAAAATCAAGTAAAGCCAACATAATTTAGCACTGGTGGTATCAAACAGTCACCGGCAATGCATATGTATTTAAACCTAGTTAAAGGGAAAACATATACTGTTTCTAAATGATGTAATAATCTTCCAGTTTTTTCCCTTAACGTGGAACTATCATGAAAATGTAATATAAAACTCCTCATACTGCAACTAGAAACTTTCTAAGTACAATCAATTAAATATTCTGCATTGTTTCTGAAATAATCAAGTTTATCTTCACTATTCCTCTGTCAGCATCTGTGTCTCTTCATTCTCTCTTCATGCGGCAGTTGGGTGTGAGATATTCATTGACAGTTAGATCCAATATATATCTTATGGGGGGGGGCTTCCTTTCCTAGCAGATGTATTAGAGCTCACTCAAATAACTGATTTCAGTACAAACACAATCTAACAGAATAACTGCCTTTTGCACAAATTCTGCATGTAGAGAGATGTGATGTCTTATACATCTTCTAGGCAAAATGAACCCCTTATAATGTACTGTATATTGGATCTAACTGTCAATGAATATCTGACTCTCAACTGCCGCATGAAGAGAGAATGAAGACAAACAGATACTGAGAGAGGAATAGTGAAGATAAGCTTGATTATTTTAGAAACAGTACAGCATTTTCAATTGATTGTATTTAGAAAATTTCTTATTTCAGTATGCTGAAGCTAATAATAAATTTTCTTTTTTCACGATAGATCTCCTTTAAATACCCATAGTTGAAGGCTTCTATTAACATTTGCATCTGAACAGCTGCTGCCATGTGGTTGATGCTTATACCATCAGGCACCAGTAGGGTTGCCACCTTTTCTGTAAAAAGATTCCTATATTCTTGACGTTTTTTCCTCTTAATAAGATTGGCATCAAGCATTATTTATTCCAGCCAGGCCGGTAAAATACTAGCCAGGTGGCAACACTAGGCACCAGGCTCCCTAATAACCATAAGCAATTAATGCTGTCCTTTGGTAACTCCAAAATCTATTTTCCTTGGATATGCTGCACCAAAATCTAATATCAAAAAAGCACTGCTCTGTCTAAAATCCTATACAAGAAAAGTGAGTTTGAAACTGTTTTATACCAAATTACAGGTATTGTAAGAATTGTGTTACATATGACCCTAATATAATATGTACATATTTCTATTAGTATAGTTCTCTCTGATGCATGATTTACAACAGACAAGTATTAGTCATATATGTCAATGAGAATATGCACAGAAAAAAGAAGTTTTTGTACATGTACATAAACCTGTTCAATATCTTGATACAAAATAATAATACATTTCTGCTCTCCGGTATAGGGAATGTTTTAAAGTTGACATATAAGTTTAGGTACTATACATCCCAGTATGCAGACAGCTGCTGGCAGTATTAAATTGCATCAATAGTTTTATACCCACCAACATGTAAACATGATTCCAGGTTGGGTGTGGGTTTTCTGGCTAACCGAAATGGTGAAGCAACTGGGAACAAATATATCAGTTCTCTACCACTAATAAAAGCTCTAATCGTTCAGAAGGCACCACTGGAGCTGGTGTTGTGCAATGATTTTATAAACCTGAGTGGGCTCAAGGGATATCTCCTGGGTTTGAACGAAGGAAAACGCAGACAATGGTAAAGGACTTGAGCATACATAATTCATACTATACTCAGTCTCGATAGAATGGGAAAATTGCATATTAATTGCATATTAATAATGACTGCCAATGTTTGACAAAACAAGCTACAATTCTAACATACAGATGTAATTTAGCCATGCAGACAAAGAGCTCTCCATACACATAAAGTACTCAGTCACTCTTCATCCTGCACAGGTAGGGTTGCCACCCGGCCGGTATTTTACCGGCCTGGCCGGTATTTTTGATAGTTGATCCCAATGTTATTAATAGGAAAAAAAGGCAAATATATAGGAAGGCCAGTATTTTTTTCAAGAAAAGGTGGCAACCCTATGCACAGGATACATTACTCATAATATTGTGAGGGCTCATACGAGACAGCACTTTTGTGTATAAGGAAGAGAAGCACCAGGTCACATAGTTTGGAATGAGTGTTAGGTAATCAGCAGAGACAGGCAATATAAATGTGAATAAATTGCTTCCCAGAAAGGGAAAGTCTTTGACACTCACAACAACACACAATGGCATGCACACACTGTAGGCGTACAAGGTAAACAGACAGCTTTGAAGGCACAAAGAACTAAAAGGGCAGAGGACAATACTTCTGCCTGAGAAAGAGGACAAAGCCCCAAGCACAGATTTTACTAGTACCGCAGGTCTGACCTCTCTATGCCTGGCATTGAGCATTTTCATTACTCAGAGGGCATGCACTGCAAAACCTCATCAATTTACCCACAAACAGACTCTATTCTGTCGATAAAACAATTCCATGCTGGAAATAAATTCATTTAATCTCATGGACCTAAAATGTAGTAGTTCCTGGTTTGTACTGCAATTCATACAGACTTAGTTATTTAAACAGTAAGGAGTTACCAATAATATAATTTGTTTCATGTGTATATTGAAGGGGAAACAATCACTAGATAATTGGTAAATGTGTGTTAGGAAACAAACTACAGGTTACATATTATTATTCCCTATTCCTATGAGCCTCCATTTTCATGTACAGGAATGGGATCCATTATCTGGAAATCTGCTATCGAGAAAGCTCTGAATTACGGAAAGGCTGTCTCCCATTAACTCTGTTATAATCAAATAATCCAAAAAGTTTAAAATGATTTCCTCTTTAATAATAAAACAGAACTTTGTACTAGACCCAAACTAAGATATAATTAATCCTTATTGGAAGAAAAACAGCCTATTGGGTTTATTTAGGGGGTTATTTACTAAACTCTGAAAAAATTGTGTTTTATTTTTAGTATAAAATCCACTTTTGTGAAAACAAAACACAAATTTTTCAGGGTTTTTCATTCCCCGGTGATGGAAAAAGTCTGAATCCAAAAATCCAGCTTCTCAGACCTGCCAAAGTTGCATATAAGTCAATATTAGTCATATGAATCCCAAAGATTTTTTGCGCTGCACTGGGGTTCGTTCAATAATCTGAAGATTTTTTGGTTTTCACGCAAATATCAGTTTCGGGTGGAAAATCAGACAAATTCGCACAATTAATTTTTTTCACAATTTTTTCGTTTTTTTCCCACAAACAAAATTTTCTGAAAAGTGTATTGATAAATAGTTTTTTGGGTTTTTTTTTAAGAAAATTTTGAGATACTTGGGCCTCTTAGGGGCAAATTTACTATTATTCCCTAAAAATCCTTCAGAATTTGATAAGCATTCGACTATCGAATGGTTATTAAATAGTTTTAGGCTATCTTTTTCCTCGATATTCGATTTCTCGATGAAATCTTACAATCGAATATCGATCGTTTGATTTCACGAAAAAATCGTACTTTTTCCTTCGAGCACTCAAAAAATTTGTACAATTCAAACGATCGAGGCGTTCGATCGTACAAATGGTATTCGAGCAGGTGTTTGAAAAAGAAGCCTATGGGGGGATTCCCTTAGGCTTCTATTGCAATTCGGTAGGTTCAATCTGGCAAAGTAGGCAGTCGAATAAAATTTTAAAGTTAAAGTCCTTTGATCATCAAATGGTCAAATGATCGAATATTCAATCATTCAAATTTTCAGTATTCGATGATCGGCCAAATTTGCATATTCGAGCCTCCGAAAAAATCGTACGGAATTCGATCGAACTTCAATCCATTCACGTGAATTTTGTAAATTTGCCCCTTAATGTTTACATGATTTTTTAGTAGACTTAAGACATGAAAATCCAAATTACAGAAAGGCCCCCCTTATCTGGAAACCCCCAGGTCCCAAGCATTATGGATAATAGATCCCATATACCTGTACCAGGTTGTAGTTTAAAGGAACAGTAATACCAAAAACTGAAAGTGTTTTAAAGGAATTACGCTATAATGTACTACTGCCCTGCACCAGTAAAACTGACCTGTTTGCTTAAGAAAGACTACTATAGTTTTTATAAACAAGCTGCTGTGTAACATGGGGGCAGCCATTCAAAACTGAAAAAAGGAGAAGAGGCACAGGATAGACAGCAGATAACAGATAAGCTCGGGAGTATACAATGGGATTCTTCAGAAGTTGATTGTTATCTACTGTGTATCCTGTGCTTTAATGGCTGCCTACATGGCTACACAACAGCTTGTTTATATAAACAATAGTAGTGTTTCTGAAGCAAACACACCAGTTTAACCAGTGCAGGGCAAAGTACATTAGATGTCATTCCTTTAAATCACTTTAATTATTTGGTGTTACAGTTCCTTTAAGAACATTGTTTTTATTTACTAGTGCTATGCATTATCCTGTTACATAGAAATATAGTTTATTACTTCTTACCGCAAGGCCCTTTGTGTAAAATGGTTATTTGTTTTTTAAGCGTGCAGGCTGTTGACTGTAGCTCACATGGGTTGCCGTAAGTGCGCTTATCACTGCCACACACTGGGTCATACACTGCCTGGCACACCTGCTGGCATTCGCATACTGCCTTCTTGTTTTTCACTACACATGCCGCTCCAAAACTGCACGTTGTGTTCAGGCACGGGCTTGGAGAATGGAGATCTGCAAAAAAGCAAAAAAAAAAAAATATCGAAGTTCAGAGCTGTGTTACCTATGCGGCTCCATTCAATATCCCTCCCTGAGCAGCAAGCAGAGCAAGCGGGGAGAGAACTGCATGCTAGTCACACACTGCCCCCTGGTGGAGGAAGGGAATGCCAAACTTGTGTGCAAGTGAACCTTCCAGAGCTGCTTTTAGAAAGCAGTCACTTTGCTTCTATATTTAACTGAATTTTGCCATGTTTATTTATTATAGGGCCAAACTACATTTATAGACAAAGTTCATGCAAGGTATCCTTGGGAATGACTAAAGTCTAAAAGCAGCCCTGGTTCTCCAACACAGTAAGCAAGCTAAAGGGCAAACATAAAGTCCATCATTTTCAATCATTTTGCTCCAGACATTGAAAGGCTACTTCAATCATCCATATCCCAGCTGTGACAGGGGGAACCCGCCTCAATGTTGTTACACAAAGATTCAATGAAACAACTTGCGTTAACTTTTAGCATGGTGTAGAGATTGATATTCTGAGATGATTTGTAATTGGTTTTCATTTTTTTATTATTTGTGGTTTTTGAGTCTGGTTGCTATGGCCCAAATAATCGTAGCAGCCATGGACCGATTTGAATAAGAGACTTGGATATGAATAGCAGAGGGTCAGAATAGAAAGATGAGTAATAAAAAGAAACAATAACAATGAATTTGTAGCCTTACAGAGCATTTGTTTTTTAGATGGGGTCGATGGCCCCCATTTGAAAGCTGGAAAGAGTCAGAAGAAGAAAGCAAATAATTAAAAAAACTACAAAAAAGGAAAAATGAAGACCAATTACAAACTTGCTTAGAATTAGCTATTAGCAAACGTTAATTTAAAGGTGAACCACCCCTGTAAAGTGAGACGGGACAGGGCAGCAGTCATGGTTATTATGGGACTGCAGATCGTATGATAGAGCGGATCAAGCCCTTGTTGTTTGCCCTACTAAAGAACTAGGGTTTCCATCTGTAAAGTTTTGACAACCAGGTATTTTGAAGGGCTGCCTGGTAGTGCTGGGCGAATCAAAGGCGTTTCGCTGATGTTTTTGAAAATTTCTAGAGAAATTCATTTCAATTCATTTTAATTCGCCCATCACTACTGCCTGGTCCAAAATCTCCTGCCTGGTTTTCCAAATAAGGAAAACCGGGCAGGCTTACCCATGATTGACATGGCAATCAGCCAATCCCAGCATCATAGCCCCGCCCCACAGCACAACCTGCCCCTGCTGTGTCACTGGCCCGCCCTCCACATCACAGCCCCACCCCCCGGGTGAAAAGGACACAGCCCTATGAAGAACCCATTCATGCACAGCACTTACAGTATATTGAATAACAATATTAAAGGCTGATTTAAATTAGAGGGGTTAAAAGGATCCATATCCTTATGATCTGTAACTGTTAGGTTCTTCACTTTGCCAAAAATTTCATTCCAATAGCTAGCAAAATGTAGACTGAAATTAAAGCTATTGTGAGTTTTTATCCATGGAGATCCTGGTTTCCATGGCAATATTAGTGGTTTTAAGGCCTTTGCTGCTCAATGGGAATTTAAAGTGCTTAGAGATTGAAATATAGAAGATCAAAAGCTGCATAATGTAACAATGTGCAAATTCATAAGTCTGCTTCTTAAAATATTTTTTTACCCTCATTCTTTTTAATTCTGTGTTTTCATTATGTAGAACCTGATGATATTTCTAAATTTAAAATATTTTCCTCTCTCTTTTGAAAAATGAATTGATATATATATATATATATATTTTTTTTTTTTAGGTTATGGGAATGAAAGATATTTCCCTTGATTTTATCTTTTGAACCTATTTGATAGCTGAGCACATCACAGACACAAGGATCCCTGCTGGGAAGGGTCAATCCATGAGGCCCTTGTGAGTCTGTTTTACAAGACCCTCTGATAATCCATCCTGTACCTATCAACTTGCATTTCACCCACTACATCCCTTTGCTCTGTCTTAACCCTGAGTTCAAGGTGCATCTGCCTTAAAGGAACACTAACACCAAAAAACAAAAGTGTTTTAATGTAATGAAAATAGCATTTACTGTTACTGTTACTCTGCACTGGTAAAACTGATCTGTTTGCTTCAAAAATGCTACTATGGTTCATATAAACAAGAGAGCAAATTAAAAAAAGGCTGCATGGCACAGGTTAAATAGAGGATAACAGATAACACCATTATGTTCTATAGAGCTTATCTGCTGTGTAACTTAAGCCTTTTCTCCTTTGAATGGCTGCCCCCATTGCTACACAATAGCTTATTTATATAAACAATAATAGTGTTTCTGAAGCAAATACACCAGTTTTACCAGTGCAGGACAACACTGCATTATATGTTTATTACTTTAAAACAATTTCATTTTTTGCTGTTTCTGTTCATTTAATGCAGAAAAGGCCTGGCTTGAAGCAGTCCAGTCCCCCTATTATTACTGCTTGTTTTCTTAAAGGCATTTGATTGTGTGTATATAGACAAATCATAACTTTTTAATTAGGGATGCACCAAATCCAGGATTTGGTTTGGGTTTCTGTTTTTTTAGCATGATTTGGATTTGGTCCATATCCAAGAGCTTTGCTAAACCAAATCCAAATCCAGAAAAGAAATCCAAAACTTTTTTTTTAACAGCATTCTGCCTGTTTTTCTTTTTTTTTCTTCCATGCTTTACTAATTTGCATATGCAAATTTGAGTTTAGATTCAGACAAATCTTTCATAAAGGATTTGGCTAAAGGTGGCCATAGACGCACAGATAATATTGCACAAAACAAATTTTCGCACGATATACGGTGCGTGTATGGTGGGAAATGAGCCAACTGATATAGTCAGAAGACTTGGTGGATACTGGTCGGCTAGTCAATCGGGCTGGATGGAGAATTTTGATCGAGTGCCTTTGAAGGCACCCAGACATCAGCCATTGTTAGTGCTGAATCGTCAGATACAGGTAGAATTATATTGTTTCTACCTGTATACCTGATGATTCAGCTCTATACGTGTGTTGAAACGAACAGATCTTAGAAAGATCTTCGAGAAAGATCGTAATTATTACGTCTATGGCCACCTTAAATCTTAAAATAGTGTTCGGTGCATCCTTAATTTTAATTCAGTGAAAAACTAAATTTGTGACTGTGAATATCTCTCTACAGTATATACTGTATATTTATATCCACAGATTATGGTATATGTACCTGTTACTCACTGCAGCTTTCATTTGCACCTACAATATGCAATATAATACAATATAAGGCACAGGCACAGAGGAGTTATTAGGTGTTATTTCTTAAAGTATTAAACAATATTTCTGCTACAAAGGGCTGTGAACAACTTATTAAAAAGTCTACAGAGAAATCATAGAAGTCTGGAAACAGTGTGGGGAGCTTTCTCTGTGACTACTGAACCTATTCTCCTGTTCTTAATTATACATAAATAATTAAAATAACACACAACAGTATGTTGAATCTCAATGTGTCATCTATCTATTGTACTATCTGTATCTTATACTAATCACAATTCAGCAACAACAGAATGAACATTCTGTTAATGAAACTTATTGAAACAGTGGCATTTGTGAATATTGGAAACTTAATTTTGCTATAAGAGCTAGCGATGCACCGAATCCACTATTTTGGATTCGGCCGAACCCCTGAATCCTTCGAGAAAGATTCGGCCGAATACTGAACCAAATTCTAATTTGCATATGCAAATTAGGGGTGGGAAGGGGAAAACATTTTTAACTTCCTTGTTTTGTGACAAAAAGTCATGCATTTTCCCTCCGCGCCCCTAATATATGCAAATTAGGGTTCGGATTTGGTTTGGCTGGGCCGAATCCCGAACCGAATCCTGCATTCGGTGCATCCCTAATAAGAGCAGTTAGTATTTTCACTACATATTGCCATTTATGCTAGGTTGCATTCCTAGCTACAGCTAATTTGGTTGTTTCTATCCAGACACAGACCTTTAGAATAAGACAGTGTTCAGACATAAATATCAATCTAATGTGACATCATTAGAGCACCTATCTATTCATCTAGAATTCATCCAGCTAGCAAATTAGCTGTAATTAACATGCATCTTGATTCAAGTATTTCAACGAGGTGCCTAGAAATGTATTTCAGTCTCGTTTTCTGTGCAATCCCCTCATTACGCAAAAGCCTAAAAATACATTCTACATCGCAGCTGCATCTAAAGAGGTCACTTTTGCCACTGAATTAGGAAGAACTGAACAACTGGGTGAATCCACATGACAGTAACAGAGATGTAAAGCAAACCATTAAAATGAGACAGAACCTTTCATTACTAATACAATCAAAGACCAGACTTGTAACTGTTTAAAGGAAAACTATACCCCCAAATGAATACTTAAGCAACAGATAGTTTATATCAAATTAAGTGGCATATTAAAGAATCTTACCAAACTGGTATATATATATTTAAGTAAATATTGTCCTTTTACATCTCTTGCCTTGAACCACCATTTCGTGATGGTCTGTGTGCCGCCTCAGAGATCACCTGACCAGAAATACTACAACGCTAATTGTAACAGGAAGAAGTGTGGAAGCAAAAAACACAACTCTGTCTGTTAATTGGCTCATGTGACCTAACTTTAAAGTTTGTTTAGTATGTTTGTGTGCACCGCGAATCATATGATCCCAGGAGGCTGTCCTTATTTTTTTTAAATGACACTTTACTATTTATGATTACCCAATGGCACATACTGCTAAAATGTATATTATTATGAAAATGGTTTATTGACATGAAGCAGGGTTTTACATCAGCTGTTTTATGCAATATATATATTTACAGAGACCTACATTGTTTGAAGGGGTATAGTTTTCCTTTAAAGGATTAGATGCACCAACTTTACTGACATATGGTGCACAAGTAACATTAATGAACAGAGTCATCCTTTTGAATACAAGAACTAAATGTAGACAGACTGTATACAGTATATTTATAGAGAAACAGTCAGTTGGAAGGACAACTTTGAATGGTCAATCTCCCCTCCAGCTGCTCTATCGGAACATATGAATATAACATTTTATAACAATTTGTTTTGTCCAGGAAATAGTGCAAATGGCTATTAAATGGACTGAAGCTGGGTGCTGACTTCTGCCTGTCAGGGCAAATGCAGTGTGACCACCTGTAATGAATGGGATCATATTAGAATTTTTTTCTTCTACAAGTGTTTGAGATGAACAAAAAATTCTATACAGCTCATACTCCCAGACACAATAGATAAAAGAAAGGCTCTTTTCCAGTGTAATTGGCTCTTGCCATTCAAGTCTTTAACTCTTTTTTGCAACACTGGTCTGCAAATACAGTACCTGGAGGTTCAGAGATGAGTGTGAATACCTACTGGCTAAAGAGGGCCACCATATTTTTTCCCCTTAAATGAAGGGGAAGACACTTTATAAATAATAGTAATAATAATAATCCCTTTGTACTGTGTTGCTTACATTAGTGTTTCCAAGTACAGCTCCATGTGCATATGCACAAATTTGGGTTTGCATTATAGATGCACCAAATCCACTATTTGGGATTCAGCCAAATCCCGGGAATCCTTCATAAAAGACGTGGCCGAATACTGAACCAAATCGAAAGCCTAATTTGTATATGCAAATTAGGGAAAGGAAGGGAAAACGTGGAAAAAACATTTTTTACTTCCTGGTTTTGTGAAAAAAGTTATGTGATTTCCTTTCCCACCCTAAAAGGTGACGTCAACCCCAAAAATAATTTTTTGCCTAATAAAAGAAAACATGATTCTAAGCAACTTTAATATACATTCATTACACATTTTCTATGGTTTTTAAGTTATTTGTAGATGTATTGCTATTGGAAGCAGTGTTTGTCTGTCTCTGTCTATTCTCTGTACTGGTGGCTCTGGCTTTTGAAACAATACCATAAGCCAACCGATTAACAGACCTGTTTTGCTGGAGGACACTGGCTTTTGCAACATTGTTTAAAATGTAACAACCAGGAATTATGCAAATGATTTCAATAGCAATTACATTTACAAATAACTTTTAAAGCATCAACAATTTTTACTACATTCATTTTGGAAAGTTGCTTATAATTGTGTTTTCTTTTATTAGGCAAAAAGTTTGGGGTTGACATGTCCTTTAATTTGCATATGCAAATTAGGATTCAGATTCGGTTTGCCAGGCATAACAAATTGTGAACAAACAATTTTGTGTGCAAAACACAACATTTTGTATTAGTTCTGACTTGAGCACACAGTTTTTAAAAACTCCACACACGATTAACATTTATTTGAGCACATAGCTGAGAAGGAATGAGAGGGAACATTGGCTAGATGTATTACAGGCAGTAGAATCAATACTATTATACTAGATTTAATAGCACATATTACACCAGGGTCTAGTGATTGTACCAATGACCATGCCAAGAACAATCTAGAGGACTATATTATTTTGTTTTTGCTTGATACTTTAAACCCAACTTCACTCATTTATTTGGTATACTTCTCCTTTAAAATATGCTAAGGGATAATTCTGCAGTATAGTATGCAGATGTATGCCTTAAACAAACATCAACATTTTGAAGTAGTTTTTATTATTTGGACAAAGTGGAGTTACCATTTAGAGAATGGGCAAGGCTAAAATGAATGGCACAGTATTTTAATGAAAGCGACATCTAAAAGCTCTAGTTTGAAAAGCCTGTTTAGGTGTGGCCAAAACTCTTGCCAATGCAAATATGTTTTTTCAGGCCTAGAATTACAGGGATCTCAAGCACATAACCTTCAAGCCATGGGCTGAAAACTTGACATCCTTGCCTTAGGCCATTTAGATAATAAACAATTCTGTCTAACTAAACAGTATAAAATATGATTCCCAGCAAGGATACTATAATATAATAAAGCACTGAATGTTTTGTGGCCTAATCTCACATTTCAATAAATGGATTAAAGGATTAAGATTGCCAATACGTGCCAATACATAAACAGGCAACAAGCACTGAAATAGTGTCAGCACAAACACGTGGAGCTAAATGGATGGTGGGAGCCCAAGATGCAACAGCTAAGGCAAAGTCCACAAGCCTGGAAGCCAGCTTAGAGAAGCACAAGGATTTTCATCCTCACCCACACAGAAATAAATGGGAGCAAGCAGTGAATGGAAAGGTGTAGGGACACAAGTGAGTATCCAGAGGGAGGAGAGCAGACCTCAGACTGAAGACCTCACAGACAGAGATGAGAAAGCAATCAAGGGGTCATCTATCGTGATCCTTACTCCACAGAGCCAGAGCTGGAAAGAAAGACACAAAATACAAGAAGGTATGGGGGTGTGGGGTGAAAGCATTCATAAGGGAATTCTGACAACTGACATCCCATCTACTAGCTCTACAGAGCTCTCTCACAATCCAAGTGGCACAAGAGTTGCACAGACTCCAGGAAGAGTTTGAAAGAGGAGCAGCAGCCACAAGTCTAAAAGTAAAAAAGGGCCGTGTGGGAAAGAAGGGTGAATCCAGGAAAGCAGAGGAAAGAAAAGGACGATTGCTCATTAGCAGGAAAAATAACAATACAATCCTCTGGTTAATCAAAGAAGCAAAGCAAAGAAAATACACAGTATACACCTTCTCTATGAGGAAGAGATAGAGACAGAGAAAAAAAAAGCAATATATGAGGAGGGAAGCAAGAAGACGAACATTTACTGAAAAGTTTATTATGAACTAAATGGTACAGGAACCAGGAGTTTTGACTCAAGGCAAGGGTTTCAGAATGAAGCACCAGGGTCTCGCAGTTAAGGTAAATGAAGGTAGAAATGGAAAGCGATGTTTGATGAGTCACCCACCACCCTTTCCCCCACTAAACCTTATGGACGAGTAATCAAAATAAGCTGGTAAAGGCTAATAAAAAAAAATAATATCCTTACCTTTAACATTAGACAAAAAAGAGACATATTGGAGAAGAACCGGCTTTCATACATACCGCATGGGCCTTTGTGTTTTACTGGGATGGAAGCTTTCTGAAAGCACTCTGCCTTTTGTCTCTCGCAGTCATTGGCGTATGTGCGACTGTCCCCACCGCAGACTGGTTTGTAAGAACCATCGCAAGTAACACGATCACAAGAACAACGGGTCACACCTCGGCGGTTAAGGCACACAGAATTGTGCTTACAGTCTTCCTTGCATTTGTCTAGTGGGAAGGCAAGAGAAAGCAATCGGCACACAAATTATTAGTAACAATGCTGAGAAATCCAGAACAGATTAGCCCATGTGTCCTTAACAATCCACTACAATGTGTTTTTAACACTACTGAAATACCTAAAATGCTTATATGTTGGTATTTACCATACACATTTGAGGCTGTGGACTGTTTTTTCAGGTGCACCAAAAAACTCTATATCAGAACTTTCTAGGCATGGCTGTTCATGGGCTGAAAGTGGGTCAGACTGTTAAGGTGGCCATGCATGAGCCGATAAAACTGTCAATATCAGTCCTTTAGACCAATTCGGCAGCTTATCTGCCGGTGTAAGGGGGCTTCCGACGGGTCTTCCCAATACCTGGCCAAAATATTGATTTTTCCCACGACTGACCCGTCGGAGCCCATTGCTCCTCGTTGTAATCCGATCATTTGGCCCCAGGGCCAATATAGCTTTGTCGTTAGCAGGCCCAGATTTGTGGAAAGTGGTGCTTAGGGTTGCAGGAGTTTAGGGGGTGGCATGCCGCCCAGCTACACCCGCATTGGTTCAGATACACTGGGGAGACGCAGGAGATACAATGGTTTTTTTAAATTTCCCATGTACCAATCCCAATTGCTCTGGTCCTGATGATGAAAATTTGTGAATAAATGTCAGAGTATGGGGCAGTGGACCTAGGGGTGCCCGCTATGTAAATCTGGCCCTGGCCGTTAGTGAACATATCGAGGAAAGATCCACTCATTTAGTGATGCCACCAGATGAGTGGATCTCTTTATGTATGCCCAGCTTAAGACAGCAACCACAGACATTCAGAAACAACTGAATAAAAGATCTGTGGAGGAATTTAGTTAACAGATATAAAAAGGGGGAAGAGAAACAACTGGCTCAGAGCGGCTCTACATGTTAATTAGATGCACTGAAAATTGCTAAAGAATGTCCTTCAGGGGGAATACTTCCCCTTGCATTATATATCTTTTAAAAAAATTCTCCCATTCATATTAAATTACAGTTTAATAAATCCTGCTATGTTATTATGGTGCCAGGCAGTGTGTTGTACCTGTCTGCCAGGACATAGAGGGTTATAAGCCATACTAAGGCTTACATGATACTGTCCAAAGGGAATTATATGAACCATTTCCATGGTACACTAAAAATGTAGCGCAATTCAAATTATCGTAATGTTCTTACCTAAAGTGGGCCGGATACTATTACATATTGTGAAATATGGGGGCCAATTTACTAACATAAGTGTTAAATTGCCCCGTGCAGTTTTCTACAGGAACCACTCAGTTTATTGCTTTTATTTGTAGCTTGCAATTGACTGTAGTTTGTTATAATAGAAAAGTAGCCCAATGGAGCTCTTGTAGAGATTTAAATTTCTGCTGACATTTTCCATGGTGTACTTAAAGGACCCAGCTGCCCTCCAAGTTACTCTAAGCTATGCCCCTGGTTCTGCCCAACTAGATATATAAATTATACAAATCCAGGTGACTCCTAATCTTGGAGAACAACAAATGTCATTGAAGAGCTTGAGAGATATAACTGACACGGGCACCTCTAGGTGACAATCACTTCTCTACATGAACATAGTCTTCTTGCAGAGAAAGGATGGAGTCACATTACAACCCTATAGCATTTCAATTAGCACTATACCTTATTGTTATTATTTTTCCTCTTTACTGGCATGTCTCATACAATTCAGAATGTTTCAAGCCAAACTAAAATGGAACCCTCTGTAGCAGTGATCCCCAACCAGTAGTTTGTGAGCAACATGTTGCTCTCCAGCCCCTTGGATGTTGCTCTCAGTGTAATCATGGCAGGTGTTTATTTTTGAATTCCAAGCTTGGAAGCAAGTTTAATTGCATAAAAACTAAGTATAGCTCCAAGTAGAGCCTCCTGTAGGCTGCCAGTCTACATATGGGCTACCAAATAACCGATTACAGCCCTTATTTGGCACCCCAAGGGATTTTTTCATGCTTGTGTTGTTCCCCAACTATTTTATATTTGAATGTGACTCACGGGTAAAAAAGGTTGGGAACCCTGCTCTATAGTATGAACAAGCTCTACAGAGCAATAATTTAGATGAGGTTTGCCCAACTGAAGGTCCATGCACTGGATCTGGCCCTCCAAGTGATATTCATGGTCCCCTTCTCAAGGGCTCCATAGACCTATTTGCATGACAGTGACAGCATCATTAAAATACAGTTTAGCCCTTAAACAATACCAAATAATGGGTGAACTACATGGAAAAACTTGCAAAGCAAGTTGTATGCCATCATATAGATATATATATATATATATATGTACTATTCAGGGAATACGTTATAGTACAGAGATAACATTGGGAAATGCAAGAAAAACTGATTATCATTTAAAAATAATACTTTTTCTTTCTGTTCAAAAGGATCACTGCAAACAAGCTGCTGCTCTTTGAAATGCGATGTTACATCTGAAGAGAATTTCAGCTATGCAGCATTAGGTGCACTAACTTCCAACATACAGGGTGAACTAACGAGCACTGCTTCCTTTCTGTTCTGCCAGAAAATGCCACAGATTGTAAATGCTGTACTATGCTCTTTGAAATAAGAGCAAGCTGTCTCTTCCTTTTAACAAGTATCAAACCACTGTCTCTGTTTCTGTTCCACTGACAGAGTGGGGGGACATAAAAATCTGCTTGATAATCATGTAATTGCAGATCAGTATAAACTTATTTCAACTGTAGTTGAAAATGTGAAAAAGAAGGATGCTCCAAAATAATATCCTTTGCAATATATAACAAAAAGTTTGGTCGTCCCTCTAATTCCTGAAAAGAAAACGCTATACTGCCTATACTTGGGGAGGGACATTTATTAAAGGTCGAATTTCGAATTCATCTGAGTTTTTTGTTAACTCAAATTTAATTCGAATATACTCGAAATTCGACTGGGGGGTTATTTAATTAAAAAAACTGAATATCTAACTTGTACAAATTTTACAGACTCGAAAACTCAAATCGAATTCGACTAAACTCGATTAGAGTTTTTTCTCTGAAAAAAAAACTTGAATGTCAGGAAGGCTAGTAACATGTCCAGAATGATGCCTGGACCTCTCCCATTGACTTATACATGAACTTGTCAGGTTTTACATTGCAAATAGTCAAATTTAAATCTTTAAAGGACCAGCAATTGATAAATCTCAAAATTCGAATTAAAACTTGAAATTGAATGAAGTTTGATCATTCACAATTTGAATTCGACTCTTAATAATGCAGCCCCTAAATGTATCTGTTTTTATCCAGCAGGTACAATATATATTTTTATATATATATATATATATATATACACATATATACACATATACAGCTCTTATAGAACACTATATCACCCTAATATCAGGAAGTTTCCCACCTTGAGGCTGGCACTGCCCTGAGTGCACCTTCTGTAGATCAATGCCACGTATGAATCCAGATCGGGTCATTACACAATCATTGTCGTAAGTCACACCATCATCTGCACAAACGGGATCTCTGCGCACTGGGCAATACTCTGGCCGGTATTGCATGTCCAGTTGCCGACTGCGTGGGTTTACTCTGCATGCTTTGTTGAGATTATTCAAGGTGATTCTGCATGGATCTACATAAACACACAACATCAAACAGTATAGCATATGCTGAAGACAAATTTGCCCTGTTAATCACTGAGGCAACCTAAGAGATTGTGGGAATATTTCTGACTACCAAATTTAGTTAGCAACAGTTTGAATATGAGCAGGAGATGGCCTAAACAGAGCAGCAAGTAATAAAAATGACAATAAAACGGTAATCGCAAGGAGCAACGTATTCTGGCTCCCAGGGTCAGTGGCCCCTATTTGAAATCTGGAAAGAGGTAGAGAAAAAGGCAATTAAATAAACTATAAAAATTAAGAGCATTTTATAAACGACTTTGAACTACAGCTTTATTAACTAAAATCTTGTCATTCTCATTCCTCTGTGGACTGCAGCAGTCAAAACATGTTTTAAAGGGGACCTGTCACCCAGACATAAAAAGCTGTATAACAAAAGTCCTTTTCATTAAACCATTTATACGGTTGTTGTAAACGCATTTAAAAATCTCAGCTGTCCATCAAATATTGCCTGCCCCTCTCTTTACCACTGAATTGTGTAACCAGTGTATGGAGATTTACATCAGATTTTGGCATGATAGAAGGCTTGCCTTAATAACAGTGTCCACAAAATGGCTCCTGCCTGTTTGCTATAATTGTGAGTTCCCAGACCAAAGGATATGAGTTTCAAATAATTTATATAGTGTAATTAAAGTTAATTTTGCTTTGCTAACGTGATAAAATAGGATTTGGAAATAATTTTTTCAGGTGACGGTTCCCCTTTAATACCACAGATATCTGTGGACATCTTCATCTGTCAGCACAAGAACAGGTATCAATAATGTTGTCCTTATAAGGAGTCAACAACAGGTGCATAAAATGGTGATTTTTAAAACAATTAGCAAATTCTGCTACAGCTGCAAACTGATAACTTTAAAGGGTAAAATGCTAAAAGCGCCATTAAAAAAGCATCAAAAGAGCATAAAAACTGTGATGGCCCCATAGCTTCAGAGCGCAATCAGATCTAGAGAACCAATTCTGATATATGAGAATACTTAACTCTGCTTTAAACATAAAAGCCATATCCACTGTTTTCACTTTTTTTTTGGTTTTGCTGAATTCTATTGTAAGTAGAAGGGTTATAATAAACGATCACTAATTAGATGTTCAGCCACCTGCATAGCATAACCCTGATTAACTGAAACATTCTGCATGGTAATTTGCTCTAGTGCTCTACAGTGTACTTGTGCTAAAGAACTCAAGTGATCCCACTTTAAAGCCACTTTTCTGTTATATATATAGAACTGGGTAAATAATAATATAATAGGATAAATCCACAAAGGGCCAAGGCCAGGATTTTGCCTTTAGGACTTTTAGTTCTATCTAGTTAAAGCTAGGTACTGTGTGGACATAATCCTCATTTAATCTCCTCCTTGATGTTCTGTTAAAAGTACAGTACTGGCAGATTTATACATTTTTTTACTTGAATAAATTTTAATATACTCATATATGGGAGGTTATTTAAGAAAAATTTGATTGTCTAATATTCGATCGATTAGTCCCGACCTGAAAATTCTAATCAAGTTCGAATCATACAAATTTTTCCTCGGAAAGGTTTTATGTGGCGAATATTCAAATTAGGACTGTTTTAATAGGGGGATGACACTATTAAAATTTACTATTTGACCCTTGATAAATCTGCCCCTTAAGGAGAAGGAAAGCTACGGAGGCATTTTATTGCCAATAGATTAGCTGCAATAGTGCAAGATAGAATGCTATATTTATTCTATAGAATATTTTATCATACCCAAGTAAAAAGCTCTAGAAGCTCTCTGTTTGTTTAGGATAGCAGCTGCCATATTAGCTTGGTGTGATATCACTTCCTGCCCGAGTCTCTCCCAGCTCACTCATAGCTCTGGGCTCAGATTACAGCAGGAAGGAGGGGGCGTGGGAGGGAGGAGCAAACTGAGCATGCTCAAGCCCAAGCCCTGGAGGTTTGAGCTGAAGGCAGGAAGTCTGATACAGAAGCCCATGTATACACAATAGAAGGAAAGAAATGCTGGGTTTGTTTTACAGAGGACTCAGAGCAGCATTACTATGAGGGTTAACTGGTGTATTTATATAGACCTTTCTGATAAGGCTTACTTAGTTTTAACCTTACTTTAATGTTAGTGAATCTGACACTATAGTTGAGCACTGAAGCATAACGTACAGGCTAGCTAAACTTCTAGATGCATATAGTTAAGCAAATCTAATTTGCCTGAATGTTGCTAGCATATAAACAGCTAGTCAATGGTTTTGAAAGGTGTCTGGTTAGTTATTATACTTACCGCAAGGACCATCAAACTTCTTGTAAAGATTCTCCTGATTGTCGCAAGCCTGTTTGTTAAGGAGACACTCATTGTTGTAGTCTTTGCCATCACTGCCGCAAATAACATTTTCTGGGACCCCTGTGCAGGTGGCAGGACAGATACACTTTGCAGTCTGGCCATCTGTTGAGCGGACACAGGTACTGCCATAACTACAAGACACTGTTGAGCATGGGTCCTTTGTACCTGGAAGAAAAGAGCACAGTAACTGTTTTTATATATTTTTTTATTATTATTAAAGACAATGATAGAGCCACCCAATTATCTTAAAGGACCAGTAACATCAAAAAATGAAATTGTTTTAAAGTAATAAAAATATAATGCAGTGTAGCCCTGCACTGATAAAACAGCAGTGTTTGCGCCAGAAACACTACTATTGTTTATATAAATAAGCTGTTGTGTAGCCATGGGGCAGCCATTCAAAGGAGAAATGGCTCAAGTTACACAGCAGATAGCAGATAAGCTCTGTAGAACATAATGTTATCTGTAAACCATTACTTCTCCTGTGCCATATAGCCATTTTTCAATTTCCTCCATTGCTACTTAGCAGCTTGTTTATATGAACTATAGTAGTGTTTCTGAAGCAAACAGATCAGTTTTAACAGTGTAGGGCAACACTACATGATATTTTCTTGACTTTAAAACACTTTCATTTTTTGGAGTTACTGTTTCTTTAACCTACTTAAAAATATGGCCTATTGGGTGATCCATTAAGTGTATGCTGGTGCAGCAGAGTCTCTGTAAATATTGCTTTATGTATCATGCATAAACACACAGACTGAATTTTAGAAACCTGATCATATCTATGTGTGTATAACATCTTGAGAACATGTTGCAAATCTGGGCAAACATCTCCCACAGAATAACTGGACAATTCAAAGGAAACCGCCAGATTAATAATGAAATGAAACAAAAGAGGAAAGGGGGCATACTTGACTTATACAAATATATTGAAATTGAAATACACTAATCTGTTTAACAAAGCAAGGATCGCACAAATTAGAAAATAATGTTCACTAAGACTGGAGGAATGGAGGTTTTATAATGGTCAGAGAATGTTCTTAATTGTAGAAGCAGTTTTGTTGTAAAAGTCTTTTGCTGTGTGGAGAAAAAATGGTGGCAGACAATAAGCTCCTGTCCACTGTGATTCTGATGGCAAGATCTGCCTGACAGATCGGGGAATTTACATTTAGTATCATTAGGAGCAGTGACAGATGGACAGGGACATCTTTGTAAAGTTGGGGCTCATCCAGACGAGAAGATTCGTGGAGATTAGTCGCCTGGCGACAAAGCGCCACGTCTTTAAGGCGACTAATCTCCACGAATGGCTTGCTCGTAGCACGCACCCGCTAGAAGTAAAGTTGCCTGCGCCTATTCACACGCGGCGACGCAATTTTCAAAGTCGCTTTACTTCTAGCGGATCTTCTCGTCTGGATGAGCCCTAAAGGTGGCCATACATGGGCAGATAAAGCAGCCGATACAGGTCCTTTAGACAAATTTGACAGCTTATCTGCCAGTGTATGGGGGCTTCCGTCTGGTCTTCCGGATCAATATCAGACACAATATCAATTGGGAAGGTTTGATTTTAACCCAACCGACCAGTCTGAGCCCATTGCCCTCGTCGCAATCTGATCATAAGGCCAAACGTTCGGATTACCACTGATATAGCCCTGCCGTTAGTGGCATATCGGGGAAACGTCCGCTCGTTTTGGCGGTGTTGCTTGAGTGTCTATGGCCAGCTTAAGTCTTCTTTACACAATATCTCTAAATAGGTTTCTGATCAGACTCAGAATCTGTAAAACAATGGCTGCCACTGATGAACACCTGGCTATCACCCTTTGAAATTCCTTCCATTTATAAACACTGGGCATATTTGCACCTGGACAGTAACTCATAGCAACCAATCAGTGATTAGCTTTTTTCAGACAGTTGCAGGGTGAACAATTCCCTGATAGGTTGCTATGGGTTACTGCCCAGGAGCAAATTTGTCCAGTGTTTATAAATGAGCCTGACAGGTCTTTGCTGAAACCTCCCATGGAAATGGAACAGGGTTTCTTTATTCTAGTAAAAGTTATAGCGTAGTTTAAAAAAAACTATACCATATGATTTTTGCAGGCTCAATTACCGTCTTAATGTAGTTTTCTTTTATTATATCCATGTAACACGGCACATAAATGCATACTGCTTCCTGCATGTACACTTGCAACATATACTCTTAGTTTTGCAAAAACCTGCCATACCTAGGGTTGCCACCTTTTCTGAAAAAAAAAATACCAGCCTTCCTATAAATGTATCTTTTTTCTTTATTGATAACACTGGGATCAACCATCATTTTTACCTGGAAGGCCGGTAAAATACCAGCCAGGTGGCAACCCTAGTCATACCTAGGAAAATGTACAGCAGCCCTAGCGAGGAAACATATTTATCAGTTCAATATGGTGTAGGTTCATTGTCCTTTAAAAGGAACAACAAATATAGACTAACAAACACCACTATTATATATTGGTTTCTCTTTTTTTCAGCAGAAATGCTATTTACTACATTCTCCTGTAAGTAGAATATGTATGTTAAGATTTATACGGTGTCTTCGTCTGGTAGCGCACAAAAGCAAACCCCCCTCCCTCTCATGCTGTAAAGCAAAACCAAGTGTAATGGCCATGTAAAAATAAATGGACTATGCTAATACATATGCCATGAGATATCTCCACTAGTGTTGCCATCGGCCAGAAAATATTATACTTGATGCCAATGTAGAAATATAGCAGAGGCAGGCAGTCTTTTTCCAGAAAAGCAAACCTAATCCCTTACTTTAACATGCAAAGCAAGCAGTTCTAAGGTTCACACGAAAAATATAGTAACCTAGGTTAAACATCTGATGTAAATATATATATATA
>CM044444.1:68803706-68818391 GCA_024363595.1 Xenopus borealis
TCTGTGACAAGCTTGAGCAGCATGAAAGAAAAAGGTCAAGTTAATTTACTTGGAGAGAAAGGGGACAGGGTCTCGTTTACACAGTGCCTACCTCCCTGAAGCTGCATGCAGCCTGACAACACAGCCCCATTAGCCTCACTCAGTACAGGCAGTCAGGTGGGGGGTGCAGCAAGAGTACTTGAGGGAGAAGAGCTCAAGTTTCGATCCTATGATTCAAAATGCACCTTGTCAATGTAATTGCTGTTAAACAGAATTTGATTAGCATGGTACACAAAGGGATTGAACAGGGTCTGTCTAATGGGTATATGCCTGGTTACTGTGACATCAGCGTGGATCATAAGAACTTTAATAATTTCATGGTCTTGTAATTATACCTCTAAATGGATACATTTAGGACATGCTCACCCAGAAACTATTATTATTTATGATAACCTTATAGGGTAGAACTTTTGATATGAAGCATAACAGAAGTGGTGTAAAGGTGATACCATTATTGGCTTACTAACTATTGGTTTTCAGAACATTGCAGTTCCTTCTTCAAAGCTGATTACAAAGAAGCAATGTTGGCACTGACATATATACAGCATTTTGTTTAGGGACAAAAGTAGAAACAACACATAAGCATAATTTGTATTGCAAGCAGGGACAAGTTGGGTAAGGGCACACAGGCCCAGTATACCCAGCAGGCCAGCAAGGGCAATTTAGGTCTGAAAAGAAAACCTGTCTGTATGTTGGGTATATAAATAAATTTTGAATTGTGCCAAAAAACGACTTACTGGACTCTGGGGGTCCTTATTAAATGAACAGACATTCTACAGCCTAAATTCTTTAGACTCAGTAAACGGCATGTGCCCACTGTGAGTGTCCCCATAGGACTGCATCTTCCTCTATCCATACCTGCGTTTTATAGAAAATTTTTAACAAATATTATATCTAAGGCAATGTCTGCATCTTAGATTTGCCAGTCACTGTGTTTTATCTGTTCCAAAACATTGTTTTCTTGTATCTTCATTTTTATGTTGGTCATTAGAAGGTATCATAATGCTCAATACATCCTCAATAAGGAAAGACAAAACACTGTAGGGATTGTGTGAGCTTAAAAACAGCAGGGACTAAAGATAAACATTATTTATCTTGTCAGGCAGCTGTATGGAGAAGGAATTGTGCATATTGCAGCTCTTTAGGGAGTGAGGGGAGGAATTGGGAAGCCATGTTTTGTGTCTCCCAGCAGGGTGGCTGCTCTGTTATAGAATCTTGGGGCTAAAGGTAGAGACAGAGTAGTTAGTGAATATGCAGTTAATGTTATGTAGGGATAATTGTAAAGGGTCCACCTTTTATATAGCAAAACAGGAATCTGTATGGCAACAATGTGAAGCCATATGTTATACATTTGCTTAAGGAAATGCATTCAGTCTGTGCTTTGTGCATTTCTTCAGAGACCCGGGTAAAGCAGACAAGAAAAAAGTCTTTGTTTTATAATTCTGACTAAGGCACTGCATTAGAAATAAAGGAAAAAGATTGCACATTATAGTATACGTATGGCCGGGGAGCAGTGTAATAAAGTAAGGAAAGAGGCCATTTATTATATATCTCATCAGGGAAATGTAAAAACAAGGAGTGGGATGCAATGTTTAATAGTTTTTTTGGTGAAGGAAGAATGCATCAGGCATCTGATCCAGCTACTACATTGAGTGCATTATACATCTTTAGGGAGCTGTAATGAAGCAAAGTCTGTGCACATTACAGATGAAGTACAACTGCCCAGCTTTGGCTGTAACTCTGGAGTCTGCAATGCTCCCAAGCATATGTCTTTGGAGTCCTTACCGCATGGCCCCTTGCTGATGACTTTGATTCTTCTTTGCTGGTTGCACTGGGCTCTCTCTAGTTCACACTCATTGCTGTAAGTAGAATAGTCAGAGCCGCACACAGGGGCGACAATAGAGGCGCAGGCGGTCTTCTTGCAGATGCAGGCTGCTTGAGATGCATCTGTGCTGCTCTTCTCACATACTGCGCCAAATCCGCAGAGCATTCCTCGGCACACTGTGAAGCAGAAAAATAATGATTACATTTATGGAAAGCTGTCGTCAATAGGCATAAACTGGATAAACATAAAGCTACACGCAGAACTCAAGAATACATTCATAAATAACTTATAAGATGATAAAGTGAAACTTGGTTTAGCCCTAAGGCAAAGTGGAATACACTGTGCAGCAATTAGCTTGAATAAAGCTCAACCTGTTGGATTAAATAACTTGTTTTAACCAATACCAAGATTTCATTTTAAGAATCAAGGATTCTTTGTCTTTCACTAGTACGCCAGGAATATTTTCGGTTATGTAATAACTCAACCCATCAACCCATGAGATGCTTGCTTTCAGACTGGTCTGCCAGAGAATCAATCACCATTGGAAAAATTCCCATTTTCCCGTTCTTAGGTCCACCATAAACCTTTTTTAATCTCCATACTGATACCAATACCAAACACTCCTAAGGGCAGGGGCACACAAAATGCTTCTTCTTTGGGCAACTAATCTCCCTGAATTGCCTCCCCGCCGGCTAGGGTGTAAATTGCCAGTGGGATGGCACTCGGAACACTTCCTCTTCAGGCTACTTTGGGCCACCTCAGGAAAAGAAGCGTTCTGAGTGCCATCCCACTGGTTATTGATATTCTAGCCGGCAGAAGGCTTTTCAGGAGATTAGTTGCCCGAAGAAATCACCAGCGGGATGGCATACATTTGCGAAGTTGCCCGAAGTTGTCTCACAAGGCCTTTGGAAATCTGAATCGATTTGTATGCCATCCCACCACAAATTTGTATTCTTACCATCAGGAAAGCTTTTTGGGAGATTAGTCACCTGAAGTAGAGAAGTTTTGTCTCTAGATGACTAATCTCCCTGTCTGCCACTACCCTAAAATATCAAAATATCATTACTAAAGGCTAGACCACACGGGAAGATTTCAGGGAGATTAGTCGCCTGCTTCTTTGGGGCAACTAATCTCCCTGAATTGCTTGCCTGTGTCTCAAACCCGCTAAACTGTAAGTCGCCTGCACCTATTCACACACGGCGATGCGCTTTTCTATCTCGCTCAAAATTGCCTCACGAGGCCCAGCCAGGCGACTAATCTCCCTGAAATCTTCACGTGTGGTCTAGTCCTAACACTCCTGGTATCTCCACTAAAGTACTCAACGTGTGACAACTTGAGTGAGGTCATCAGCACTGGAAAGTGACTCAGTATGAGAATAGAATATACAACATAGAACTGAATTCTAACACCTGGATGTAAATGACAGTGGCTTATCAATGAAAGTGCATTAATGATAGCAATATCAAGATTTTTCATTTTAGAACTTAATGTAATGGGTGTTCATTATGGGATGGGGTGCTTTTGGACTGGTCTTCCATTGTTCCAGAATTACAGAGGCTATCTGGCATGCATGAGATCAGTATTCTGTACAAATGTCAACATTATCAATTATACATTCATTTGCTATATTTCAAATGGAATAATATTTAAGATGTTTATGTCTAATGTTCAAATTTTTTTGCAAAAAATATTTTTCATTATCGATTCTTGATGCTTTTTTTTTTTTTACAGATTAACATTTTGCTATTGTTATCTTTCCCTCTCTGCTAAATTGCTTAGGGTAATGTCACAATTACAGCTATTCCACAGCAATTATATTGATAAAGATTAGCATGCTAGATTTAACAAATTGCCCCCTATAGGGTAGGACAGACAAACAAATGCATTATCAGACAGACCCTAGTGAATCCATTACTTATTCATTTTCCCATGACATGTTCTTTTCTCAGGTAGGTTAGCAAAACCTAATGAACCACAGGGGAGAATAAAACGCCAACAGCCACCTATGCAACATGTTACCTATGTATCTACCAAGGACATGATCAGAAGAACTGTAACTCTAATGAATAGGCAACACAAGGACCTTGGAGCTATTTGTTTCAGTTACAGAAATAGAAACAATTTTAGTCCATGTGGTTGAAGGATGAAACCTATTTTTAAGCCATAAAACGTCAGTTTATCTCCTATCTCCCACCAGCCTTCTCTTTCTTAGATTTTACAATTAATCAAATGGTTACCTCCATACAGGTGTCAATAAAATGCTACTTTCTGATTGGAGGTTCGGTGTAGGAATGCTTTTATGTACTGAAATTAATTCTATGTACGGTATGTTTTAAAGCAGGAATACTTTGCTAATGCAGGGTCTACTTTTAGTGATATTGTCCCATTACGATCTACATCCATAAAAGCATTGTTAGTGTTCTGTTTCATGGAAAATATTACAGCTAATGGACCTGTTATCCAGAATGCTCAGGAACTGGGGTTTGCCGGATAACATCTTTCCGTATATATATGCATCTATACCTCAAGTCTACTTGAAAATCATGTAAACATTAAATAAACCCAATAAGTTGGGTTTGCTTCCAATAAGGATTAATTATATTTTAGTTGGGGTCAAGTACAAGCTACTGTTTTATTATTACAGAAAAGGAAATCATTTTTAGAAATCTAGATTGTTTGGATAAGATGGAGACTGTGAGAGACAGTCTTTACGTAATTCGAAGCTTTCTGGATAACGAGTTTCCGGATAAGGGATCCCATAATTAAATATTGATTTATGAGAAAATGTCAATTGTTATATTTAACAAAACAACTATTGCTTGTATAACCTGAACATAGATATCTTAATGAAATGAAGCATGAAACAGGAGGGTGATGTAGAAAAGCTATTTGTTGCCAGTGTCTTGAGATCTACTGGTCACCAGCTAAAGGTCTACTGGTAGATCCCGAGCTACCTTTTCCATGTTCTAAAGGGCTAATCTCAGGCCCATCAGCAAACACACCTGAAGGCCACTGAAGTATATGCTATAAATAGATAAGTAAAACTTAACGGAATTTTATGCAAATGTCCACTTTAAAGCAATATGAGGCCAGATTGAGGTTATACTGCCCTGCAGTGTTTTGAATCCCATATTTATTTGCTCTAAAATCCTGATTCTTAGGTAGTCGACAAACTTTGTTTATCACATACAAATCATTAACAAAAATGTGTAATGATCTCCACAGTGTTTCTGAATTGTAGGGTTTAGTGCACATATTTTTTTTGCACCACTACTCTAATTTACTTTCACAGTCCAGAGGGTCCCTGATAGCAAATAAAACATTATTATTTACGACAGTACTAGAAAAAAATGCTCAGACATACAGTAAGAATTAGCAGGCTGTGGGGAACTGAGATGTATTGAAGGATTCTCCTTCCACACTACAATGGCCACAGCAACAAATTAAGATAAATTAAAAGTACAATATGATTTCTTTCCCCCTTGAGACTAAAACAATAAACTTTTTTCAGGCTGAGAACATGACATCACAAATCATTGTTGCTGCCTGCAGGGCAACCAATATGGGAATACTGTTTCCAATATTATTAGTTATCAGGTTATGTTACTGAATGACCAGATGTCAGCTGAACAGCTGTGCAAACTGTTACGGCAGGGGCACACGGACATATTCAGTCGCCTGGCTACTAATTGCCTCTTCATCAGGGCGACAATCTCCCTGAACTGCTCCAACTGTGCATGTGCCGAAATGCTGTTCAATACATGAAGATTACTGAAGATGGCTGCCGTGAACTCAGACGCCTGAATCTGCCGTGAGGGGTGAGTTATAAGCTAGGGGCATTTGCGCGGGGTAGCAAGTAGGTTGGGGGGGAGCAAGGACTACTGGGGGTGGGGGGTTGGATTTTAGTTCTCCTTTAACTGTTCTTAACTGATACCTTTATTTGATAAATTTGTATAATCCCTGGGTTTCATTAAAGGGGTGGTTCACCTTTCAACACTTTTTCAGTTGGTTTCAGATTGTTCACAAGAAATAAAGACGTACGTTGTTCACCTTCTAAAGCAGCTCTGTGGGGGTCACCAAACCTGTAAACTGTTGCTACATTTATTATCGTTGTCCCTCCTGAGCAAAATCCCTGAGTTCCATTAAAGGCAGCTGTTAGAATTGATACAATTGTTGCTAATATTCCAAAGATACTGCTGTACTGTACAGGTATCATCTACGTAGCAACTAAATGTAGCAAATTGTAACAGTTCAGATACTCCGGGATCACTGAGCTGCCAGACTGAAACCCCAGAGATAGGAACATTAAACTTCAAACTTCAATTCTGGGAAAACAATAAAAATAAAAGATGGAAAGCAATGGAAAAAAGTATTGTTTATGGTGAACAATCTCAAAATAACTCAACTAAAAAAGGTGAACAACAACATAATATGTCCATGAAATACAAAAAGATGGAACTTAATTTTGAGGTCCTGTTTTTAATGAATTGGTGAACAAATATTAGAATGACTATTTAGATGAATACTATAAATGCTTCTACATACATAGACATTTCTCATGAACCATTGTGGTTTCTTGAGTAACAATCCTATTCCTATATGTGGAAAGTATTATACAAATAATGGTATCTCTGCTTTTGGGTTACAGAAACAGATTTTGCAACACTAAAAAAAAAAAAGAGAGGTTGCAATTCCCCAGTGAGAACACAGTTTTAAGAATGGCAAAGCCGCCAACAAGCTAATCTCAATGAACATCAGAGTAAACGTTTCAGAAATGGGTTTAGAAGGACAAGTAAAGATGACATTCTTCATCACAATTTCTACTACTTGTAGCTGTGAGGGGATAATAATAATAATGCGTTTACAGAGCGGGTATTAAAGTTTACTGGCATTTACTCAAGATCAGGTCAATAACAGAGCTGTAACGAACCTTGAAATAACAGGGCTGTGCATGAATCACAATGTACACTATAAATCCTTCCTAGGAATAAGCAATGGCAAAGCACTACAGACTTGACATTTCTGTCAGAATTCATTTCTTACTTTGGGTTATATATATATATATATATATATATATATATATATATATATATATATATATATATATATATATATATATATATATATATATATATATATATATATATAGTATATACACAGTAGATATATATGGGATCCCTTATCTGAAAACCCATTATCCAGAAAGCTCTAAATTACTGAAAGGCTGCCTCCCATAGACTCTATTATAATCAAATAATTAAAAAATTTTAAAATGATTTTCCTTTTTCTGTGTAATAATAAAACAGTAGCTTGTACTTTATCCAAACTAAAATATGATAGCAAAACAAGCCTATTGGGGTTATTTAATATTTCATTAATTTTTTAGTAGACTTAAGGTATGAAGATCCAAATTACGGAAAGATCCAAAATGAATTTATTCCATTTTGTAATCTGGCAACAACGTAGGCTGCTAGAGTTTAACACCAGTGATACATTGTGCCTGTAAAGTAGAACGTCCCTATATAAATAACAGCTCAGACAAACAGCTCCTAAATTGAACTCATTACCTCAACATCTTACATCTGCTACTGAATCACAATGCTAATTATCAAGAACTCATTTGGTAGGCAAGTGGACCATACTGAAGCATTCTGGGCTTGTTATGAAACAGAGTGATCGGATGGGAAGTTCAGCTACATTAACATGTCAGTCTGCAAATGAGATTTTTTTTAGCAAACTTGTTTAGTCTCAAAGGCAAACAGCTAACTGAACACGAATTGAAGGTCTCTCAGAGGGCTAAGTGCTTTGGAATAGTCAGAGGAACTGCCTGCTTAGAGCCCATTCTGAGCACATAACACTCTCTGCACTATACTCTAAAGTGTCAGCTTGTAAAAGAACAAAGATTAGCTATTGTAGAGTCAGAGGGAGAAACCTGGACAGTGCCAACTAGTGAAATATTGATTACAATGTTTGTTATCAGTGTCTAATGGGTAATGGGCAACCCGACTGTTGGCTACTGATGTGCCCATATTTAACCATCATAGTTCCGCTTGCAGATTCTGCATTCTCTAAAAAGGCAATTGTTCTGTCCGCTCTTCTCTCAATTACATCTTGTCAATCTAAGTCTTAAGCTATAATCCTTTTCAAAAGAGTGGTTTAAAAGGTATGCTTAGTGCCTAATTGGGAACGTGGCCGGAATCAAAGCTATGGTGTACATATTTGCTTAGCAAACATCAATTTTGCAAAGTCTGATTTTAGACTTTGCTGTGCATCAGTGTAGTAAGCCTGGCAGGTCGTTATTGAGCGAGAGAAAAGTAACGTGGCACAATGAGGATAAATGAACATATAGCAATCCTATGGGCACAAATAACACTGAAACTCATCCCACCCCTTACCCTACCCTAAAACTCCTTCTCTCATCTTCCCCTAAATTCACAACCAGGAATCCTGCCCTGGTATCTTAGTTATATACAGTGATAGCATCTTGATAGTAGGTGACCCTTAAAGAAGAACTAAACCCTTCATTAAAAAAAACCCTGCTACCATAGACACTCCTCCCCACTCCCCCCCCCCCCCCCCAGTGTAGCTCTTACCCTGGGAAAATGCCCCTAACTTTTTACTCACCCCTTATGGCAGTTTCAGGCATTGGAGTTCAATGCAGCCATCTTCTTCGGTAATCTTCGTGTCTTCTTCCAGGTCTCTGGCAATGTCCGTGAGTTTTGGTGCATGCGCCATTGTCCAGAACCAGGAAATTGCTCCAACTTCGCATGCACCAAAACTCAGTTCAATAGACGAAGGTTACCGAAGAAGAAGATGGCTGCCTTGAACTCTGATGTCTGAAACTGCTGCAAGAGGTGAGTAAAAAGTTAGGGGCATTTGCCTGGGTTAAGAGCTACTATGGGAGGGAGCTGGGAGGGGGGTCTACAGGAGTGGGTTTTTTTGTATGAAGTGTTTAGTTCTCTTTTAAAGGGGAACTATCATGAAAATGTATTATAAACTTCCTCATACTGAAATAAAAAAAATCTAAATAAAATAATTTAAACATTCTGCATTGTTTCTGAAATAATCAAGTTTATATTCACTATTCCTCCCTCAGCATCTGTTTCTCTTCATTATGTCTTCATGCAGCAGTAGGGTGTCAGATGAATGATCCAATATATCTTACAGGGGGGTTTCCTTTCCTAGCAGATGTATCAGAGCTCAGTCAAATAACTGATTCCAGTACACACAAAATCCAATGCCTTTTGCACAAATTCTGAATGTAGAGAAATAGGATTTCTGGTGATCTTAATAGAGTGAGAGAGCCCCCCCCCCCCATAAGATATATTGGATCATTCGTCTGACACTCAACTCCTGGATCAAGACAGAATGAGGAAAAGAAGCCCCCCCTATAAGATAAATTGGATGTAAATGTCAGTGAATATCTGACACCCAACTCCTGCATGAAAAAAAGAATGAAGAAAAAAAGATGCTGAGAGAGGAATAGTGAAGATGAACTTGATTATTTCAGAAATGGTACAGAATTTTTAATGTATTGTATTTAGAAATTTCCTACTTTAAGGCGAAAGGCAACTTTTGAAACGAGTCATGGCAACTAATACCATACCAAAAACGACCCTGGCAGGAGGCAGCAGTGACTTGTATGTTTAAAAAAGTTGCTGTGACAAATCACCACGTTTCTTCATCCTTAGCCAGTTGGATATCAGTAAAAAGAACAGTATACTACTGTATACAACAATATGTTTTCATTGTCAGTGTGGCAAAATCCTAATAAATAAAAGAGCAGGTTGTATCTTTGATACGTGTGTCCATTAGTGTGAAGGTTCAGCACAGAAAGATACACAGCAAATGTAAAATAAGATTCCCCTGAAAATCATCAACAACCAATATTTAATACTCTGTAGAGTAGAAATATAGAAAAAGTGTAGACCACTCTGTACCCAAAGGGGAAAATATTGCTTTAGGCAATAAAAAGCAGCTCTGCTGCAGCACGAGTTAATGACACAATGCAAAATTTTCAGTGGTACAGGGGCAGGAGAGTTGAAGTGGAATTAATACAAGAGCCGTGAGCTGAGCAATATGCAAATACACTGATCACATATCCTCAGGCTTGGACAAGCCTTCCCACTCCAACATGCAGAGACACCTCTATCTCAAGCAAGCTATGCTAATGTCACCTAGCTAATCCACACTGCCTTATCATCTCCCTGACCAAAAAGGAGGACAAATGAGAAATTAGAAGAATGTTGCACTGCTAGATAACAGGAGAGGACAAAAAATTAATGAAAACTGAAATAATTTAGTAATAAAGTAGGGGAGTTTGAAATAGTTGAAACACAGAAGGAAGACAAAGACATAAGGAATGAAGAGGTTAAAGGGATTCTGACATGATTTTTATGATGTAGTTTTTATTTCTAAATTATCCTGCTTACACTGCAAATAATTCACTCTACCATGTAAAATTTAATTCCTGAACCACCAAGTCTATTTTTTTATGTTGTAATATAGGTGTGTGGGCAGCCATCTTAGGTCATTTTGCCTGGTCATCTGCTTTCAGAAAGAGTCAGTACTTTAGGAAGGAACTGCTTTCTGGCAGGCTGTTGTTTCTCCGACTCAATGTAACTGAATGTGTTGCAGTGGGACCTGGATTTTTTTCTATTGAGTGCTGTTCTTAGATCTACTAGGCAGCTGTTATCTTGTGTCAGGGAGCTGTTATCTGGTTACCTTCCCATTGTTCTGTTGTTCGGCTGCTGTTGGGGAAAGGTAGGGAGGTGATATCACTTCAACTTGCAATACAGCAGTAAAGAGTGACTGAAGTTTATCAGAGCACACGTCACATGACTGGGGGCAGTCGGGAAACTGACAAATATGTCTAGCCCCATGTCATATTTCAAAATTAAATATAAAAAAACCTGTTTGAGAAATGGGTTTCAGTGCAGAATTCTGCTGGAGCAGCACTATTAATCGGTGCTTTTTGAAAAACACATGTTTCCCATGACAGTATCCCTTTAAGAAACGTTCTGAGGCAGGCTGAACAAAAGGAAGGTATAAAAAGTTAATGCAAGTAAAGAATGGTAAAAATAAAAATATAACATAGCAGCACCTGCTCTCTCTCTCTCTCTTTAATTCTAATACATAAAGGTTTGCCCTCCTTCTCCCTATTCATACATTTACATCTGACCTCTCTCCCACCTATCAATATATTAAACTGCAATTTCTTCCCCTACCCAATGTATAAAATGTAAAGTTTGGTGATACCTTTTATTGGCTAACTGAATAAGTAACAATTGCAAGCTTTCGGAGCACACAGGCCCCTTCCTCAGGCAAAATACTTTTGCCCTCTCCCCCTCCATTCTCATTACATCTATAACTTCCTTTTCTTCCCCTGCCCAATATATCAACATCTGTCCTCTACTTGTCCCTTCCCTCTAAATCATTACTTGCCCTCTTGTCCTCCATACCAATACCACAGCCCTTTCTTTGCTCTTAACATCTGAATTCATTATCTCCTCTTTTTCACCCAATGCTAGTACCCCACTGCCTGCCATCTCTTTGCCACAGCCCACTGCACTAGTATATTATTCTCTTCCCTCATATTCCAATGCACCAATACCTCAGCTGTTCCCTATAACCCCAAATCTTCTGAATTTTCTCTCCCAGTTAGCATATGCATTCTCTTCTTCCCTGTTCAATCTCCCAACTGCTCAAATACAATGGCATCTGGTACCTCTACCTATATCCTTTCCTCTCTCAGCTCCTTCCATGATGCATCAGCATTTGTCCTTCTCTCTCAAAATTAAACATGCTATAATCTGTTATAATCCCATTCTTTTGTACAAGTATGGTACCTGTTAGTCAATAGAAAAAATAGCCGCTCCAAACTCACACCTTGTCAGTATGGTATCCCCACTAGTTAACACTCCAGGTACGGGTGCTCAGCCAACAGTGCCTCAGCTGCACATAATTGAAATCATAAAAACAAGCAGGCGGCACTCCGATAAAAAGAATAGGATATTTATTCCAAACAGGAATGGCTCCACATTGCATCCACATTATGGTACCTGTTATCCAGAATGATCAGGGTTTTCTAAATAGCAGATCTGTAATTTGGATCTTCATAACTTAAATACTACTAGAAAAGTAATATCTACTAGAAAACCTTGTAAAGATTCATTAAACCCAATAGGCTGCTTTTGGCTCCAATAAGGATTAATTATATCTTAGTTTGGATTAAGTATAATAGTACTATTTAATTATTACAACGAAAAATTTGTTTTTTTTTCAATTATTTGGATAAAATAAAGTCTGTGGGGGATGGCCTTTCGGTAATTCTGAGCTTTCTGGAAATTGGGTTTCTGGATAACAGATCCTATACCTCTACTACAATACTTACCACACTGCAAAAGTATAGCCAACTGGCTTGTGAATAGGTGGATGTGCAAACATGCTAATTCCCCAAAGAGTCACCCTGACAATAATTAAACTACTCAAGGTTATCTGTATACTGTAGGTCACAAACAGAAGCTTCATTAACTAATAAAAAAAACTGACTTAACTAGTTACATCTTGGTACACTTTTCCTTACCTTAGGGTCAACCCATCTGAGAAGGAAGACCAGCTGCATTTCTCTACTAGCTATTTTCCTCAAGAGACTTCAGCTCCATATCTGAATGCAGAGTTTTGAACATGAACATTATTATGCTGACAGGGAATCACTACTCTATGGTGCATATTATAAAAAAAATTGCAATTATATATCAATATTTGTTGAAATATTTGCATAAGGCTTGATTTATTGATGATCATCCTTGGAATCATGCAGATTCTGAATCAAACAATGTTGCATTATTTGTGATAATAAACTATAAAATATCTTTTCTTGATCAGAAGTTTTAGATGAAAATATTCTGTTAACATGCTCTATAGGCTTTATGTCTGTCATTGGGTTTCCCAAATAATTTAAAGGAATACTGTCATGGAAAAAAATGTTTGTTTCAAAACGCATCAGTTAATAGTGGTGCTCTAGCAGAATTCTGTACAGAAATCCATTTCTCAAAAGAGCCACAGACATGGCGCTAGACATATTGTCAGTTTCCCAGCTACCCCAAGTCATGTGACTTGTGCTTTGATAAATTTCAGTCACTCTTTCCTGCTGCTCTCCAAGTTGGAGTGATATCACCTCCCTACCTTTCCCCAACAGAAACTTTACAACAGAACAATCGGAAGGTAACAAGTTAGCAGCCCCCTAACCAGAGCCAGGCAATGGGGTAGGCAGAGTAGGCACATGCCTAGGGCACGTAAAAATCATGACAGAATGCCTTTTATCAGAAACCTTTCTGTTGTATTTGTCCAGCACAGTTAACCAATTCACCCTACACTCAAAGAGACCTCAGGATAATTTACCTCTCCAGTTATATTAAAATGTAAAAAGTATTAGATTGGGGAAAAATTATAAACATAAAAAAGACCCAAGGGGGTTGATAGAATAGCCCTGTGTCACTGTATGTTAGAGGGCCTCACCTGATTGCAATAACCTCTGATTATCGTGGGTTTTGTATTAATGTTTGTTTATTCATACAAATACATGCTTCATAAATGTCTAAATGCTGTAATACCATCAAGAACAGCATTAGAGAGAATAACAGACAAGACAGGGCTCAAAGGCCTCTGGTTGTGATTCTCTACTAGGCTATAGCTATGTGACTGGGCACAGGGAGACTTAGTTAAACTGGAGCATGCACAGCTGTCTCCTTGGAAATCCTCAGTCCTTTATTTAGGATACTCTACAGGTTTTGTAGACAAACACTCAAAAAACCCTGTTACCCAGTGATACTTTCCCTCAAATGTGTGGATTCCACAAAGACACATGAACTAAAGGTGGCCATAGACGCACACATAATATTGTACAAAACAAATTTTCGTATGATATTCGGTGCTTGTATGGTGGTAAAGGAGCCGACTTATATTGGCAGAAGACTTGGATATCAGTCGGCTGGTCAATCGGACTGGATGGAAAATTTTGATCTGGTGCCTTGGAAAGATCTTTTCCAAGAAAGATTGTGATTGTACCGTCTATGGCCGCCTTAAGACTGGAATGTCCCATTAGGCATTATAAATTTGTTGCTAAAGCACAGAATGGACCTTCCTGAACTACACGTTGGACATCCCAAACCCAAATCAACACAACTAGACCAGATGACCTATATGATTAGATATAATTAGCAGAAACAAATGCCCCAGACCCAATGGCATGTGCCAAATGTAAGATAAATATAGAATGCTGGAACTCAGAAACACACCACTATGATTGGCTTGAGGATGTAGTGGAAAGTTTACAGCAAGGCTCTGTAAGGAAATGGTTAACTCAGTATTTTTCAAGTGTGACAAGATCTCTACTGCAGTATTCCTCCAAATAACACACACCTGAATGACATGCGGAGGACTGAAGATCAACCATAAATTAGAACTCTAGAACCATGAATGGAATAAAAGGTGAATATTTATTGGCACCCCGGTGCTATGAATCTTCTTATACAGGCCAATAACTCTGAATCAGCATTTTAGCATGTCTAGTCTGCAAGTTAACAGGCTACTCTATGAATATCCCAGTCTTCTGTATGTACTGTCAATAAGCTAAAATTTTACTGTATACACAGGCCAAAAAGCATTATAAAATGTATAGAAAAATAATTTGTACAAACTCACATGTATGTACACACACACATATCAAGCTAACTTTCATACTTAACTATTTTCAATACATTAAACCAGCAAGGGTACTTTATTTAGTTATAATATTGGTGTGTAGGTGCCATCTCAGG
>CM044444.1:68820525-68838266 GCA_024363595.1 Xenopus borealis
AAAAAATTCCCATAACAGTATCCCTTTAAACTTAATTTTTGGAAAAAAGGTAAAAAATAAAACATGGAAAGCAACTGAAAAAAGTCTATTTCTGGTAAACAATCTGAAAACCACTGAACTGAAAAATTGTTCGGAAGGCGAACAACCCCTTTAAAGGAACTACAGGCTAGCTTCTTTTTTGATGGCTCATTCTGCCGAGTCATTAAATGGCTCCCTAGAGAACCAGAAATCAAATTCAGACTGTAATCAGTAACCTTGCAAATCTCTGCCGCTCTACATTTACTCACTAGAGCTGATTGCCAAACCGCATATTATCTAATGTGGACATCTTCATTGCTTCTGTTTGTACAAGTTTAAGGCTGTAGTCTATCAATGACTACACTACACTTTAGGATGTAACTGTGCCTTACTATAGAATTAAAATCACAATCACACACATAACCAACATGCCTTTTGCTTTCCAAATAGTGCCCTGGGACATATAAGCTCATGTTTACAGGTTAATGAAGGTTTAGATGTCCTAAGAACTCTATCTCAAACGCTTGGACTTGTTTATGGGTGTGCTATTGTCTTTACTGCGTAAGCCTGGCCATTGTATCAATGGAAACTTATTTAGCTAGTGTTTGCTTTGTAATGCACCAGAACACAAGGTGAAAGAGATGCCATTGGTACACTTTGATATAACCAATACAGTAACCAACAGAGAAACTCTTCTGCTTGGCTTGCTAAATATCATTCAATACATTTTACCATTTCAAATGTAAAATAATGGCAATGAATGAAACCACTACAATCAAAGTGAAAGCTATTACTCTACAAGAATCTTCAGACAGCAGTGTAACTGTAAAATACCTACACTGACTGTTTTAAAAGGTATCAATTAAATATTTGATGGTATTTAACACTGTAATTACTTTGATCTAGTTTAACATGGGATTGCACAGGAGGGGGAACCTGAGTGGTCCAGGAAGATTAAACATAAACTCATGCGTTAGCTCTTAAAAGAAAAGGAAAGCTATTGAAGCAGTTTATTGCCAACAGATTAGCCACAATAGTTCAAGCTATAACACTATATTTATTCTGTAGAATGTTTACTATACCTGAGTAAACAGCTCTAGCAGCTCTACCTGTTTGTTTAGGATAGCAGCTGCCATATTAGCTTGGTGTGACATCACGTCCTGCCTGAGTCTCTCCCTGCTCACTCATAGATCTGGGCTCAGATTACAGCAGAGAGGGAAGGAGGAAGGGGGAAAGAAGGAGGGGTAGAGAAAGAAAGGAGCAAACTGAGCATGCTCAAGCCCAAGCCCTGGAGGTTTAAGCTGAAAACAGTGTGATACAGAAGCCCATGTGTACACAATAGAAGGAAAGAAATGTTGTGTTTCTTTTGACAGATGACTCTGAGCAGCATTACTTTAAGGGTTTACTGGTGTATTTATATAGGCCTTTCTGATAAAGCCTGCTTAATTTTAGCCTTTCCTTCTCCTTTAAAAGCATCACCCTCCTTCAAATATTTATCGTCTGTCTCCTGGGTAACACCACGTTTTCCCTATCAAGAGGGAGATAATAATCATATTAATGAAGCTTTATTTTATTTCCAATTTGCTTCTACCTAGTATATATATATTTTTTTCTTTTGTCACACAGAAATGAAAAAAGGAATGAAAAGTATGAAATTGCTGAGGGGGTTTGGAGAGAAAAGCAACCTGATAACAAGAGAAAGGAGGGTCTCTCAACATTGGAAGAAACATAAAGCCTTGGTTCACTGGCAACTTAACTCTTGTAGATTCAGATTAAAAGGACAAAACACAACTGGGCTCATGTACAAAGCAAAGTGCACAGTGCAAAAGCTCGTGCAAAGCCCCATGTTATTTGCACATTGCTCCTTGTCCAGATTGAATCTTCTCCTTGTACCCATAGGGGCAATCCAGTAGCACTGGGAGACCTGAATTGGCCACCTGCACATTGAACTTGGCAAGGGCTTTATGTATTGGGCTCTAAGGGATGCAGCTGCTCCTTGCTAATCCCCTTGATGGACTGTTACATGTCAGTGAATTAAATGTTTACATTTGCAAATATATACAATGAAATGTACAGTATATATAGTATGGCCATGAAAACTGTATTATGTACCTGAAAGTATAAAAAATCAAATGTGAGTCAGAAGGAAAACATAAACTCTAAAAAGCTGGTGTGTGACTTCTTCCTTCTTTTCTTTTTCAATGTCTGACTAACTTGTTCCTACTTCTTAGCATTCTTAATAATTCCAAATTTTTTGTTCCCTCTAAGCTGCCTGCATATGCACACAAACTTTGAGGCAAGCACACATAAATGAATAGTGGTGTGCACAAAGGATTCACACAGACTTTTGAGGTGCTCACATCATTTTAAATTAGTCTGCATACAATTCTAAAAAGTGCGCACACATTTGTTTGCACACATGGCCAAGAAGAAACACTGATTAAATTATAATGCAGGCATATGCAGACTCAGATGGAGAGGATATGGACAGTCGATCCAGCTGATTGGCCTAGTGAAATCTGCCCTTCAACATGAGTTGCCATATTTCATCATCATCAAGCCAACTGGCCAGATATCCCATATCTTGATCCTTGTGTAGCCAGCCTTAGATGCATATTTGCTCACAAAAATTTACAGATACAAAGTAGGTCATAACCACGAATCAGAACCCTAAATCCAGAATGAACATGCGGGGGAACAGCATGTTGAAATAGATTATGAACTATCTATCCATCTGCCTTTTATTCCCTGTATGCACTGAGCATGAACACCAAGAGCATCAGCCCTTACACCAAACTACTTGGAAAAACAATACTTTTTATATATTTTATTTATAGCAGACCTTTGCTGCAACAGCCTGGCACTGAGTATATTATTAGAAAGAACTACCATCAAGTACGCCCACAGCCTTCATCACATAACAGCTTGACATAATTCAATTTAATCAATACAAAGCCACATTGTTGCAAATTCACAAATGTATAATGTTTTATTTTCCCTCTCTTTAGATTAAAGACTCTGCAAAGTTCAAGTCCAGTTTAAAACTCAATCTGGTATAAATATAAAAAGAATTCTCATCTAGACTTTTATCATAAATATATATTTGTGCCATCTGCAAAAGAAATAAATAGATCCACTATCAAGCATTAAAACTGCTAATTGGACAGCGTCCCACAATTATACTGTGTCTGCTAACACTTTGTTTTGTCCCTATTAGTGTGGGATATCAATATCATGCATGGACTAAGGGCTCCTACACACGGGTGTTTTTACCTGCGCTCTCCTGCGTTGTGTTTTGCTGCGTTCAAACGCAGGGGAGCGCAGGTATAGACGCACTCAATTATTTTCAATGGGGCTGTACTCACACGAACGCATGTGAGCGCCGAACGCAGGAAAAATGCAGCATGTTGCGTCTGAATCTGCGTTCGGCGCTTACACGCGTCTCGTGGGTACAACCTCATTGAACAAAATGAGGTGCGTCTAGACCTGCGCTCCCCTGCGGCTGAACGCAGCCAAACGCAACGCAGGGGAGCGCAGGTCCAAAACGCCCGTGTGTAGGAGCCCTAAGTTAAGTGTTAAGTTAAGTTCAGGGTTAAGTGGAATACCAATGCAACTACAAAATATAAGCCTTTTTTATACTTATTATGCAAATGTATTGCTATCTTTCCTTAACAGCTACACATATCTGTTGCTAAATCCCATTTGTTACCTGAAACAAGTTGCACAGATTAACTGTGCATCATTCAAGAAATGTTGGCGACCATGGTAATGCCATTAATCCGTTTATAGAGATCTCTACAGAGGACAATAAAGACTCACTTGATGCTGGGACTGACAAAACCGTGCTATTGCTCTAGGACTGATGAACATAGCACATATGATTGCTAATGCTTGCAGAGATTGACTAAGCAGAACTGAAATACAATGTGAAATGTGTTTATTCTCAACTTATATAATGCAAAATGTAATTTACCTCTGATCTTTGGGAACAGCTTAGAAAGGATGAACTTTTATGTAAAGTGAGAGAATAGAGAACTAGAGACACAATGCAAAAAAAAAAAAAGGGATTTGTATAACTGCCAAAATGAGCTACATCATTAAGCTGCCAATCAGAATCATTATTACAGATCTAGATAAGATGCAAAGTTTTCAGTTGTCAACATAAAAAGGAGTGAGCTGAAATATCCATGTTTTTAGGGTTGCTGTCCCAATGTTCCTAAAACTTAAAGAATGTAACAACGTGAAACACATATTTTAAAGGTGAATACACTATTCCTTCTATTCTCATTTTAGAAATACACTACAATGGCATATTACTCCCTCCCAGTCAATGATGTTATTACAATAACTAAAGCTTCATGTATTTCATATACTGTACCAAAATCATTTCTTATTTTACCCATAGTACTATACAATAATGTGATGCCCCAACATTTCTGTTTCAGCCATAAACCAGTGCAACCATATGCTAAATTCATAAAGAGACCTTCTTCAGTATGACATCAGTGTGCCAGGACCTTGTCACATATGACAAAGGAAGGGAAATCTTTATTTTGTCCACTGCTGCCTGCTTTATATTGTCAAACTGGAGAAGTACACCTTATAAAAAAAATATGTAAGAAAAGGTAGGAGCTCATTGTGGGGCATATTCATTACAAATGCAACTTAGAGCTTGCCACAGTCTGTAATTGAGTGAAATTCCTATACTTTCTCTTTTATGGAATTTCTAGTACAGGTATGGGATCCATTATGGGAAAGCCATAATCCAGAAAGCTCTGAATTACAGAAGAACCATTTCCCATAGACATAGATATGAATAATCCTTATTTGAAGCAAATCCATCTTATTGGGATGATTTAATATTTACATTATTTTCTAGTAGACTTAAGGTATGAAGATCCAAATTACAGAAAGTAGTGCTATCCGGAAAACCCCAGGTCCCGAGCATTCTGGATAACAGGTTCCACACTGTAGCATGTAGCAAATATTTCCATGAATATCCCATACAGGCATGGGATCCGTTATCTGGAAACCCAATATCCAGAAAGCTACTGATTATGTAATGGCTCTCTCCATTTTAGCCAATTTTTTTTTAAATGATTCCCTTCGTCTCTATAATAACAAAACAGTAGCTTCTACTTGATCCCAACTAAGATATATTTATTACTTACTGGAAGCAAAACCAACCTATTGGGTTTATTTAATGATTTTATAGTATACTAAAGGTATGACGATCCAAATTACAGACAGATTCATTATCCAGAAAGCCCCAGGTCCCGAGAATTCTGGATAACAGGTCCCATAACTGTATATAGATAGAGGCTTAATTTCGCTCTCGTGGATCGTTGTGAGCTTTAGTTTTACCTTTCTTATGCCCTACATATGCTTTATGCCCTTTTAAATACACAAATCTATACCTTATATATTATTTAGGTCAGACACAAACCTGCTGATACTGTTCAGCAACAACCACCAGGACTGTACTATCTGCTGAAGGCTGTTTTATGGATTATATGAGCTGCAGTTCAATAGCATCTGAAAGGCTAAAGAACCAGTGCTCAGAAAAGAGGTGCTTGGTTTTATTATTAAATATTGTGGTATTGTTGCTAGGAAGTTTTTTTTTCTAATAGGGACATTTCTGATTTATTTTTTACTTCAAGGGATGAACTAAAGCCTCAGTGGGCCAAGTACTGCAAAGGACAGCTACTTTATCATTTCCTAGCAACAGCCGCCCTATACAACCTTTACTTTGCAGGTTCTACTGGGAAGACAGTGGCTTATATAGATATGGGATCTGTTATCTGGAAACTTGTTATCCAGAAACTCCATACAGGTCCGGACTGAGAATTAAAATAGGCCCTGGCATTTCAGGTTCATAGGGGCCCAATCAGCCCACACAGAGGCCCAAACAGCCCCTGCCAGCCCACTAAATACTGACTTTCTATGGCACATTATAGCAGCCCCTCTTGCATTTGCCAGAAACCACAGATTGCCAGTCCAGGCATGACACCATTTTATCCAAATAATACAAATTCTTAAAAATGATTCCCTTTCCTCTGTAATAACAGAACAGTACCTTGTACTTAATCAAAACTGAGATATACTTAATCCCCTTTGAAAGCAAAACCAGCCCATTGTGTTATATTTTCTATTAAGATCCAAATTACAGAAGGATCCATTATCCAGAAAGAGCCAGGTCCCGAGCATTCTGGATAATAGGTCCCATACCTGTATTGGTACATTCATACTCACTTGGGACAGGAATGTACCAGACCCAGTAGGACCATGACGACTCCGTGCAGGTTGCACCACTACAGTAGAGCAAAGCTTGCAAATAAGTCCTGTATATTGCTGAAAGTACTGTAAATGTTTTGGGATTGTCTAAACTCATTTTATGCAATACAAACATTCTGATCTTTATTGTTTTATCAGTTTAATGTTATTATAGACTGTCCTGTATCAGTATGGCAATCCACAAAAAAAATTCCAAAATCAACAGGCAAAATTATAAGCTTTGCCTCATCTGAAAAACATTGTAGGTGTGTATTATATTAGCGAAAATCTGCAATGACTGGGCTCCAGAGACTACCACTGCCACAGTTCTAAGCGAAAGCTGGTTTTGCATATAGTGCCATGTCTTTTGGAATAGAGAGGACAAAAATATGGTATTAACTATTTATAATTAGTAAGACCGTAACAGTAAAAATATCTCTTTATGTAAGAAATAAAATCTGTGGAGTTACTTGGGCAACAGCTGCTAATCTCAGTGGTGTCCAATTTATTACATTTAGTGGGCCAATTATGTCATACAGCAAGTTGTTATTTTGCATTCCACAAAAACAGGCATGGAAGTACTTATATATATATATATTACCAGCCACTGTTAAAAGGAGACTTACTATGCTTGAGGAACTATAACTGTGCTTGTTAAAGGATCTTATATTAGGATTACTTGACATGCTTGCCTTTTTAATTCTGTAACTCTGTTATTTAAATTATCATATTGGCCATTTGTTATAACTCATTTATTATAAACTAATATAAAGCACTTTGTAACTTGCACAAAGGGTTGCCACCTGGCTGGTAAAAATGAGGGTTGATGCCAATGTTATTAATAGGGGAATAAAATGAATATATAGAAAAAGGTGGCATATTATAAATAAATGAAAGTGATTAGTTTAATGTAAGGGATATAGTCTGATGCACCCAGCAGTGATTGCAACATTTCTGTAAGCTGAATTTGATTTGGGTTTTTGGACTCTGAAACCCAGACAGGCAGTTTTGAACCTGACAGCCTATGTATAAAAGGACTGTCCAGATCAAATCTAGACAGGTGCAACCCTAGAGAAGTCACACAAAGGATCTTGAGTGAAAATGCATAAAAAAAGGCAATCACCGCTTTGAGTGCAAAGATTTTGCGCACAAAAAATTAGTTTTGTGGACACAGCCAAAGAGAAACTTGTGGAAACTTTGCTTGAGGGTTGTCTTGATCCCTGTATTTCTACATTAACCTCTAGCAAAGTTCCCCTTTTTCTGTGTCCACAAAACTTGTTTTTTGTGCACAAAATCTTGGCATTCAAAGAAGTGATTGCCTTTTTTTAAAGTGGACCCGCCACCCAGACACAAAAATCTGTATAATAATAGTCCTTTTCAAATTAAACATGAAATCCAATTTCAAATTTTTATTAAAGCATTCATTGCTGTTTTAAGCTCGTTTAAAAATCTCAGTTGTCAATCAAATATTGTCTGCCACTCCTCTATGCCTTAGGCATAGAGGCGGGGCAGATAATTACTTTCACTTTCTATTCAGCACTTCCTAGATATCAATGCTCCCCACACATTCCCCCAGTTCTCTTAACCATTTAATTGTGTAGCCAGGACATGGGGATAGACATTGGGTCCCCCATTCTGGTGCACAAACAAGATTCTGAGATGATGCAAGGCTTGCCTTAATAACAGTGTCCACAAAATGGCTCCTGCCTGCTTGCTATAATTATGAATTCCCAGACTGAAGAAAACAAGATTAAAATAATTTATATAGTGTAATTAATGTCATTTTGCTTGACTAATGTGATAAATATGATTTTGAATATTTTTTGGGGGTGACGGGTCCACTTTAATGCATTTTCACTCAAGATCCTTTGTGTGAATTCTCTAGGGTTGCCATCTGTCTGGATTTGAGCTGGACAGTCATTTTTATACATAGGCTGTCAGGTTCAAAACTGCCTGTCTGGGTTTCAGAGTTACAAATGATTACAAACCCATGTACAATGATTACAACCTCATGAAATATGGACTGCAAGCCCAACATGAAGGAAATCCATCATGTTGATGTCAGAAGAAAGGTAGGCAAAGCCCTGTGAGCTATTTCCCTAAACCCCTGGGACTATTAGGGCAGAGATACACAAGCAGATTTGGGAAAAATAGTTGCCCAGTGACAAATCTCCTCTTCTTTGGGGCCTTCCTACCTGAATCTACCTGAACTGCCTTCCCGCTGGCTGGAATGGAAATCCCGGGCAGGATGGCAATCGGAGCGTTTCATTTTGCAAAGTTGCCTGAAGTTTCCTCGTGGGGCAACTTCAGGCGACTGTGGGAATTGAAGTGCTCTGAGTTCCATTCCGCCAGTGATTTACATTCTAGCCGGCATGAAGACTGGGGAAGGCAGTTGGGGGAGATTAGTCGCCCCCAAGAAGAGGAGATTTGTCGACCAGGCAACTAATCAGCATCTGGAGCGATAAAGCAGACAGTATCTGAGAAACATGCCCAGAATATTGCATTTCCATAAACTGATTAGAACACTGGTCCCTAGAGGGAGGCACATTACACACAGGGAGACTTCACAAGCCAGGACATATGTGTTTTGATTTCAAACATGAATTTCCCAAAGCTGTGGAGAATCCTATCTGTTACAAAGCCAGAACTACTTAGCTATGCCAAAGTGGTATCTCTGTAATACTTTCAAAACCAGTGTAAATACTCAGGGTCTCAATAAAAGGTCTTTGAGATAAGGCCATTGCTTGGTTACCTGGCCTTTATCACACAGATACACTTACATCTTACTTCTTGCTAGAGAGCAACAATGGACAAGCACATGCCTATCACTGCCTCCTCCCTCTCACTGAGAACCCCACATGTATAGGATACAATTAATCCTTCAGACAGCTTCAGCGACCCAGTTTTGTCACCTCCCTGCAACTAGTTAACGTTGGGAGATGGTGAGCAGAAGGGGGAGAGGGAGATGTGAGGGAGGAAGATATGCAATACATACAGTATAGTCAGAATACCAAGCTCTGCTTCTTGATATTATTCCCCTGACATCATGGTAGCCCAGAGTGTGATCTTTTCCATTTTCACATATAAATGAAAACCCAACCAGCATTTCTGCATTGTTCTTAAAATTGGTGCCAATGTTCAGAATATCTATATTACAAAAATCCTTCATTCAGATTGATAGATGTATTCTGTGTTTTGTAAAGCACAAATAAACAGTGTGAATGTTTTAGATCAGACTACCTTCATTGCCAGTTTTCTGTTGTTTCTTCTCCCAAGACTTCTAAGTTTCTGCCAAACCCATGATAAACATCAAGGCTCACCACAACATTAATATTTAGCAATTAATGCTTATCTGAATGCATGCAAAATATATAGAGGAGTATGACTAAAGTGATTCTGCTTTATAAGCTCTGCATGTTACACTTCTAAGATGATATTCATGAAGTATAGCACAAGCAATAACATGAGACGAGAACCTTATCCATACCTCCCAACATTTTGGAAGTAAAAAGAGGGGAAAAATTTTTTTCCCCAAGTAGCGCGGCTAGTTTTTTTGACCATGCCCATTTTTGCACACACCCCCTAATTACCACATTCATTTTACAAAAATTGGCAGATTTTAAAAGTTTGAAAATATTTTTCCTGTTACGATTACTTATGTTCTTATCTCAAAAGTGTTACAAAGTATCTCATTTGCACCTGTTAGCTGTTGTGGGCTCCCTGCCAAAAGCCAATTAAGTTAGAAACTTAGTTTCATTTTCTGGCTGTTCAGTGCAGAGAAAAGAGGGACTTTCCAGTACAAATGAGGGACTGTGGGTTGAGCTGTCAAAAGAGGGACTGCCCCTCCAAAAAAGGGACAGTTGGAAGGTATGCCTTATCTACAGTAGGAAACTCCATGGATAGGCCACAGCCTGGCATCCAAGAAAGTAAGTCTTTGCTTTGGGAGAACATCTCAGGCTATGGTCTACTGTTGGCCAAACAGGTTGCACTATGGGTAGAGTTGCCATGATTTCTGAAAATAAATGGCAGCCTTTCTTTATTAATAAGATAAGCACCAAGTATTAACGACTGGCCAGTTCTACCAGTTAGCTCTAAAGTTAGGTGTTTACTTAATGTACTGCTTGCCTATGATATAACCTGTTTTTACCATTTCTTTTTTAATCTCATTCCTCCAGTCTTGTACAGAGCCAGGGCTATTTTACTCTAACTGACCCCTATCACTGCCTCAGTGCATGGCATATTTATTAGTCATATCCTTCTGTACAGAGGCAGAAGGTGGCACATCTATTACTAATGCCCAGGTATTATTAACTTATCATACATTTTACACTGAAGGATTGTTGTCAACGCAGGTGCCTATCATGCTATTTCTTCAGCCATACTCAATAGGATGCAATTGAATTTAGTTCTTGATACAGCTCATTGTTTTGTTGACAGTGGGAAATAAATAAGAATCTTACAGTGACAGGCTCCAACTGTAAATGAAAGCACTTGTGATACATGGAATACCTTAGAGGCCTCCATTGCATCATGCCCTCTAATGCAAGAAATCTTTCCCATGGAGAGACAGGTCTTCGGAACACAAAGCTGTATTCAAAATAAATTGTGACGTCTTCAGCAAGGACCTGTTGGGTTATCACAGGTTTGGCAGGAACTGAGATGTGAACATGGGGGGGAGGGAGGTGTGAGAGGTAAAGGACGGAATCCATTTACAGTAAAACATAATCTCACACAGAATTTTCTGCATTTGTCATACTGAAATAGCATGTGAAAACTGGCAGAGGTGGAATGACATAGAGGAATAAGTGATAAAGCGCATGAGATGGTTGATTGGTGTTACCCAACCTTGTTTGTTTGTTTTTCAAACCCTCATAGTGATAAAATTCAGTCCCTTGCTTCTACGAGTGGTTTCAAAACAGTGGGTGTGACCAGTCAAAACATTAATATCTCACCTGCTGCTGATTCATAGACAGCTGAATTAATTTCTAATGTGTCTTACCAAAAATAGAAAAAATTGTGGCGCAGGCACTCAAAATAAAGGCATTCTTCCACCAGGTAATTAAATGAAGTAGAAAAAATTCATTATGTCCTCATGTACAGCCTTACGCGTTTCGTGTTACAAACACTTAGGGTTTATCATTGGTCGAATTTCTAATTGAAAAAAATTCGAAATTCAACCGTGTGAATAGTATGTGTGTAGTATAGTATGTGAAGTAAAATCCTTCGAATTCGAATATCAAATTAGAAGGATTTTACCGCAATTCGATCGATCGAACAGGAAAAATTCGATTGATCGATTAATCGTTCAAACAGTTTTTTCGATCAATCGAATTTTTTTTATTCAATCAAAAATAATGATACCCAATTCGGTAGCTTTGATCTGGTGAACTAGGTGGTCGCATAAAAATTTAAAGGGGAAGTACTTCGACCATTGAATAGTCGAATATTCGAATAAATTAAATTTGAATATTCGAATTATTCGAATTCGAATATTCAATGGTCGAATTTGCCTAATTTGCATATTCAAAGATTTTAATTTGTCATGTGAATTTAGTAAATTTGCCCCTTAGTAATAGTCATAGGGGGAATTCACAAAAGTGGTGATATTGAGACAAAAAAGTTCACACAACATTTTAACAACACTTTTTCTGAATTTGTCTTTAAAGGGGAATCCACCCCCCCCCCAAGCGCTAACCCATTTCATCTTATTTTGTTTTACGAAAAATGTCATACAGTTCTAGTTAATCAAAAATCCCAATTCTAGCTAATCAAAACGTCGCTGTGTTGGCCATGGTGCAGGTACACAGAGTGGATTTTGGATTTCTGTGTTTATCAACAAGCTGAGAATGAGCCCTGTGTGGCTGTAGCCTAAAGGTGGCCATAGACGCACAGATAATATTGTACGAAACTGATTTTCTTACGATATTTGGTGCGTGTATGGTGGGAAATGAGCCGACCAATATCATCAGAAGATTTAGATATCGGTCGGCTGGTTGATCGGGCTGGATGGAAAATTTTGATTGGATGCCTTTGAAGGCACCCTTAACATCGGCCATTGTTAGAATTCTATTGTATCTACCTGTATATCTGACTATTCAGCTCTATATGTGTGTGTTGAAACGAACAATCTTTCTTGGAATGATCTATGGCCAGCATTAGGGCATCTACCCGGGGGAATCATAAATTGCCCCTAAAGCGCTGTCCCTCAAGGCCCAACCCACATATTAAACTCGACTGACTGAGTGCACCGGTATCAGATATGCATACTTGGTCAGCTATTTATTCTGTGTATTTATTAAAATTAAGATAGAAGCTGTTTTGCACAAATTAATCATATTAATGTCAAAGCACGTCTGGACAGTTGAAGCCTGTGGGATTTCAGAAGCAGCGTGCTGTCTATTTCAAAACTTAGTGCACAAAAAACATCTGGAACGCCACCTGGAACCAATAGAGTGTTCTTTGCCCCCTCATTTTTGTACCTTGCCCCTTATTTTAAACCTCCACCTTTACTGTAGTCACTTATTGAATGACACCTGATTAAACTGGGTCAGGTAAAGAAATCATATTTTCTACATCTTAAAACAAGAAGAGACAGAGAAAGCTAATATTCATATCAAGCAGCTTTTCAAACAAATTAGTCACAGTAATTCAAGTGCAGCAAATGCTGTTTGTTTTTCCATGAGCCCCTTATTGCTTTCAGGGGAAGATGTTTTTTGGCCACAAAGATAATAGCTTTGCAAATACAGGTTGAGGATCTATTATCCAGAAAACGCCAAATGACAGAAAGGCATTCTCCAATAGACTCAATTAAAATTAAATAATCCAAATTTTTAAAATTGATTTCCTTTTTCTCTATAACAATAAAACAGTAGCTTGTACATGCTCCCAACTAAGATAAAAGTAATCCTTATTGGAAGCAAAACCAATGTATAGGGGTTACTTTAATATTTATGATTTTCTACCAGACAAAGTATGAAGATCCAAATTACAGAAAGATCCGTTGTCCGGAAAACCCCAGGCCCTGAGCATTTTGGATAACAGGTCCCATACCTGTACCTTCTCAGAATTCACAGAGAGTCACTTCAAGTGTTCAGATATGCTTTGACATTAGTATGATTCATTTGCAGAAAACCAGTTGCAACTATATATTAACAATTATACAAAACAGACAAGCATTGGAGCTTGTATATTTGATACCACTGATCTACCAGTGCGAGGAACAGACAAGAGAACCTACTAATTTTATTATATGGTAAGTAACATCATCTGCAATTCACTTTGCTCCAGACGTGATCTAGTAAACATTCAGGCAAATAAGTGATGCAGAAGTTTTGCTAAAAGTGGTGCTAGGGGCTAGAGTTCCACAAAGGCTGACCATCTAGCTTTGGAAAACTTACCACCCAAAGATCCTGATTTATGCAAGACAATTACAAACAGACTTGCCAAAAGTTTGGAGTTTACTGGAGAGTGTGTGGGATTTCCAGTACATTTAAAGGTGAAGGGAAGGTTAAAACTGAGAAAGCTTTATCAGAAAGGCCTATATGAATACACCAGTAAACCTTCAAAGTAATGCTGCTCAAAGTCCTTTGTCAAGAGAAACACAGCATTTCTTTCCTTCTATTGTGTATCAAGACTTCGTTCTTTCAGCTAAAACCTCCAGGGTTTGGGCTTGAGCATGCTCAGGTTGCTCCTCTCGCCCTCCCTCCTTGCTGTAATCTAAGATCAGAGCTATGAGCAAGCGGGGAGAGACTAAGGCAGGAAGTGATGTCACGACAAGCTAATATGGGAGCTGCTATCCTAAGCAAGCAGAGACAGAGTCTAGAGCTGTTTACTCAGGTATGGAAAAGCATTATGAAGAATAACAAGGTGTTCTAGATTTCACTGTGGCTAATCTATTGGCTATAAACTGCCTTGGTAGCTTTCCTTCTCGTTTAAGGCATGTGTGTAGATTAACTAGGAGTTACCAGGTGGATCATGCCATGGCCAAAAAGGTTCCACTTAACTGTAGGTCGGTTACATATGCACTCAGCAGATCTAGATTTCTAGCTAGTGGATCTTTTACAATTCATAAAATCCCAGAATCCATAGCCATCATGAATCGTTTATCTGTTGTCAATGGGCCGGCAAGTGACATTCCGCCAAGATAAGATTTATAAAAAGCAGACCAATTACAAAACAATACCATGCAGTTTAAAAAAAGTGAAATTTAATTTCAAATGTCAATAGAAATTCCTTCCCTTGCTGCCACAGCTCTCTTGTTTTAAAAACATGTTAATTAAATTATGCCCTTTACAAACTCACACGGTTTCAGGAGATCTGGCTGGGGATATTGGGTGTTGTAATTCAGGAACAACTGGAGATCCACAAATTTGCACTAGATGGTTAGCTGTTAGGAGAAGATATCTAGGACAAACTCAGAGGAAATGACAATGAAAATCTATAATAACCTAATGTCATCAATCTGAAAGTATAGTTTTTTTCCGTATATTTGTGTTTATACAGTGCACGTGTATGGAGAATATGGCATTCTCAGGTGAGCATTTAAACACCTGTCTTAGAAGTGCCTTTTTTACTATGGATAGGCTTGCTAACAACTGCTAAAAATGAAGGTCAGTATTAAGGGCTGGATTTACATATCAGGCGCCCCTAGGCCCGCTGTCGTTTGTCACCCCGTCCCCTCCCTTTTATTTGCTCAAATTTTCATCAGGACGGAGCAATGGGAATTGGCACATGGGAAATTAAAATTTCTGAACCAATGTGGGTGTGGTTGGGCAGCATGCCGCCCCCTAAAATCCTAGCGTCCTAGGCCCGGGCCTAGGGTTGCCACCCAGCCGGTATTTTACCGGCCTAGCCGGTAAAATACCAGCAAAGGCTGGGGCCGGTATTACAAATTTACCGGCAATGTAGCTGCCGGTAAATTTGTAACGCCACTTTAAAAAGGCCCTTACCCTGCCTAAGTTCAAGTTAAAACTTACCTTTCTCGCAGTCTTCAGCCGATCGTAGGGCGTGGGTCTGCCCATGCCCCGCCCCTTTTGACATCACTCTCCGCCCCTTTGTAGCCCCGCCCCCCGCCTGCTGGTAAAAAAAATTACCAAAGGTGGCAACCCTACCCGGGCCTAGGTGGCCTCTCCACAAAATCCGGGACTGTAAGTATTTATACAGACATTAGGCATCTTTGTCAGATGTATAAGACCACCTCTCACCTATAAAACAGCAAGTACAATACTTATGGCACACTAGTTGCCCAATGCAGGCTCCTCTTTTCATTTTTTTTCAACTAGGCCAACAACATTATTCCAGCTTCTACTCATTTATAAATGCAAATATGCTCAAGCAGAATACTTAAAAAAACAGATGAGGTATTTAAAAGAGAACTAAAGCTTAACTTAAGCCCTTTAGCAATAAAGATCTGTGTCTTCAAAGATGCCCCAGTAGCTCCCCATCTTCTTTTCTGCTATAATTCACTGCACATGCTTTGTGCCCAGGTTTGGACTGGGAGACCCTGGGAGAGGGCCCCCCTCTGGACTCCCCTGGTGCACAGAAGCGACGCTGAGTGTGTGCACACCGCCCCGCCCCCCCCACTGCCGAAGGTGTGTGTACACGGCCATGGACACTTCATTTTTCTTCTGGTCATGCCAAGGAGGCGCCAGAAAATCGTGGGTCTGGGTTGGAGGGGCCCACCTGGTTTTTTCCCATTGTCCCGCCGGCCCAGTCAGGCCCTGTATGTGCTGCTGTCTGTCACTTACTGAGCTTACGAACCCACTCAAAAGCTGCTCAGAGCCTACTGAGCATGTGAGTGTCACAGACACTTTCCAAGTTTGACAAGTTTGAAATCCTGAATCACTGCTGCTATTGATAAGCTGAAACTTTAGTTATGAAATATGGCATTTTTAGCCACTTTAATTTTTAGGGTTTAGTTCTCCTTTACGGATGTACAAAACAAGTTAGTATAAACAGGGTTCTTGGAAGTTTGATACTGAAGCATGTGCATACCTCCCAACATTTTGGAAACAGAAAGAGTGACAAAAGATTTGCTGCTAACAAAATTTTTAAACCACACCTGTTTTATCATGCTCTTTTTACAAAATTTGGCACATTATAAAGCATATTTCTGTGCTTTTTATGTGTTATTACAGTTTTGCTAATGAAGGTGAAATGCCCATTAAACTGCAAGTCACTTTACCCAAGAGACCTGCTTATGTTAAAATGTTACAATTGCTTCTTTGCTTACCTTAAATTGTTACAAAAGTATCCCTGCCATGTATGCTGGGCTCTTTGACCAAAAGCCAAATAAGTTATAGAAACGTTGTATCTGTTTCTGGTTGTTCAGTGAGAAAGTCGGGACATTTTAGTAATCCGGGACTGCACATTGAGTTGTCAAAATCAGAACTGTCCCATGAAAAATGCATGTGTACCATATACATAGGTCCACATAATCACACTTTATTAGAAAGCTCTACATTTGATTCAAGGCAAACAACACAAGCTCTCCAAGCATTTACACCAAGTCCTTCAAACCAGCTTGTGTCCACTAACCCTCCTTCAAATTCCCTATGGCAAACTGAACAGATGGGGGGGAAGGAAGAGAGGTTCTTGGGATATCCTGTTACATCAACACCATATTGGCAAAAATGTTAAGGCATTTTACTAGAAAATTTAACAAAATCCCCTAATATTCCACTGTTGAGAAGGTTTATCAGTGTTATACTGTTATACAGCTTAAACTAAGTACATCTCACATAAATAGAAAATGTGCCAATAAAGAGAAAAAATATATAGTTTACTGCCAAAACACAAATGGCCCTGCATGGAATGACCACTGACAGCTGGGGAAGGTTCTCTAGGGAACTAAAAAGATGGAGAGGTAATTTCACTCCCAGCTAGCAAGAGCATAAGCAATTAAAGGCACAAGTCGGCTTTTAGAGAGGAAGGCATTCAGATGACATGTCATTCAACGGCTAAATCCACAGATAGCAAGCAATATAAATATAACACTTCAGGGCTAGACCACACAGGAAGATTTCAGGGAGATTAGTCACCGGGCGACTAATTGCCGCTTCTTTGGGGCAACTAATCCCCCTGAATTGCTTGCCCATGTCTCACGTCCGCAAAACTGTAAGTCGCCTGCGCCTATTCACATGCGGCAATGCACTTTTCGCGCGCAAAAATTAGCTTGAAATTGCCTCGTGATGCAGGCGCTCGTAGCACGCACACGCTAGAAGTAAAGTCGCGGCGACGCAATTTTCAAAGTCGCTGAAAATTCTATTTGAATATTCGTCAGTCAAATTACTTGCCCTTTAAATTTTTATTCAACTGCCTAGTTCGCAAGATTTTGCGTACCAAATTGCTATTAAACCCTATGGGAAGCTCCCATACGTTTTATTTAAGATTTTTAGATTGAATTAAAAAAATTCGATCGAGTGGTTAAAATCGTTCGATCAATTTTTTTT
>CM044444.1:68862907-68899243 GCA_024363595.1 Xenopus borealis
GGGGGGGGGGGGGAGGGACAGTCACACAGTTTGGGAACCACTGTCCTAGGGAATAATGATAGTAAAATAAATGACAGGCATACATAAAAGAAGGCTATGAGCTCCTCATAACTTTTACTATTTTTGGAACTGGCATTTCATTCTGCAAGAGACCTAAGGATGAAACAAAAGGAAAAAATCTTTAACCTAGGGATTCATGAAGTTATTGCTGAAGGAAGATAACTTCTAATCTAATAATATACTGTAACTTCTTAAAGTGCTTGTGGCTGCTACAGTCTAGAGAGAGATTTGTTTGGAAATTATTTTATGTAGTGGAGGAATATCCAGCCTCTTTTCTTCCCTTCATGCTCCAGCACAATTTTCCACTTTTCTAGCTCCTGAATTACAAGAGTCAAAGAGCAGACAGGGGTTTTAGTATCTGTGACCCTCTGTCTTTGCTTTGGTTGTTTAGGCCTGGCAGGAAAAGACTTAGTGGCCTGGGGACATGAACACGATGGATTAAAGCCACAAATAGATCAATGCTCCATTCCAGCTGCTAAAATAAAATCAATTTCTAGCTGCGTGCTCCTGCGTGCAAAGGATAAGGAAGATGGAACTGGGGGTGGGGAGTGACAGGGCACCTTACAAGTATTGAGATAAGAGTATTTATGATCCCTCATCTTGGAATGAGGCATCCCACACTGCTTTGAACTGCATTGAGATAGAACCAAGGACACAATGAACTTTTTAGACTAAAGAGAAACATACTCAGAATAAAATGATAATCCATTTTTATTCATACAAAGAATGTGATTGCTTTAGGGCGTAGACAATTAATGTGAACTACACATACATGTGACTGTTAGGGGATCTAAGATACCCTGTCTAAATACATTATCACTCCAACGGGAGAAGCCTATATCTTACCCAACAGGAAAATACAGTACATTAGAAACACATCAAACTAATCCGTGTAACTTCATTCATTGAAGACTTTAGCAAGAAGGTTCAGGTGTGAGAATATATTCCTGAAAATCACTGCACAATAGAGATAGTGAGAGGGGACAGAATGGCTCAGAATGTCAATCAATTCCTCCACATAGCCCAGACCATAAAAATATGTCTGTAAAGATTATTTCAGAGAGCTGTTGACATTTGAGCGGTCAGGGATCTGGATCCCAGTTGCATTCCCTTTTCATAAACCTCCCTTCTGCTTACAGTATATTTTACTCTCATAGAGATGTCTACAGTCGGTTGCAGGGACCTGTAGTGGTGTGAGGCAAGTAGGCATTGTGTATAACATCTACCACAATGAAGGTAAAATTAGGGTTAGCATCCACTGAAACATCTCTCCATCACCTGAGACCCTTTCTTTATTGCCCCTAAACTTTTACACCCTAGGTTACCACCAGTCTTTTTGATCCTTGCCCTCTATATTCCTATATACAGTGTATGAATTTTGTGTTGGCCTATTAAGACCAGCTTTTGTTGTGAAATATTGAATTTGTATAACCCCGAGGGGACCCTTAGGTTATTGGGCTTGAGTGCAGTTGATTTCCCTACATCCCATGCAATAAAGATTCTATGGCAAGATCTATCAATCATGAAATTGAATTATAGGGTTTGAATTTACCTTCATATTGCCGAATGGCCTACAGTTAAATGAAAAAGTGATCAATGTATATTGCCTGGGGCCAGGCGTCCTTCATCCTTACCTTTCTCTGCAAGTGTTCAGATTAAATACACAGGTGTCTCAATTACATGTTTTAAGACATGCAAATGCTACAGGTGAGTTTTGATGACAGTCTGTATATGTTTGGGAAATATCTCTACAATATATCAGGCAATCTGTACAGTATCAGGTTTCTATCAACCAGGATATTAAGTGGCTACCAGCTGTAGATCTGTATATGTATGCATTCTATCTGTCTGGCTCTTGTATCCATACTCCCCTAATCACTAGGCATGTCAAAGCTGCAATTAACCTTTCCGTCCTTGAGTATATTGTATCACATCCTCATTGCTGTGATAACAATGAAAGATGATGCCTAAAAAAAAAGTATGAAAAGGAGTCAGAAAAACAAGATCCACATATTGTGATGCAGATGAGTTCAACAACAGCTGGAAAGCCTCAGCTTGCACTGAAGACCAAGGGAGAGTTTACCAGACTGATTGATGCGAAGCAACACCTTTTATAAAACTGAAACTCGTAACAATTCTGGGGGTCTTTTTATTCCTGAAGATGGCTTTCTACTGGCCTTTAAGATATATACACATACAGCAACACACGTGCACATACTTTTTGATTCAGACAGCATACTTTCTATTAGCATCCGGAAAACCAAAAAATAAAAAAAGCAATATTCATTGTGCAGACATATACAAGCTAACTGGGAAAATGTGGTATGAAATAAGTACCTAGAGACCTCTTGGCAAAGGTTTCCATGCAGTCACTTGGAATTGTAAACAAAGGAATTGCAGTTGCTCACTGTGCAGATTCTCAAAATTGGCAAGTCCCAAGAGAATAGAGCTATTACATCATGAAAATTTAATTTAGAGCCTTGCCATGAGGGAAGGGCCCACTCTGTCAGCTCTTAATGCATCTTCCAATAATGTAGCAACAAAAGCACTACAATATCTGCTCCACCTCTACTGACTCCTCAAGCTCCTCTGTCAAGGCTACCAGAAATGCAGCTTCACCTGGTCCTTTATATTACCAGTGTTTTCATGGTACAGAAATGTGTAGACTATGAATGGTGAAAATAGTAATCCATGTTAAACAAAACATAAACCTCACAAAAATCTGCATAATCTAAAAGTAAAAATTGGCATTGTTAGCTTGACTTGAAATCCGTAGGTTGACTGGAAATCCGTAGGCCAAATATCATCACAGTACCTCTTTTGTGACACAGCACTGTGAGCGCAGTGTAAAGGAGGACTCATCAATACTACCAGCTATTCAATACAAACTGTACCTCCCAACATTAAGAAACAGAAAGAGGGGGGGGGGGAAGAATTGATTTTTTTGGCCATGCACATTTTTGTGGCCACACCCCTTGATTACCATGTTTGTTTTACATCATTTGGCAGGTTATGAAAGTTTAAAAACATTACTGTGGTTTTCATATGTTATTACAGTTTTGCAAATAAAGGTGAATTGCCCTTTATGCTGTGAATCCCAGTTCTTACAAAAATAGGTATCTATGCTGGGCTGTCTGCCAAGACACAATTAAGTTAGATACTTTGTATCCGTTTCTAGCCATTCAGTGCGGCAGATCAAAGAGAAACCCGGGACTTATCAGTACAAATCCTTGACAGTGGGTTGAGCTGTCAAAAGCGGGTCTGTCCAGCTCAAAACGGGACAGTTGGGAGGTATGCCAATAGCAAACTCGTTTGTAGGCATGAAACACAGCTAATACTCCTGCAGCATAATGACCTCACCAGCTGGGAGAAAAACATCAAATAGTGATTTTTACACAAAAATATAATACATAGAATACTGATAAGAAGAGCTCATTGGCCCATCTGACCTGGCCACTGTCTGATAAACTAGCAGTATATGTTTGTGTTCAGCAACTGATGAAGCCCCAGTAGCTGGACAAATTCTGTGTTAAAGTGGACCCTTCACCAAGACATAAAAAGCTGTATAATAAAAGTCCCTTTTCAAATTAAACATACAATCCAAATTCTTTTTTTATTTAAAGCGTTCATAGCTGTGCTTCAGCACTTACTAGATGTCATTGCACTCTCCACATTCCCCCTCTCTCTTTACTACATGATGTAACCTGTGCATGGGGATGGACCTCAGGTCCCCCATTCTGGTACACAAGCAAGATTTATGATGCTACAAAAGGCTTGCCTTAATAACAGTGTCCAGAAAACTGCTCCTACCTGCTTGGTATAATTATGAATTCCCAGACTGAAGGAGTCAAGATTCAAATAATGTATTTAGTGTAATTAAAGTTTTTTTTTTTGCTTGACTAATGTCATACATTAGGATTTGGAATAGTTCTTTTGGGTGACAGGCCAATTTAAGGTGGCCATAAATGGGCCGATAAAAGCTGCTGGCAGGTGATGGCCAATTTATAGGGCCATATTGGCTTCCCCTATTGATATCTGGCCTAAAATCAGCCAGATATCAGACAGGTTTAAAAAGAAACCTGCCGGACCGAGAACTGCACTGGCTAGTTGATATGGGAATTGCTTCAACCATTGATATCTAGGGCCCATGATCAGATCAGCTCAATATCAAGGTGAGCATATTGAGGAGAGATCAACTCCTTTGTCAACCTCACCAAATGAGCTGATCTTTGAGTCTATGGGCAGCTTTATTTATACCATAACTCAATAGCCAGTTGATGATGCCTTCTGGACAGTTGGACTTCTGTTTTGGACTACCAACACTGTTGGATTCACAGAGCAGCAGCTAAAAGATTGAACAGTATGCTTCTACTCAATCACACACACCAGAAATGGACCACTTTGCAAGGTGGCCGTGTAGCAATGAGGAGGACAGTTTCTACAGAAATGAGATAGTCAAGCACAACATGAACAGTGGGGTAAAAACATGTTTTCTACTGTTCAGGAAAACAGGGAAAGGACTAAGAAGAAAATAGGGAAAGGACTGTTGCACAGCAGGTAGAATAGGCTAATACCCATATAGTATTAGGGAGAACAAACGCTGGGGAGAGACGGGTGCTGTTTTAAGTCTTGACACCCCTGTTTAAACTGCAATTGTTGTTAAATATATCCCCCAGCACCCACTGACAATTAAGGGTAGTGGCACACAGTACTATTGGGGGAGATTTAGTTGCCCAGCAACAAATAGCTTCTTCTTCGGGCGACTAATCTTCCCAAAAAGCCTTCCCACCAGCTAGAATCTAAATCGGAGTGCTTTGTTTCTGAAGTCGCCCGAAGTTGCGACTTCGGGCTAAAAAGCTATAGGTCAGACTATGGATACTGTGGATAGGCAGGTTTATAACAGTCTTTGTATTGGTTTCTGCATGATGACCCATGTACCTAGGTCCTATGCTTTGAACATTCCTCCCATTTGTCTTGTGAATTTAGGGGAAGGGCATGTCGACAGAGATGCATGAGCTTAGTGGTGTCATTCCAATTTGTGGTAGTATCTCAGAATCTTTTTAAATAATGGAATACACCATCCCTCAGGACAAGTCATAAAACACAGCAGCTACAATCATTTAACCCATTATAGGTTTCTGTCAGGCAGCGGGTGCTTCTAATTTAATCAAAGCCGTGCTATGCTGTGCATAAAGCACCCATTAATTTTATTCCTGGATGCAGTTTTAATTAACATAAAACACAGAGCAGTTCTTCCCACCGGCTCACCAAAACTCATCAGTTGTTTGTGTCACATTCGTCACCGTACAGGATCAGTCACGTGGGCTCACTACTAAAGTGCAATGTTCCAAAGCTTACTTACAAAAGGTAATATTTCCCAAGTACTCTCTGCAGTCACCATCAGCTCTATGTCAAAGAACACATCATTACAAAGTGCCTTCTACAGTTCTTTCTGGGATAAAAATACAGGGCAGGCTTCCGTTTTCAAAGCTTTCATTCCTGTTGACCTGAGAATGTTATTATTGGTACAGCCTGAGTGGCATGTCTTATTTCACAAAGGTATGCTGCATTAGTCCTCAGCAATAAAGAATAGCTATGAAGGCACTGAATAATAGCAGGCACGAAACGTCTTCAATAAAAGTCAATATTTCGCTGTGACATCTTTATAATTACCGGTTCATGTGGCACTTTCCAATTCCTGAGTGCTTCACAATTATACTCTCTAGGACCACTCATAAAACCACTTCTAGTAATTGAAAACTTCATCCATCAAAGCGGTGGGGACTAGGTAAGGTATCAGTGGCATTGGGGCTGAATGATGCCAATTATTGCCTTTTTATTGTAAAAAAAAAATATAAACTGAAATAGAACCCAAAAACCTACGGATCAATTTTTAAGCAAAACCAAAGCTAAAATACAGATGTTGCCCTTGAATCAGAGGCCTTTAACCTTTATCTTAAAGATAATGAGCATTTTTAAGCAGCTTGATTTTGCAGTTGATTTCAGCTGGTTATTAGGATCCAAATAACCCTGGCAACCATGCACTGATTTGAGTAAAAATATAATTAGGAGAGGACCTGAATATAAAAATGAGTCATTAAAAGTTGCAATAACAATAAATGTGTAGCAATACAGAGCATTGTTTTTTTTTTTTACATGGGGTCAGTGATCCCAGTTTGAAAGAGACAGAAAAATAATTCAAAAACTGAAAAAATGAAGTCCAATTGCTTAGCAATTCTATGACATACGACAGGTTAACTTGATCTGCCCCTTTAAAGCTTTAAAGGAACAGTAACGTGTTTTAAAGTAATGAAAATATCATGTACTGTTGCCCTGCACTGGTAAAACTGATCTGTTTGCTTCAGAAATACTAGTATAGTTCATATAAACAAGCTGTTGTGTAGCAATGGAAAAAAAAAGACTATATGGCTCAGGTTAAATAGTGGAAAACAAATAACTAGGGATGCATCCAATGCACTAATTTGGGATTCAGGAGAATCCCCAAATCCTTTGTGAAAGATTACCAAACAGAATCCTAATTTGCATATGCAAATTTAAGGCGGGAAAGGAAATAGTGGACAAAGAATGTTTTACTTCCTTGTTTTGAAATGAAAAGTTACGTGATTTTACTTCCCACACCTAATTTACATATGCAAATTAGGATTTGGTTGGTCCATGTACAAGGATTCGGCCAAATCCTGCTGAAAAAGGACAAATCCTGGCCGAATCCCAAACCGAATCCTGGATTCGGTCCATCACTATAGATAACAACACCATTATGTTCTACAGAGCTTATCTGCTATCTGCTGTGTAACCTGAGCCCCAGCTCATTTATATAAATAGTAGTGTTTCTGAAGCAAAAACACCAGTCTTAACAGTACAGGGCAACGCTGCATTACATTTTTATCACTTTAAAACACTTACATTTTTTTCATGTTACTGTTCCTTTAAATCTGCAATTATATTGTGAGTCAATGAGGATGATTTTGGGTGCTTCGCTACTGTGTTTTTGGGCTGCTTAAACATTTGCCACTAAACACATCCCATGTGCTAATGGACTACTGGGGCTCACGTTTACATAGCAGATGAGAGGTTGTGTCGAATGAAATGGATTTCTTACACAGGAAAATATACAGGGGTCATAAGTAACTTATGATTATCTACAGAACAATAGAATAAAAACCTTTCTCATATCAAATATGTATTTATAGTTAAATAAATACAGTTAAATTGTAACTATATCTATGATATATTTGTAATACTATTGCTGTTTGGTTTGCAACATTTGTCAAACTCTGTTACAAAAGCTTTACAGTGCATGTTGCTCCTATTCATTAAATAACATGAAACATTCTGATTTACTGGACTATCGCGTTACAGAATGACAATATTTGCAGTAAGCTGACCTCTGTAGAAAAAGTTTCTATTGCTTCCGCAGGCTGTTACTTGCTTTAAAGTTGCCAAATCAGTTGAAGGAATAGGCACCCTTGGTATTACTAACAAATAAACTGCAGTCTTTAAGAAGATTTAGGAGTCTTCGGATACCTTTATTTTTACCTGTATCAACAATTACTGTCAGCACATGTGAAGGTCAATATAAAATGCATTACTAATGCATTAGAGAGTAAAATCAATGAGCACGGCACTTTCAGTGATCCAGAAGAAGAGGTTCAAGGGCTAAGACTCTGTTGCAGAATAAGATAAACAGCGATGATTCAGCTGGAGTGTAAATGTGAGAGGTTGACTTTACTGAAGATTTAGAAGCATCAAACTTGCATGGGTCCCATTGGCATGAGCAGATCATGATGGAGCAACAATATCTAAACGGCTATTAGAAGTATTCGAGAAGTAAAAAAGGATGAAACAGATAAAATATCCCATTTCAATGAAACACAACCTAATGAGGCCATACTATTAGCTGTATTGACCAGTGCCCTTCCATTGCTTATGTAATCTTTATGTTCAGTGTATACACCCATTTATATACAGTGCTGTGGAATACACTGCTAGATTATTCGTATGGGTTGTTAAAATTAATAATAATATTGCATTCTGTGTTATTGTTGCACCTACAGATATTTTCTGTATACAGTGGAGAGTTTGGCTAGATTTCAGTACTTTATTTTGCACGGTGGGTTCTATTTTGTCTTTTTAAAGCAGGGGTGTCCAAACTTTTTGCAACAAGGGCCGGATTTGGTGAGGTGAAAATGTGTGGGGGCTGGCCATTCAGGGCTGAATTCCACAGACGGTTTTGGGGGCGATCCAACGCGCTGAGCAAAAACACATGCGACCGTGGAGTTCAGCCCTTAGCCTGACATTCTTTGATTTATTTAATTGGTATGCTGCTGTTAATAAGCTGTGTGGGGTATGGAGGGTGCAATATATTTGCCCTTATCTCCTTGTGTGTTGCCCTCATTTGTAACTAATGAGTAAAAACAATACTGAAGGAAAATTGATATATCTAAAGCCCTGGAATCTAGGTTTAGACAAATACAGTTTTTAATCTGGCATTTTATCTAAAACTAAAAATAAAATCAGGCAAACTTATGTAAAATGTCCCCTTTAAATAGATTTATTATACTATTAATACTAACTGGGCAATGGGCAGAGGCCCCTCTCCTTCTATATCCTTTGTGACATGATGTTTTTTTCGGGAACTGAGCATTTCCTGGGCCGCAGTTTGGACACCCCTGTTATAAAGCAACTATTCTCAGAGCTATTTCACATTAGAGATAATAATAATAAGAGGATAATAAGAGTTCCTCCGACCTCCTTTGGGAAAATAAAGCAAATAAAGGTACAGGATTATGTTGAACAGATGCATCAGCTATGTCTAGCCTGCAGACTCACCAGCATCCCACTGACATCCTACACCCAACCAGATGAACCCATATGTCTCTTTTATGGGCATTCCATAAGACAGCAGACAATGAGGAAAATGAAGCTGAATAAGGAGAGTTGGAAAAATAATGTGGAGAATGAATTTTTGGGGGTGATATTCTTGGGCATCATTAATATGTCAGTCCACCATTGTAGCCAACGAGTAATGTTTGAATCAACTGGCCACCAGGGATGCATTTTAATGATGTTTCCTAGCTGTAGTTTTGTTGCTTTGTGGGTCTTGCTGACTCAGCCATTCCCAAAAGATACAAAAGGCAACATTTAATAATATGTAGGATGTCTGAGCAAACACATTACATTATTTCAACCTTATTCTTTGTAAAGAAGTAGTGATTTTCTAAATGTGAATTCCTTGGAAGTCATCTAGCAACCAGCCCAAAAAAAAAAAAGGAAAAAGAAAAGATATTCTGCTCAACACTTTCATTGTGCAAGGGCAGCAAAGAGATAAGGAAGCAACTGAAGGATTCAAATAATCTTTTTCAAAGCGACAAGCTTTTGAGGCATAGAACTCTTGCGTATTATAGTATGTATAGGAAAACTTTCATGCTGTTTCCATGAACGTCAATCCCACCCATGAAGATATCGTGATCCCTGTTCCTAACAATGATTTCAGAACTCTGCACTATAAAGAATTCCTAAAATAATAGATTTTTCATGCTAATTTTTGTCCATACCAGCCATGTTCCAATATCTTATACTGATGACATCTAACGAAATTGAAACAGGCTGTCTCTAAGTTTGGATATATGGAACCATTGGGCTGTATCTGTGCCAGGCCCGGACTGGCCATTTGTGGGTTAGGGCAAATGCCAGAGGGGCTGCTATAAGGTCCCATATAAAGTCAGTGTTTAGTGGGCTGGTGGGGACTGTTTGGGCCTCTATGTGGGCTGATGGGCCTCTTGTGTATCTGAAATGCCAGGGCCTATTTTAATTCTCAGTCCAGTCCTGATCTGTGCTATAAACTAGTGATTCTGGATGCACAGTTGGGACATAAAGGAGTGGTTTGCATGTCTCCGACCACTCTTTACTAAGTTATGGCTGGGGGGAGGGGTTGACTTTCCCTTTAAGCACTATTTCCCAGCACTGAACAAGTCTGTCCTTTATCCCCATATCTGATTCCAGTGTAATATAATTAAAAAATAAAATGACATAATTAACTCTATATGTCAGCAAGATGCCTGACATGGTGATGGGAATCAGAATTGTCATTGGTCAGTTTTTGCGCTTATAATGAAGTTTTTGATCAGTAGAATTCTCATTGGTGAATTTTCTTGCATTTATAATTATGGTTCTCAGTAAGTTCTATAGAAACTAGGGGGTGCTCTGGGGTGGCATTACAGTTGGGTTTACAACCCCTTTAAACTCAGAGGCTGTTAAAAGTCCTAATAAAAAAGTACTCTGTCTCAAACCTACCGAGATCATATAGAAGTCAATAGCAGATGTCCCGTTTACCGTTGGAAGATTTCATGATCTGCTCTGGATTTTGTACCATAATCCACAGAATTTGTGGTTTTTGGGCAATAATTACAAAAATAAACATTTCTTTTATCATTTTTTTCACACCAGAGTTTTTACCATAAATGTATTGACAAATACAGTAAAAATGTGCAAGAGAATTTGATCAAAGTGGTTTTAAGAAAATAGAGATAAATGTTTGGATTTGAGTCAATAACCCCCTGTGTATATATTTTGCTATTCACTATAGTATTGATGGGAAGTCTACTATAATTTAAGACCTTTTTGGATAAAGAATGAACTTTCATCAAGCACTTTCACTGCTCTGAATGGGAAAGAATTGATAACACTGAAAATGGGTATTTATTCCAGCCCAGGGATGCCTCAATACATACATTTAAATATACAGTAAAACTAAGTGGGGCCCACATGCACACATGGATAGGGCCAGGACCTCCCAAAACGCTGTCCAAATTCATCCAAATCTTGTTCCCGCTTTTCCACCCAAACCTCAGCCCTTAGACCCAAGAAGTCCTCTACCTTCACTTTGACATAAGGTGGGTTCCTTGGCCCGGCCCTTGTGTCATGTAGTGATGTAAGAATCTGTCCCGTTTAGCTTTGGCGAATAATTTGCAAAACTGTGAAAATTCACTGGTGTCAAAATTGAAACTTGACAATTTTTGACGTGAGTGACAATTTTTATACTCGTAATTATTTTGTCCAAATGCATTAAAGTCAATTAGCATCCAAAGAATTTTGATTGTGATCATTTTTATGCGTATGGCAAATTTGTTACGGCAGATCTTTCATCACCGAATTTTTCTCACAGTTTCGCAAAAACATTCGCGGGCAGGGAACGCAGAAATTCGTTGTGAATCCATGCCTGGCGAGTTTATTCGCCCATCACTACTGCCCTGACCTCAGGGTGGCCCTGTATACATTAGCACACAACTGGAAAAATTAAGATAATTAAATTCTATATGGCTGTTCTGACATTTCGCAGCAGCTTTTCAGACAGGATTAATTACTGGGCCACTGGTGTGATGACAATGCTGTTAATGCTCCTTCCTGAGGTGGGAGGGACACATAAGCTGCCGCATCATAAATCAATGTTTTGTCAGAGATGAGAGAACTTTTCTAGGCATCCACCTTGTTTGTTTATAAAAGCAGCTTTATTCCTAATTAATGAGGCCGTCACGCTGGATTGTCAAGCCTTCTGTTTCTGGCTCACAGGCTGACAGTCTTGGAGATCGGCTAGAATTTCTAACACTTTCCCTTTCATCCCAGTGTTTCCAACAGTGGAACAATTAACATTGTCTCCTAACTAGAAAAATCATAGAAAACAGATCATAGGAAATCGATTAATTTAGGGAGCTCCCTCACTGCCCATAGAACCATTAAAATGACAATAAAGGAGCTTGTTGGAAAAAAGACTTTCTAAATGGATTTTCATAGTGCAAAGCAGAATGAACCCGTGCCCTGAATTTGATAGCTGGTGAGAAGAGACAGACATAAAGTAGGAGGAGGAGGTGTTACATGGAACATAAAAGGGTAATATAATATTCCAACTAATTACCAGTGTGTCTGCGGTATAAACACAAATGTGTACTGACCTGAAAGCAAATTGGTGTAATTATGAAAAGAATTAGTGAAAATCCACACATAGCCGAGCATGTCCAGTTCTAATAAATTCATTCACTCTTGTTTTAACAAAACAGCCAGAAAACGTGTTAACTAATCATAACATAACCAAAATCCTCATTTGACTTTAGAATGAACACAAAATACCTTTTTAATAACAGTGGAATTAGCTATAGCACCATGCTAAAACCAATAATAATCGAGATTGCAGGGAATTTTCGAAGCCATTTAGCAGCTGAGAGACGCAAACTAAATGAGGAAATTATATAATTATTCCAGGCGGATACTGAATGGTAATGTTGAAGCACAGATGAAAAGCTTCTATTCCAAATTTTATGTGAATAAAATGCCATTTGCCAAGGTGACCCCTGATGTGCATTTGAATACAGTGGGAAATGTGTACTGGTGTAACCAAAAACGATATTTTTGAAGGAATTTGGCTTAATTTTACCTTCATTGTGTTGATTTGTGAATAGTAACAGGTGTCTTGTGCATCAGTATGCAAATTACTGTTATTAAAGGACCAGTGACACACGAAAAAAATGAACACCAATACACATTTAAGTTTAAATTCGCAAAGTCTTTATTTAGAAATAACTTACCGATACTCTGCTTCCGCTCCTCTTCAGAAAAGGCGATCCGGAGAGATCCATTTTGCAGCACTTGATTTCTCCTCCCTGCCTATCTCCTATAGACAGCAGGGAGGAGAAATCAAGTGCTGCACAAATGGATTGGCTCCAGTTCGCCTTTTCTGAAGAGGAGTGGTAGCTGCTGTCTATAGGAGATAGGCAGGGAGGAGAAATCAAGTGCTGCACAATGGATCTCGCCGGATTATTGGTTAAGTTATTTCTAAATAAAGACTTTGCGAATTTAAAATTAAATGTGTATTCATGTTTTTTTGTTTTTTTCATTAGTGACAAATTAATTTTTTAATTGTGTTACTGGTCCTTTAAATTATTTATTAATTGTACAGTCATCTTCCAATAGGAATCACACCACCCCCACATATTTGAGAATAGTATCCAGTATTAAGCTAATGAACCAAAGCAATTACTGCAGCTCATGCAAAATGTTGTTTTTTATGCTTGAACTGTTTTTAACCACGTCATGAATACTGGGGGTTATTTACTAAAATCCAAATTTTTTGCATTATTTTATTAAAACAACTTTGACCAAACTTCCATCCACAATTTTACCTTATTTATCATTAAAATAATGAAAAAAAATTTGTGAACGACTCTATAAACTAGAATCTTTTCTATTTTCAGATTTGATGCCCAAAAACTCCCAACTTTTTTAGATTATTTCCTGAAAACCACAATTTCTTTGGATTATTCCAAGAAACCCATTGTAGATTACTGATATTTTCAAATTGTAAAAGAGACATCTGCCATAGACTTGTACATGACCTCAGCAGCTTTGAGATGGAGTACTTTTTTGATTTGGAATTTTAGCTCCCTTGGGGTTTAATTAATCACAAAAATGTGTTTTTTTCCTACAAAACAATTGTGTTATCCCCTTTTGAACTCATCAAAAATCAGTAAGGTTATATATATATATATATATATATATATATATATATAAACTCACCTGTCAAATGACAGATATTTTTGGCTACCAAGGTAACCTTGATTGTGCTTTCCTTACTATTATGTTTTAGTGACTCAAGTCACATTGATATACAACATTGTCCATTGGAGGTATTTTACAATTTCTGACTTTGTGGTTTCAGTACTGTGTATAACTACACAACTCTACTGTATTACTTAAGCCTATGATTTCTTGCATTGTTTTACTGTTTTATGTAAATGCCTCTCTATCAAGTTCAACCCTTCAGTGTATCCCCAGCAACACTGACCCACTTTAGAGAAAAACCCATCACCATGTATCTTTTGCTTTCTGTATTACTTATGTATATACATATACAATTCCTTGCTAAATAATTCATACTGTTGACCACCTAAAGGAAAACTATACCCCGAAAATGAATTTTTGAGAAACAGATAGAGACCTACATTGTTCAAGGGGGTATAGTTTTCCTAACAAATCTTATCTTTTTGAATTGTTTGCTTTTAAATGAGGGTCACTGACCCAATCTAAAATCAAATGTTCCACCCGTCCCTCTCTCCTTCCGCGATGATATCTAAATGATGATGCACACTCACGTCGCTTCTGGGTTTGATGAGATATTGCATCTGACATCATTGTGCATTGGAGCAACATTTGGGTGACAATTAAAGGGCAACTTAAGTCTAAACTGTTAGAAATGCTGTATTTTGTATAATATTTTATTATCGACAGCAATAAATAAAAGGGGAATTTCACTGCATACAGTTATGCTTCTTATAAAATTGTAAACACTTTTTTAATTGAAGTATATTGGAGATAGAGTTCTGAGCCAGAACCTTGGTGTTAGTTCTGGGTTCTGTGACACCCTATGCTACAATAAAGCTTCAAACTTATAGTAAATGTTACTTTTTATTACTCTTCTTTAAATTCAGGTTCTATTATATTCATCTTCTAGTCTCATTCAAATCAATGCATGCTTCCTAGGGTAATTTGCAACCTGATTGCCAAAATCACAGAGGAGCTGCTGAATAAAAAGCTAAATATATAAAAAATTAAAACAACATAATGTAAGTTAATTTTTAAGGTGAACGACCCCTTTAAATATTTTGGAGGTACATTTTACATTGTGTTTTGTTAAGGTTAATGTAATGTTATTGTGCACCTTTAACCAGACTCAGACTCTCTTTTAGGCTAAGGCCAGACGAGAAGATTCGGGGGCAACCCGTCGCCTGGCGACTTCTCTCCGCGACGGATCGCCCCCGAATCTCCCCGAATAGCTAGGCACCGCTGCGCACCGGCGAGGCTTAAAAACGCCTGCGCTTATTCACACGGAGCGGCGCGATTTTTAAAATCGCTCAAAATTGCCTCGCCGCAGTCCTCTAGAGTGAAATTCCTCCACTGTGGTGGAATTTCCCTCTACAGGACTGTAGCAATCTCTAACTTCACTCTTTCATAATTATACCCCCATGTCTCATAAAAAAAATATATATATTTTTGCTTTTCCGAACTTTGGAGTACAAATATTACTTAAAACAAAAATCTAGAGCATTATTTACTAAAAGGCATGAATCAGGAAATTGATTAAAACAGGTGTATTGCAGTAAACCATGGATGTTTTACATCTGATATGTTTCGTCACTCCCTTAATCATAGACTATGAATAAGGAACAGACACCTGAAACGCGTCAGCGCACATCCGCAGTTTACTGCACCTGTTTTAATCAATTTCCTGATTCATGCCTTTTAGTTGCAGTGGGGACGGTGCAGCCAGAGCCCCTGGCACCAGAATATAGGAGCGGCTTTGAATGAAAGGGGAGAGTTTGAGCAGTTCTTTTTATTTGTTTGAATTGAGTTATTTACTAAAACTTGTCTTTTTTCTCATATTTTACCAGAAACAAACTTGAATATGGCTTCTTTACTAATATTTCAGGTGGAAAAAATTGCTTACAAAAAAGCTAATATTTTGCATTTACAAACAAAAAAAAAGTGAGTTAGCAATATTGAATTGCTATGTGAAAAACACAATTTTTTTTAATTTTGAGTGAAAACCAAGACACCCCAAAACTCGTGAAGGTTAAAAACAGCTTCAGACAGTTAAACAGACAGCTGCTGTAGACATTTACATGAATTCAAAACACAAGTTTTAGATTTAGAATATTTTCAGATTCAGACTTTTAGCAGCTTCAGAAAATAATAAATCTTGAAAAATATGAAAAAAAATCGAGTTTAATAATAATCAACCTTAAGGGCAAAAATCTTTTTTTTTTTTTTTATCTGTTATGCTCCTACACTGCTAAAAATACAAATATGAAAATGCTCCAGCTAAAACCTGTCGAAATCATGTAGAAGTCAACGGCAGATGGTCCCTTTAACAATTGGAACATGTTTTTTACCTTCAGGATTCTCAATAGTTTTGGGCTGTTTGCATTGGTTTTCATTCAATAATCAGAATAATTTGAGTTTTTTGGGTGGCAATGCGATAAATTCGAGTTTTCAGGTGCAACAATTTGAAAAAGTCGACAGACTTTATTGAGAATAATTTTTGGTAAATTAAGGGCATTTGTGTTTGGGAGTTTGGTTGAATTTATTTCTAAAATAAAATGAGAAAAAGTAGAGAAATACATGTTAATAATAAAAATTTGGGTGTGTGTCTATGTACAGCCCACTGACTATTTGCTGTTGTAAAAATCTCGGGACAAAAGAAAAAAATCTTTTAATGACATTAGTGCAAATTTTCATCACTGCAGTGACCTATTTGCAAATTTAAACCAGTCAAATGTTTGCAGACTTGCAAATGCTATGAAAAAGCAACTTCTGTTAAGTGCAAAAACACAGCACTAGCAGGCTAGAATCCCCAATCAGGAATTTAGCGATAGGCTGGCTACAATTCTGGTTTCACTGTATCCCTACATTAACAACTTTTCATTACTTTTTTCCCCTGTGTTAAGTAAATGATATGGTTATTGCTAAGTATTTTTGCATTATATTCTACTCCATGAAACCCATTCAAATATATTCCTCCTAATAAGTGTAAAGAGTTTTGAAACAATAATAAATTCCCATTATTACCCAAAATGTTAAAATCTAAACCTGTCTCTAGAGGAATCCTAGCACACAAACAAAGTAAAGCCAGATACAGTCACTAGGGAGTGTCTACAAATAAACGCACAGAACACAGCCTATGGGCACTGAGTGAGGGATACAGTTCTATTCTGTGGGGATGAGCAGCAGTTACAGTAAGTTTGTCTCACATATAATTGGCAGCAATATCAGCTCACACCCATGGGCCTCAGGTTATTCATGCTGACAGAACAGAACAGTGATTAAGCGATAGCAATCTGGAGAAATATGATTTTATTGTATCTCTTTCACACTCATCAAAAGCATCATGGTAGGATAATTTCTAATGAGAGAAGTACAGAATTTCAATATTTAATGGTTCTTCCATATGGCAACATCAGAGGTTGTTGTTTGCCTTTATTCTGGAAACTCAGCACATACCATCCACGTATCATAATTCACTTGTGATTTTAGGGGTCTCAAGTTCTGGGATGTGCATCAGTTTTAGCTCAGATTCACTTTAATTAAATATAAATAAAATATGCCTGTTAAATCATAACACATTTACACCAACATGTCTATGAATAACACTAGTAACAGGCAAGTCCCTGCCACATTTTTATTTGACTTATACGTTATGATGCTTACCCTGAGAGTGCGATATTGCAGCAAAACTGAAGGATCGCAGCCCGTTTGGCCCTGCAAACATAGGTAGATTGCAAGGGGACCGATAAAGATTTTCTAACCTGGCCGATCAATCATCAGACCGATGTCTGATTTTCTGTTTGCCTCCCTGATCATAACCCTGAATAGAGTAAGCTACGTAACTGGAAAAATCATGCACTGACAACGTGGAGACGTAACTGCACCCTGTGGGGCCCAGGTTGCTGGACATACAGCAGGACCACCCCCCTCGCATGAGCAAAAACCAGTGATGGGCCCCGAGTGGGTGTGGACCCTGGTGCAGTCACATCCCCTACACCCCCTGTAGTTTCACCACTGTAGAGAAGTATTGATCACAATTTATATGACCTATTTAAATGATCAGTACCTTCACGTACCATGCTTATACACACCGTTTCTCACTGGGATTTGAGAAGCTACATGTTTATTCAAAACAATGTTATAAGTATATATTATGGTCTTAATTATTGATATAACTACCTGTACAAACAGTCATCTAGCAATATGATGTAATGTAATGTGATGAGAAACAAAGGCAATGACAGATAAGGGTAGAAGGATCTGAACAGACAACCAAAGACAGTGTTTTGGGGAAGTGAGAAGAAATAAGATAATCTCAGCAATAAGGGTAGAGGGAGGGAGAGTGATATGAGAGAGATGAAAGGGAATAACATGAAATAAAACAGGGTGACAAGGAATCATTTTTAAGGAAAAATCAGAAGTTGCATCAAGGGAGACAGTTGGTCACAAAGAATTTAATGCAGTTTTTTAAATAACGGTACTGTAATAAAAGATAAATCAGTTCCAATTATCAGGGGCCGTGAGGAAAGCAGTAAATGCTATAACCTATACTGCACGATACAAGAGGAAGCAACTGTCTAAGGTGTTTGTCGCATTAGTGCTACAGCCTGGCTACTTTTTATAATTCCAAATAAAGCAGGAAATGTAAAGTTTGGCAATATCTTTTATTGGCTAAAGCCGGCCATAGACGTAAAGATTTTTGAAAGATCCAATGGTTATCGTGAGACCACGATTGTCTCAAAACGATCGTTTAAATGCCCGATGTGTCCATCAACTAAAAAGACCATTTCAGGCGATATTGCCAGCAAAACTGAAGGATCGCAGCCTGCTTGGCCCTGCAAACATAGGCAGATTGCATGGGGACCAATAAAGATTTTCTAACCTGGCCAATCAATCTTCAGACCGATAGAACTGTAGTTCAAGAATAGCTGGAGGATTGTAGGTTGGACATCCCAAGTACAGATATTACCCACAATCTTTATTTTGCTATTAAAGGAACAAATAACAAATAACCTAATAAGACTTCCCTGTCCAAGCTATAATAAGCTAGTCATAAATAATATTTTATAAATTAAGCCTAAAAATTAGCCCAGCCTTTTTCCTTTCATTAATGGAGCAAAAATACTTCAGAACTATGAGCTGCACATATTTGCTTTTTTTCTTTTTAAGTGCACTACTACACGTGCATATGTTTGATTAAAAGCAGAATTTTGGGTTACATGACTCTATTTCAACAATTTTTATAATCTAACTTTTTGCCATCATAGATTCTAAGGCTTTACACACAAACAGCTAGTAACTAAAAATCATTACTGCTGTGCATGAAAGTAAAAGTAAAATGTGAGAATATTATAGATTAAATCTACTGGGCTTACACCAATTAAATTGAAGAGCAATGCCAAGCACTAAAGTTAATAGAAGTGATCTGTTGAATGGAGGCATAAACATCAGCAAAAGTGGCTTACATGACATGTACAGTATCTGTCAAAAGTACCTACTTGTAAGATTTCCCAAAAGACAAAGAAAATAAATACAGGAAAAAAAATTAGAGACATCAGTGAAATCCCAATGTACTTAAATATCCACTTTTGCTAATTGCTTATTGCAACATAATAGATGCATGACACCCTTTATCAATCATTGTCAATTTGGTAGTGCCTACACCAAGGTCATTTAAAGGAATTGCATTAGCGTGCAGCATTGATCTACTTAAGAAAATGCATGATTATATCGTGGAGCCTGATGGTAACCATATTAGCAATGATTGCACCAATTCTTTCCCCAATAGCTTCCCCTTTGAGTACTCACCATCCTGTAGAGTTGGCTGAGCAATTGGGACATGGCTAGGCTTATCTGACAAAAAAAAGAGAAAGTGGTGTCAGTGTAGTAAACATGGAATGCAAACATATCGATCTAAATAGATAATGACACAACCTTTCTGTTATCATCACAATGGCACATAACAGATGCAGACTATTGTAAAGTTCCTCTACAGGGATTGTGGAAATCTTTTTTTATTTTCACTTTAGGGTAAGGCCAGACGGGAAGATCCGGGGAGATTTGTTGCCTGGCGACTAATCGCCTCTTCTTTGGGGCGACAAATCTCCCCGAACTGCTTCCCACTGCCTTAGGTACTGTTTTTAAGCTCTTCCCCAAGTTTCTAAGTTTGCTCATCCCTGAGCTAGCATCCTCCAGTTGCCACTACATGACGACAAACATCTAAGGTAACTAACTATAAGCAGCCATAACTAGTATGTTTATTATATGCTCCATGTACCTGTACAGGTATTGAATCTATTATCTGGAAAACCATTATACTCTGAAATAGGGGTATGAGAGCAAATCACTCTTACTATTGTAATGATTTACTTATTCTCTGTAATAATAAAACAATATCTGGTACTTGATAATAACTAGGATAACATAAATGCCTGCTGGCGGCAAAACAATGCTATTTTTTATGTTTACAACTCTTTTAGTAGCCTTACAGGGGAACTATTGCGAAAATGGAAATTTAATATAAGCTTCATCATACTGATATAAGAAACTTTCTAAATACAATCAATTAAAAAAGAAATAATCAAGTTCATCTTCACTATTCCTCTTTCTGTTTCTCTTCATTCTGTCTTCATACAGGAGCTGAGTGTCAGATATTTATTGACAGTTAATATATCTTATAGGGGGGCTCAGCTTGCCTACAAGATTTATTATGGTTCACTCTATTAAAATTACCAGAAATCCTGACTCTCTAAATGCAGAATTTGTGCAAAATGCAGTTTGATTTTTTGCTACATTTTGTTTGTACTGGAATCAGTTATTTGAGTGAGCTCTAATACATCTGCTAGGAAAGAAAGTTCCCCTATAAGATATATTGGATCTAACTGTCAATGAATATCCAGGGTCGGACTGGGCCAGTGGGGTACCAGGAAAAAACCTGGTGAGCCCCCTACTCTTGTGGGCTCCGTTGGCCCAGGTCCACACCAACATCTCGTTCTTGAGGCTGCGACCCCCTTAGTTGGAGGTCACGTGGCTCACACGCGGGGAGGGCTGTAGGAAGCCATGGGGCAGTAGCCCCGGTGGGCCCCTGGGTCTCCCAGTCCGACCCTGTGAATATCTGACATCCAACTGCTACATGAAGAGAGAATGTAGAGAAACAGATGCTGAGAGAGGAATAGTGAACATAAACTTGATTATTTTAGAAACAGAATTTTTAATTGATTGTATTTAGAAAGTTTCTTATTTCAATATACTGAAGCGTATATAAAATTTTAATTTTTGCAATAGTTCCCCTTTAAGATGTGGAAACCCAAACTGAGGAAAGACCCCTCTATTCAGAAAACCCCAGGTCCAGAACATTTGATAAAATATATGCATGCATTAGATCTCATTATTTCTTTATGCAGTTTCAACGAAGAGAAAAGGCTCTTGAGGAGACGTAAAACAGACGGATTCTTAAGCACTCACAGGTGAAATCATGCAGAAGAAAAAAGAACTGTTAAAAGACCACCCTGTGTCTAAGAAGCATGGAATTAGGGGTATCCCTGTTGCTCTTTCAAACCTAGAAGCAGCAAACTGAGGACAATACAGCTGATTGGAAAGTATATCTCGTTTTAGAGAAATTAAACCAGTTTGCAGAAGAATAAATTTACTTGTGTGCCATTTACTGAATACACTGCTGAGCCAAAGCAAATGCAGGCAGGCTACAAACCTGTGCTTAGTACGTTAAGGAGCAGCCATGGCCTGCCCACTGTTTAGTTTTTCATTAAACTCTTTGTACACTGTAAGTCAGCTATGCACTGCCCCACTGGGACAAAAATGGAAACATCACGGTGGACTGCTGGTTTAATCAGTTTTACTTGGACATACCCTGTGCAAATCAGTGCAGAGGGATATTTGCATATTAGGCGTATTTATATGCATACTAGCCTGCATATACAATCAAGTCATAAAAGGATATGTAAAATCTTTAATCAGGAGAGCAAAGAGAAGCAGGAGGAATGTATGCTGGCTACATGCCCATGCCAGTATATTAATATCAATTTCATATAAAGGGAAGAGAGCAACAGGAGTGTACAAGATAAACGTCACATTACATCAAACACAATGAGCTAACCTGCTGGGTGGTTTATTTGTACAGATATGTACTATATTATCCAGAATGTTGGGGAACTGGCATTTTCTTGTTAAAGGGCAACTAAAGTGTAAAATACAATAATGTTAGAAATGCTGTATTTTGTATACTAAATATCAGTGTCGGACTAGGATGCCTGGGGCCCACCAGAAAACCTTAGACCAGGGGCCCAACTTTCCAAACTATTATTCCTTCTCTCCTCACTTAACCTCTTTATTCTCCTATTCTTTTAGATCTACTTATTATACTCTATTCTTCTATTATTAAGCCTCTTTTTCCACATAAAGAAATAGGGAATGAACATGAAATAGGCCAAGTTGTTAGAAGCAAGAGGGCCCATTGACACCTGGGCCCACCGGGAGTTTTCCTGGTATCCCTGTGGGCCAGTCCAACACTGCTAAATATAAACATGAACTTACTGCACCATAAGCCTAATAAGACAAACAATGCTTTCAAAGTTGGCACAGGGGGCTGTCATCTTATAACTTTGTTAAACATCTTTGCAAGACCAAGACTACGCACACATGCTCAGTGTGGTCTGTGCTTCGGGTGGGAGGTTAAGCTTAGGGATTGTCATAAATGATCAAAACTGCACAAGTCAAATAATATCTGCCATAGAAGCCAATACAGCAAGACTGATTAAATAATCAGAATATTCAGACTGCATTGAGTCTGTGGATACAAATCTCAGTCGCAGGCTGCTCTACAGAGAAACAATCAAAGCTGTTTGAGATCTGGGAAGTAAGGTGGGGGGGCTTTACCCTGTAAAGTAGCCGGCAACTGTGTAGAGATTTGTATCCACAGAGCCAGTGCAGTCTGCATATTTTTATTATAATCAGTCTTGCTGTATTGGCTTCTATGGCAGAAATTATTTGACTTGTGCTGTTTTGATAATTTATGATGACCCATAAAGGGATACTGTCATTTGTTTTCAAAATGCATCAGTTAATAGTGCTGCTCCAGCAGAATTCTGCACTGAAATCCATTTCTCAAAAGAGCAAACAAATTTTTTTTATATTTCATTTTCAAATCTGACATGGGGATAGACATATTGTCAATTTCCCAGCTGCCCCAAGTCATGTGACTTGTGCTCTGATAACTTCAGTCACTCTTTACTGCTGTACTGCAAGTTGGAGTGATATATATATAGATAGATAGATGATAGATAGATAGATAGATAGATAGATAGATAGTTTTGCCCCTTCAGCTAATAACTACTGTATTAGCTGTATTTTGCTGGTTAAAGTGGCTATTGATTATTTTATATTCTATCTCTCACAAATGCCCAATGATTTCTGGAAATAAAAGAAATCTGAAGTCAACTCACATTAGAAAATTCTCAATATTATCTTTTTACTTTAAAATCTCTCACACAGTTTCTCATCAGATTCATAAAATATTTCACTGAATAAACAGCATTTCTGTACATTTCCCTGTAACTCTTTCAAAGCTGGTATGTTTGGCACAAACCAGTGTTGTTGCACATTCTCTGCAGATGCACTGCACGGCTCCTTAGGGATTTTTCTGGCAGTAACGTTAACTGGATAGAAATCAAATTCAAATGTCTAATTGACATGCTATCCAAAACAACGTCTGGGACCTCAGAAATGTCTGTTTCCATAGCCAATATGAAAGAAGAAACTTGCTTAAAGGGATACTGTCATGGGGAAACATTTTTTTTCAAAACTCATCAGTTAATCATTAATAGTGCTACTCCAGCACTGAAATCCATTCCTCAAGAGCAAACAGATTTTTTTATATTTCATTTTTAAATCTGACATGGGGCTAGACATGTCAGTTTCCCAGGTGCCCCCAGTCATGTGACTTTTGCCAGCACTTTAGGATGGAACTGCTTTCTGGCAGGCTGTTATTTCTCCTAATTAATGTAACTAAATATGTCTCAGTGGGACCTGCCTTTTAATATTGAGTGCTGTTCTTATATCTACCAGGCAGCTGTCATCTTGTGTTAGGGAGCTGCTGTCTGGTTACCTTCCCACTGTAAAGAGATACTGAAGTTTATCAGAGCACAAGTCATATGACTGGGGCACATGGGAAATGTCTAGCCCCATGTCAGATTTAAAAATTAAATATAAAAATATCTGTTTGCTCTTTTGAAAAATGGATTTCAGTGCAGAAATCTGCTGGAGCAGCACTATTAACAGATGCATTTTGAAAAACACATTTTCCCTTGATAGTATCCCTTTGCAGATACCACAGCAAGGATGTTATATTTGTCCCCTGCCAACTCTTGTGAACTACATTTCCCAGTAGCTTCAGGAATCTGCAATTGACCTGCTGAGGGTGTTGGCGGTCGGTTCCCTAGGTAAAACTTGGTGTTCCGATAAACTCAAAGTGCTCTGTAACTAATACCCATATCAAGTGTCAGTTACGATGTGGGCACTTGGCATTTATGTAGTAATCAGAATCATGGATTTTTTATTAGCCAGGCCTTTAACTGTGACAGGTAAACATATGGCGCACAGGCCTGTTTATTACAGCTAGCTGCCCTCCGGCTATTGTTGAACTACAATTCCCCTATTGCCCTCATAGCACTAGGCTGCTATTGAGAGTCTGGACGTTGTAGTTCAATAACAGCTTGAGGGCTACAGGCAGGACAGATCTTATTACATTACATCTGTGATACGGACCCATTTATATCCTTTATAATGAGGGCTTGTAAATTCGTCTTACTTAACCATGAAGGTCTTTCTCTGTGCTTAGAAGGCAAATGAAAATTAGATTGATCGAATTCCTTGAACATCTCATGACATGCGAGGAGAGGTAAAATTAGGTCAGTAAACCAAAGGGGAAAACAAATCCCTTACAAAGCTAAAATCCTCTCATCCAGAAATATTGGGTTTTTACTGAGAAATAAAGAAGCACCCATATGCCTTCATACATACACACATTCAGTATGAACATGCAATCAGGCTATGAATGAACAGAGATTCCTCTGACCTATTGTGCTGTCCACATTCACTCCAACATTCACATCAAATACACAACAAGGGGCAGAATGAATGAGCGCTGGCACTGGCCACACCTACAGTTATTCAGGAACAGAAGAACGGCAAATCCAAGCGTGGAGGTGGCAAGCAGGATCAGGCATATGTTGCAAGGGATCATGAAGTAACGTACAACCAGTGAGACTTTATGTTGATAGATCCGGTCCCTCTCCAAACCTGGAGCAGGGTAGTGGCAGCCAGTCATGGCAAAAAGCTATTTGGGAAGTGTCAGCCTAAATTCACTGTTATCCAGCTTTAAACCCCATCCCAACAATCAAATCTTTCCCACTTGTGGCAAAATAAACAACACATGAAAATATCCTTAATGGTTTCAGCTCAAAAGTCTTCTCCCACTTATGACACCATTGTACTCCAATGACTGAGGTCAAAGTAAGGAAAGGCCACCAGAGATCAAGAGGATTGTCGTTTCTCCTGCTGCTCGCCAAGTGCAAGTTGTAAATGCTTAGAAATCAAGTTGGCTTTCCTAAAGTTCATACAGCCCATCCCAAAAGGCCGATGGAATGTTTTTGTGCCGATCCACAGGCAGCTACATCCTAGGAAAAGACTATCTGAATCATCTAGAACATATTTCTGAAAAAAATATCAGATGCAAAATTTCCTCCAAAATAGCGAGAAAGCTTCAAATGGAATTTATTTAGCAAAAAAAATTTAATAAAAATAATAAAAAGGTGTTTATATAGTGTCTGGAGACCAAAGAAGTGATATTTCTCTTCTTCTTTGGAATCTTAGCACAATAGCATGTTGGACACTACTTCTCCATTCTCACACAAGCATACCCACAATATTAGCTGAACAGTCCCTTTCCTTTTTTAGTGTGACAGTTCCTTGTCAATACTACTTCTGCTTCTTCTTTCTGAATGACTCCCAGGCAGTGCCATACACAAGTGAGATCCCTTTTGACACACTTCTACTTTTCTTGTACCACTGCTTGTCTGCTCCCTCTCATTACATAGGCAGTGCTGCCCATCCCTTCTCTCCAAATCACCCCCCACTTCTTTTACCACATCAGTTTCGTCACCGCTTTTTTCAGTGGTCTTCTCAAGCGACTTAACAACCACCTTTTAGTTCAGCCTTTGGATTTGGGGGGGAAAGGTAGTTCAGGCTCCTGGGGCTGGTCAAATGCTGATCCTTGCAGAAAAAAGATCACCCATTTATCAGACAGGCAGACATTAACAATAAAAGGAAGAAAGGAATAGCAGAGTCACATCCAGGGGCTTCTCAGAATAAGCCGTGCATACGCAGGCAAGATTCTGTGTAGGTAGTTGGGATCTCACCTGCAGCGATTCTCCACACTACTCTGCATCTGGACCCAGAAACCCTACCATTCTTTTTGACTCCTTAGTGAATTCATCTGCCCCTTCCAAAAAGCCTTCCATGACAAGAAGCTTTAAAGACTTTGTAACCCCCGTCAGTCTGTCCAAGCCGGTCACAGGCTCCTAGCAAAGTGAACAGATTCGGAGAGGCAGTTGGATTTGTGCAGGATGACAGGTCCCCTCCTTTCTCCCTCCAGCAGTGAGCATGTTAGGGGAGTCCTGTACGGTTCTGTGGGCTTTCCTTTACCCTGTCAGAGCTAGTTCTCTCTCTGCTCAGGAAAGAAGATGTGGTGGAGGGAGAGAGTGTCAGAGAGAAAGAAACATAGAAAGTGCTTGACAGGCTGCTCTAAACAAAAGAATAAATGCTTTGGGGGATTCTCTTCACAGCCTCCTCAGGGTCCTCACATGTGCACACAATAGCAAAGGAGGGGAGGGGGCTAAGCAGCAATGTGACAGGGGGCGGGGGGCCACTGCCTCACAAACCCTCTCACACAACGTGCTTCAGCCACACACACATCACCGTCTCTACCATGAAAATCCAGCAAGCCCAGCCGAAAATGAAAGTGCTCCTCTCCAAGAGCTGTCTATCAAATCACTGAGCTAGGCTTCCCATTCTGTGCCTGGAGAACAACTCATTACCAAATGACAAGCTTCTATTCAGCACAAGTATGAATGGAGCCTCCACAATCAGCAGAGAATGGTGTGGACATGCTCTACAGGCATACGGAGAAAAAGCAACATGCCTACATTTACCCATAATAACTGCATTTTCATTCCCCAAGGCTTGCCCTCACACCCCAATCTCATGCCTACAATTACCCATAATAACTGCATTTTCATTCCCCAAGACTTGCCCTCACACCCCACTCTCATGCACTATATCATACCATGCAATACTGTGATTGACCTGCTCCCAACTACATTGACCTACAGTCAGTAGGGTAAACTCATATACAGGTATGGGACCTATTATCCAGAATGCTCGGGACCTGGGTCTTTCCGGATAATGGGAAAGGTCTTCACAATTTAAGACTACTAGAAAATCATGTAAACAATAAATAAACCCAATAGGCTGGTTTTGCTTCCAATAAGGATTAATTATATCTTAGTTTGGAACAAGTACAAGCTACTGTTTTAGTATTACAGAGAAAAAGGAAATAATTTTTTTTTAAATGTGCATTATTTGATTATAATGGAGTCTTTGGGAGACAGCCTTTTTGTAATTCTGAACTTTCTGGATAACAGATCCCATACCTGTATAACCCCAACAGATGGTTTCACCTAGCTTTTTTTTTCAAAGTGATTGCTCCTGTGTGTGGGAGGTATGATGCAAGAGTTACACAAAGAAAAAGCAAAAATACAGCAAAAATGCAACTATTTCAATATGAAATCCACAAATCCGCGACATGGAAAAGTAGTATCCTTTGCACTAGGGAATTCACTAACAGATGCAAGTTTAGTGCAGTAATCAATAACAACCTATAAGACTCTTGCTTTAATTAAACTAACTGCTATACACTGATCAGAGCTAATTACTGATTGGTTGCTATTGGTTACTGCACTGATACAGAGTATGCCTATGCTAGCAGAAGCCGCAAGCCCCCACATACATACTGTAGGTTTATTACACAACTATTCATTCCAGCTTTATGGCATACTGTAATTATCTGTGATTTCTCAATTTAGTTGATTAGTCTCTGGTTCAGGCACATCAGTGAACCAATTTAGGGTTGAATTAATGGGCATTTCAGAAATGCATGAGCCATACTCCCCACTCAGAGGCATGAATCAGAAGTCTTTCCTATATAATGGATCAATGCAATATAACCATCTGCATTTGTAGCCATATGGAACTAAAAGGGTCCATGTGTGGCTGGTATTAATGATTTAAGATTCACCATAGCCCTGTCCTACAACCCAACAACTGTTCCATAAAATAACAGTACCCAGGGTCTGACTGGGGGGCCCTGGGCCCACCAGGACTACTGCCCACTGGGTTTTTTCCCGGTGTCCCACTGGGCCAGTCCAACACTGACAGTACCTGTTATTGGCACGTTGTTCTGGGGGGGCACAATCAACCCTTAACAACAATTTGCCTCTGTTTGCCAACATGCTGTTCAAGGCAATGTAGGAACTATTGTGGTTTTGCATTTCGCATGACGGGCACAGATCATTGGGGAAACCCCTTAAGGTGGTACAGCTTGAATGCTTGGTACCATTTGCAGGCACATTACTTCTTTTTCTTGTTAAGATTCACAGGGCTTTTGTACATAATAGAAATCTTCACCTGTTTGGGACGAATGGTGTATCAAGTCAAACAGGATAATGTATTGCTCCCTTGTACACACATTATGTGCTACCCCATGTAGAGGAAAGAGTACAAGATTAGTTGCTCCTTAGTGCCACAAGTTCGTTTCACAAGCAGAGGAGATCTAATTGAAATTACATCTAACACTTTTTTTAATTATTATTTACCAACGCGTTTGCTTTATATGAACAATATAAATGATAATACACACGGAAAAACAATCTCATTGTAAGAAGCCCTGCTGCCATGACAGTGGGTGTAGATTAGAATGTAGAGGAAATCAGTTTGGCATAACTGCTATGATGGGTTAAAAGCAGCAACTGCTATTTCCAAAATAATAGGCTAGATTTAATGCCTCAGGCCTGAGGTGCTGCAGTAACCTTAATCATTGAAAGGGTTAAGGCTTTTCAATTTTAAAAGCAGTTTGCACTCAGGAACAAATCTCATAGACTGGAGTCACACAGGAGCAGCTGATCAGTTGTCAGACAGTAATAACTTGTGTTAGAATTGATAAGGGAAAAGAGGTGTGAGTGAAATTTTGGTGCCTGGGAGAGTTTGTGCTTGATAACTGAAGTTGTTTATCAAAATATAAGACATGTCTGCTGTGAGAAGTAACACTAGTAACACTAGCTTTTAACACATAGCAATCCTTAAATTGGCACAGAACCCTGGGTGCAGGTCATGCCAAATACATATGCTCAGCTATTATAGGAGAGTTAAACCCCCCTTCTAAAGAGAAAGTCCCATCCACTATCCCACATTTGCCCCCTATCCTCACATAGTCCACTGAATGCCGCAGACCTCTGCATGCAGAGTAGAGCAGTGGAGCTCATGGGTGCTAGCTTTTGTATCTTCAGATCCACTTCTTCCCTTTGTCTATCTATGAAACCTCCACCGCATGTGCAGTAGGCATGAACTGCGCAAGTGCAAAAACCCTTATTGTCTGGGGTTCTTTAACAAATGTATCTGAAGCTACCGGAGATGGCGTCTACATTCTCCATTTTAGGGCCACACTTAAGTAAAATTAATGCTCAGTGTGTCAAAATTCAGTGCATATGTTTCAGACAAGTTCTATTCCATGGCTAAAACTTGAAGGTGTCAGTCTTTTCTGCTGTGGATAATGTAATGCAATTTAGACTGACCATATATCAAAAGATCCACTTTTTGGCAAAGTCCTCACAGAAGGTCCTCCAAAAGCTTTTATATGGCCACCTTTATAAGCCTCTGGGTAGTAAATGATGAGTGACAAAGTTGATGGGCATTGGAAGTCATGCTACATACGTAGCTCCATGTTAATACCATCTAACTTTACATGTAGTCCACCATCTATCCAATATACTATATGTCAAGTGACACATGGGGAGATTAGTTGGCAAGCAACAAATCTTTGCTTCTGCAGGCGGAAAGAATGCGAATCGCCGATGGGACGGCATGCATATCGATTCGGTTTTCCAAAGCCATCCTAAGTTTCTTCGTGAAGCAACTTTGGCCTGGACTATAAAAACATGTTATGTCATTAAAGAACAAGAAAATTGTGGTCAATGATAGGTCTAACGCAGGTTGTTGCTGCAAAAGTTAAGGTGCTTAGTTGTAACACGACATGCTTCAAGTCAAGCTCTTTTTAAAGTGTTTAACACAGTTTTAACACTTGAAAAAGAGCTTGGCCCGAAACATGTTGTGTTACAACTAAGCGCCTTAACTTTTGCAGCAACAACCTGCGTTAGACCTATCATTGACCACAATTTTCTTGTTGGATATTTGCTTCATTGGACGGAAGTGGTGGTTGAAGGTCAAATATTCTGAATCTACCCTCACTTGGTATGTCATTAAGGGAAGACCATGTGTGCCGTAAGTCAAAAAATATCTCTTAAACCTAGGGCATACATGCAGTTGCCATAGGGCTAAAGCCTGAATGTTTTCATGTTTTCATGCCTTCACTACCACAATGCATTGCCTAACAGACTACCAAAAGTCTATGAAAGACTATATGAAAGAATATAAATATCCATTAGCTGATTGCTATGTGCATGGTATGTGTTTGCTACAAATTGTGTGTCAATAGTGAGCTAATGCAATTACTAATGAAACTGTGGCTTTCCTTAATTTCCTTTCTCCTCTGGGACTATACCCATCTGACCAGTACCATCCTATTATGTGCAGAAGAATATGCAGGATCTATATAATAAATAGTCCTTTACTTGTGTAGTGTGTGTGTGTGTGTGTGTGTGTGTGTGTGTCTTTAATCTCGTTAAGGAATGAAAACTATATCTCTCTAGAGGCTAAGCTTAAAATAGATCATGGTGCTAATTTAGAAAGTTACATTAAAAAAACACTACTGAAATGCCCCAAACATCAGTACACATATCTATGAAGCCATGTAATTAATTGGTGTGTATGTGTAGCTGAGTGTAAAATCCTGTTGTAAAAAACAGATGATACTGAGGAAAAAGCAGTTTAAAAACAGCACTGAGCACTGTTATTTTTTTACACAGCAACTGTTTATGCCTCAACTATATATGACTGCAATAGCCAGGTCTGAGCTGCTGTAAAATAATAGTGCAAATCCCAGCAATGGTCTTGTATATATTATAAAAAATGTGCCATTGTTAAAATGATGTCACTTTATCAAGGGTGTTAACTGCATCTGAGATGCACAGCACTAATTCACATGTAGGGATACACTGTTTATGTTACTGTTGTGAGTCATTATACATTTATAAATATACTCCTTATTTATCATATGGAAGAGCATGCATTACTGACAAGCAAAGCAATTACTGCTTGGATCTTACAGATAGACACTTTGCTTTTAGAATCACTGTTTTAAAGGGATACTGTCATGGGAAAACATGTTTTCTTTTAAAAAAAGAAACACATCAGTTTCAGCAGAATTCTGCAATGAAATTAGTTTCTCATAAGAACAAGTACATTTCTTTTTATATTTAATTTTGAAATTTGTCATGTGACTAGACATATTGTCGGTTTCCCAGCTGCCCCCAGTCATGTAACTTGTGCTCTGATAAACTTCAGTCACACTTTACTGCTGTACTGCAAGTCAGAGTGATATCACCCCCTCCATTTCCCCCCAGCAGTCTAACAACAGAACAATGGGAAGGTAACTAGACAACTGCTCCCTATCACAAGATAACAGTTCCCTAACACAAGTTAACAGCTCCCTAGTAGATCTTAGACTAGAGCAAAAAAAATCCAAGTCCCTAGCTCTTTCTGAAAGCACATGACCATTCAAAATGACCTGAGATGGCTGCCTACACACCAATATTACAACTAAAAAATATAGACTTGCTGGTTCAGGAATGAACTTTTATATTGTAGAGTGAATTATTTGCATTGTAAACAGTGTAATTTAGAAATAAAAAGTACACCCTAAAAATCATGACAGAATAAGTTTCATGGCAAGAGAAAAGGAACTCAGACAAGAGTTGGTGGAGGATGGGTGCTGCTGCTGAGGATGCTGAAGCAGTTTGCTGGTTTTTCGTAGCTATGGAGATGCCTATAGTAAGGATTACTCAGGAAGAAGTAAAAAGATTTGCAAGGGGAAAAAAGGCAAATTAAGTGTCTACAAGAAAGAAGAAAATCTTAGAAAGCGGATTCTCCCTAAATGCAATCAAGATCGCAGCAGAAACCTTTTTAAAATCATGCATTGCTACATCATGAGTGCACTCTAGTGGTGCTGCTACACGCTGCAAGGGCACAACCTCTTATCTACCAGAAACATTCAGTCTGTTGTTCTCTAGCTCTTGCTTTGCCCGTTCACCTTTAACTTAACTAGTATGTTGTCACATTTATATTCTGAGAAAATTTGCAACTGGTCTTCATTGTTTGGTTATTTAGCTTTTTTGTTTAGCAGCTCTCTCTCTAGTTGGGTATTCCAGCAGCTATATGGTTACTAGGGTTTTATTTACCCCAGTAACCAGGCAGTGGTTTGAACAAGAGACAAGAATATTAATAGGCACGGGAATTAATAGGAAGGAAGAAAAGTAATAAAAAGTAGCAGTAGCAATACAATTACAGCATCACAGAACAATTGTTTTTTGAATGCTGAAGTTAGTGACTCCCATATGGAAAGCCTAAAAGAGGGAGAAGACAAAGGCAATGTTGCTAGAAATAGCAATAATATAATATACCACCCATTTAAGGCAGACATTACAAACTGACCAATAACCCCCAGTATATGGGTAACAGTCAAGATTGGAGGACCACATACATCAGAGATACCAGTGGCGTAACTACCAGGGGTGCAGGGGGTGCAATTGCACCGGGGCCCCCACCCCCTTGGGGCCCATTAGAGCCACAAAAATGGTTATGGCAGGCAGTTATCTAGGGGGAGATTTTACAGCACACATGCCATCAACACTCCAGCATGGGATTTATAGAGGTAAGAGCCCAACAGGGGGGCCCAGGTGTCCATCCTGTACCGGAGCCCACCAGGGAGTAGTTACGCCACTGAGAGATACACATCCAGCATTCCGTGTGCAACAAAACCAATTAGATGCTCGGATAAGCATATGGATTGCCAATGTCCTACACCTTAAACAAACAGAAGCAGCATTGAACAATATTCACACCCTAAATATACAGTATAATATTCACACACACACATACAGTATATAAGCACAATGCTGCATTTGAACCAGAAACTGAGGAATCTGCTACCAATATAAAAAGCAAGAATTATGTATTTACGTATGGATGTACAGAGAATAGTCTGTTTTGACATGATGACTATGAAGATTTTTCATGTAATTTTCATCCAAGGCAAGAGATGTGACAATTAGGATAACACACAATGACTCCACATCTCGTGCTTGATCACACACCAATTTAAAAGAATTGATAAGGGTATACACATATAATGTGCAGTTCTACGCTGAAGAGTGATGAACTGTACAACTCATAGCTACACTTGGCACATTGTTAGAAAGAATCCCAGGCTAATTCCCACATCCTTCTCTCTACAAATGGACGCAGAATTCATCAGCTGTATATTTTCTATTAGTTATACTGTATGTGTGTATGTATATATACACATATATAAATATATATAGTGAATAAAGTACCCCCTCTTGTAAAATATAAGGATATTATAAGTTACCGAGGAGTTTCATGACCATATAAAAACACGAGGCCGAAGGCCGAGTGTTTTTATACAGGTCATGGAACTCCAAGGTAACTTCTAATATCCTCATATTTTGCAAACGGGGGTACTTTATTTATTATAATACACAAGTTTCAGTGAGTCATGTGACAGAAATGACATCAGAACTCACCGTTTATAACTGATGACATCAGAACTCACCGTTTATAAGGATATAATTTACAAGATATTCACAGCTTTTGTGTATTATATATATATACACACACACACATACAGTATTTGTAACTCATCCTTCAGGGTTGCACTAGAGTCCAACTGTTTTAAGAGGCACTTACAAGATGCATATCCAAAAAAATACCTAAATATCAAAGAAAATGTCAACCAAAAGTGGCACAAGCAACTGTCTCTTTGAGCACATAAGGTGCCCAATACAACATTTTGTCAGTTTTATCGGTGCGCTAAAGTCATCTTATTTATGCAAACTGTGGCTTTTATGAATGAAAATATTGGGAATTAGAAAAATAAATGAGAAGGATAAAATAATACATTCACTGGGCATGTTCACATTCCTTATATGATATGAAATGGGACGTTAGCTTTTTATATTACAGGTAGCATGGGTCTCATAAGGGGGCCACAGGCCTAGATTTGCCTCATTCGCTTCCAGCGTATCTCCCAACTTTCCTGTTTTTAGTAAGACAGTCCTTTTTTTGACAGCTCAACCCGCAGTCCCTCATTTGCACTTGAAAGTCCCGTTTTATCTACACTGGACAGCCAGATAAAGAAAAAAAAGTTTCTAACTTAATTCGCTTTTGTCAGAGAGCCCAGAACTGCCAGGAGGTTCAGATAAGGTACTTGTAACAATTTCGAGATAAGCAAAAAATAAGTAATTGTAACAAGATAAAATAACAGGTCTCTTGGGAAAAGTTTTTAATAACTGTAATAACTGGGGGGGAAAAAATCAGAGAAATATGTTCAAACTTTCATAACCTGCCAAATTTTGTAAAATAAACATGGTAATTAGGGGGGTGGCCACAAAAATGGAAGTGGTCAAAATTTTGTTGCGCTGTTTTGTCCCTCTTTTTATTTTCAAAATGTTGGGAGGTATGACCTCCGTGCCTTTGAGCACTCTAAATCCTTTTAACAAGAAAATATCCAACCCCCCAAAAAAAATCTATGTTCCAAACTCCATTCATTGCATTATTACATGTTCGTAGCAGGATGCTGGGGGTCTAATTAGTCTTTAATATTTCTTGCTGCCTCTCCAATCAACAGATGGCAAAAAAATCCATACCCACTTTGCTTTTATAACTCAAAACAGAGGTGGGCCATTTTCTTCCAAAGCTTTAAATCTCCCAGAGTTGGATAAAGCTAAATTAATAATAATTACCCAGGAAAGGAATAAAGTGTGTTGCGTGCTGGAGGCAGCTGTCACTGCTGCTGGAGTGCCTGGATATAAACACATTAGAGACGCTGATATGTGGGGAATTGAGGAGGGGGACCACACTGGATGAACGCATTAAGTCATCATAGGGGGTTTGGCACTTCCCTGCCCAGCTCTTAGGAGACTAGACAAACACCCCAATTAGGCTGAAAAAGTCAGCGGCCTTCAAAGACATCTCATCGCATCTCTCCCTTTCTCAACGCTTCACTGCTTTGTAGCCATGACACACAAGATCTCCTTGGTCACTAAAACATCTTTTTAGTATTCACACAAAAGAACATTTAATTCACCTTAGACACAAAGGACTGCTAATTCCTCAGGACATGTTTTCATTTGGCAACTGCAGTTTTATTTACAATATGTTTTCTGCATCCCTTTATATTTTCTAGCATTCTGTGCTTCTCTACTGACATGCTGCAAAGTTATCTATCTATAGCGATAGCATGGAATCATATGGAAAGGCATTTGAGAAGCAAATGGCAACCTGCGCCCATCTGGAGTGCTACAGGTTGCCCATCCCTAAAGCATTATGGTTATTCTAACAGGAAAAACTCAACTAATAATTAACTATTTATAGTCAGCCCTGGATTTGCATGTAAGCCACAAAGACCCTGGCCAAGGGAGGGCAGACGCATCTGCAATGGGGAACTTTTGACAGTTCATTGAATCTTCAGCCAACCCAGTCCCCAGTTGTTGCAAATGTCAGAACAGCACCCAAGTAGCAACAGCGAGTAGGTGACAGAAATGCAAGTGGGTTTGCAAGGGGTGATAGAGTTGATTGTGTGTGTAAGGGGAGGAAGGTGGACAGGGGCATAACTACAGAAGAAGCAGACCCTGCGGCTGCAGGGGGGCACAGGAGATATGGGGGCCCCACGAGGACGTACTTAATGAGCCATTTCAATATATAAGGGTAAAACAAGACAAACACTGGATATTTTAGGGGCCCAGTAACACCTAGTTACGTCACTGGGGATGGGACTGGCCAAGAGGCAAATCAGCTTTATATTTGGCCCTGTTATTAGTTATAAACTGGGGTTAGAGAAATTATCATAAACATGTTAGAGAAATTATCTTTTTTAAATGATGATTTAGTTATGTTCCTTTAAGTTTCGTCTCCGTTGTTATTCAAGCTCTGTCCTACTTATCCAGTCTATTATTCAGCCAATACCTGGTTGGTAGAGCCTTGTGTCATTTTTCCAGTAATCCTACAATAGGGGAAAAGCGAGAGCAAGAAAAATGGAGTAAGTGGGTCAGCAGGTTATTTTTTAAGAGCTGAAGCTCTACAGCAGCCAAGTGAAAGCACATCCTGAGGTAAAGTAAACTTTTT
>CM044444.1:68904449-68933101 GCA_024363595.1 Xenopus borealis
TTTAAAGGGGGAACTAAAGTATAAAATAGAAAAATGCTAGAAATGCTGTATTTTGTATATTAAATATACACACAAACTTACTGCACTAGAAGCCTAATTAAACAAATGATTTATGCTTTCAAAGTTGGCCACAGGGGGCTGTTTTGTTGAACATATTTGCAAGACCGAGTGCACATGCTCAGTGTGGTCTGGGCTTCAGTTGGGAGGTTAAGTTTAAGGTGCACGGGCAGATAAAGCTGCAAATATAGGTCGTTTAGACAGATTTGACAGCTTATCTGCCTGTGTATGGGGGCTTTCAGACGGGTCTTCCCGATCGATATATTGCCACGATATTGATCAGGAAGGTTTGATTTCAACCAGACCGACCTGTCAGGGCCCATTGCCCTCGTCGTAATCCAATCGTTCAGATTAACTCCAATAAAGCCCTGCGGTTAGTGGCATATCGGGGAAAGATCCGCTTGTTTGGAGTTGTCGCCATACAACGCCAAACAATTATAGTCTATGGCCAGCATTAGAGATCGTCATAAATGATCAAAACATCACTATTCAAATAATATCTGCCATAGAAGCCAATACAGCAAGATTTTGTAATTTGATTAATTATAAGAATATACAGACTGCATTGGTTCTGCGGATACAAATCTCTACACAGTCACTGGCTGCTTTACAGGGAAACAAACAAACCTGCCTGAGTTCTGGGAAGTAAGATTGGGGGCTCCATTTGAAAGTATGATTGTTTCCCTGCAGAGCAGTTAGGGGTCGTCTGAAGTTTCAGACGTCAGCAGTCAGAGCAAGTAAATGAAGGGTGGATTTCACTGCATACAGGTGTATTATAAAAACCATAGACTTTTTTTAATTAAAGTATATTGAGAGAGTATATTGGAGATTTCTTTTTCATTAAAGAAAGTAAAAGTTAGAATTAACTTTTTCGCCTTTACAGCCCCTTTAAAGGGGAATTCAACCCCTCCGGTGCTAAACCCCTCCCCCCCACCCATAGGCCCCCCTCCCTCCTCCCCCCCAGCCTTGACACTCGGAGGCGCATGCACAGTACTACTGTGTATGCACCCCAAAGTTCAATCAGCGAACTTCGTGAACTTTGGACGCATGAGCAGTAATGCCAACCAGCAAATGTGTCCTAGTGTGGATGCCCTGCCAAGTGCCGATGGATCCAGGAAGGAGACGTTGCTGGAGAAGATGGTGCCCGTGAACCTGGCTGGAGGGGACCTGCACGAAGGGGTAAGTAGCGAATTAGGGCCAGGGGGGAGGAGGGCCTATGGGGGGTGGGGTTGAATTCATCTTCAAGGTCCCAGTAATTTATTACTCTGGGGGACAGGGACAAAATATTGCAAACATCTCTCCCTATCTAGTGTAAATCTGAATTGCCATAAAGTGTGAATGATTTGCCCCCTTCCTTTAGGGAACATAACACTACCTATCTCTAAACGTGCCTTTTCCCTAAAAGAAGCAACTAAACTGTAATCCACAGGTTTTCTGTGACAATATCTATTGCACTGCAGCATGTTTCTATGCATTCTATTACAGCAAAAAACATATTAAAAGCTAAAGTGCCTTATGATCTTGACCACCGAGCTATGAGAAGCTCTAGGCTTTTAGACGTGTTGGAAGTTGTTTTGATTACAACATGCCTTAAACACAAAATATGGCTTTAAATGAGCTGGAAAGTAAAATAAATGAAAGCTGCAGGAAGCAGGAGTCTGCTCAGATTACCAGATAGCACTGCAGCACTTCCAACCATTTCTGTGCCAGAGACACCCTACATTGGGGCCTTTGAAGATTGGGCACATCCCAAATAAAACAATAGTAGGTCGACGAAAAAACAGCATCAGTAGGAACATAAGAAAATGACTCTCAGCCACCCACAGAGAACCACGAAATGCATTACCTGTACTCTGATTAATCAGAACATTAACATATAGCAAATTGTTCCATGACTCAAACAGGACATTTAAGCAATGTTTGCTAAATGACACTTTACTAGGGATCCAATGGTGCTTCTGATGAGCAGCTCACTGCTTGGAATAATTGAGTCTTTTCTGCAGTATGCAGCAAGATAACTATTCCTCCTACTGCACAGCATGGTTCTGAATTCCTTTTTGCACACTAGGAATGAGCTGAGATTCACCTTTGACAAACCTGCACAAACATCCCAGGGCAACAGTGCCACCTGGTGGATAATGACATATGCATACCAGGTGCTATTAAAAATTTCATCTCCAATGGAAATCATCATCATTCTTTTATTTAAAGGAGAAGGAAAGGTTTAAATTAAGTAAGCTTTATCAGAAAGGCCTATATATATATATATATAAACCAATAAACCCTCAAAGTAATGTTTCAGAGTCCTCTGTCAAAAGAAACACAGTATTTCTTTCCTTTTGTTTACACATGGGCATCTGTATCAGACTTCCTGCTTTCAGCTTAAACTTCTTTGCCCTGGGCGTGAGCATGCTCAGTTTGCTACTCTTTCCCTCTTACCTCCTAGCTGTAATCTGAGCCCAGAGGTATGAGTGAGCAGGGAGAGGCAGGATGGGGTGTCACACCAAGCTAATATGTCTGTTGTAAACAAACAGAGAGCTTCTAGAGCTGTTTACTCGGGTATGGTGAAGCATGCAACAGAATAAATATAGTCTTATAGCTTGGGGCAGATGGGGAGATTTAGTCGCTTGGCGTTTAATCGCCTCTTCCGAGATGTGACAATCTCCCCGAACTGCTAGCTCCCTTCCCGATGCCTGTTTGAATGAAAAAACGCCAGTGCCAATGCACTTGAGGCGTTTTGATTTCCGCAATCGCCCAAGTTTCCTCGCTAGGCAACTTTGTGCGATTCCGGAAATCGAAGCGCCACAAGTGCATTGGCGCTGGCGTTTTTTCATTCAAACAGGCGGCGGGAAGGGAGCAGGCAGTTTGGGGAGATTGTCGCATCATAGCAGAGGAGATTAATCGCCAAGCGACTAAATCTCCCCGAATTTGCCTGTCACAACCCTTATGGCTAATCTATTGGGAAAAAAACTGTCTTAGTAGCTTTCCTTCTTCTTTAAAACACCAAGTTATCCAGCACTTTCCAATCATTTATAAACAGATGTTTTACAGGGCCCCTGCTCACACTTACCTTGCTTCTATATGTTCAACACATAATACAATAGTTCTTCCAGGAGGGTGCTGTATGCATCAGCAAAAATGCATTTAAATCTAGTGAACTAACAAGGTAATTACTCCAAGAACCAGTTTTCCTGTATATGGCTTGGGCCATATACAGAGGAATCACCCCCTCCACTCAGAAGCACTGTTTCGGATGCAGGCAGACATGGAGCATTTTCAGCTAGGGTTGCCACCTTCCCAGTTTTGACCCAGACAGGCCAGTTTTTTGAAGGGCTGCCTGGGTCAAAACTGCCTTCCCGGTTTTCCAAATTAGGAAAACCAGCATAATTTCCTATAATTGAAGCGGCGACCAGCCAATCACAATTTGCCACATCATAGCCCTGCCCCTGATATCACAGCCCCACCTCTGTCATGTCACAACCCCGCCCCCTGCCCGGATTTTATGAGGCAAAAAGGTGGCGGTCCTAATTTCAGTGCCGAAACACATTTTGAGCAGTTATCCGCCTACCTTCAGAATACAAGGGTAGTGGAGAATCCGCAATCATCTCCAAAATGTGTTTGTGTGGCTACTTTGGCCTCATATACATAGCTGTAAATCTGGAGAGGAAAGACAAAAATGGCACCAAATATCCACCCACCTTCTGGGTCTCATAGCATAGTGGATAAAACATTAATTAAAAAATATGTGTGTTCTACAGGAACCTTACAATATTGTACACATTTTCATCCCATTTAGTTGGATCCAGTTTTCAGAAGGAATTACCAGATGGAATGATGTGGGTTTGTTCAGACTATGCAACCAGTTTCATGCTAATAACAATGCCTGGCAGATCAGCATGTTGCAGTTCTACCTTTGATACAAGCAGTCAAACTGCCCCAATCATCTTGGTGGATTTTAGGCAGATACAATTACACATTGGCATCCAGATCAAAGTAAATCTAGATAGTATGACTAAATCAGCTGCCTGGCACAAAGGAGCTTACACATACTCCAATTTTTATGGGATCTAACAATTTTCCATTCATAGGAATACTAAAATACTGGATGGATTGCCTATAAATTTATTCTCTTGTATTCTCTCATTGTATATCACAAGTGACACATTGCTAATCTGTGCACAGCAGGAGAGGAAATACAGTAAATCATGATGATGAAAACTTATATATTAGTAGTAATCAATCATAATTCCTTGGTTTACAAAGATGCCTTTGTAATAAGCCAATCAAGCTTCAATCATGTAAGCATACTGAATGAAAAGCCAATTTCTCTCTCACACACATACGCAAACTGAAGTCGCTGTATGCTATTGTGTATGCTATTGTGTATGCTATTGTGTATGCTATTGTGTAAATGTTCTGGGTGGAATGCTGGAAGTTGTAGTTTATTCCAAACAGCTGGAAAGAATGATGCCAGTATGTGCAATGTTGAAAACTGACGGTTCAAACTTTTGGCTAAAAGCTGTCTTTTCGCCTTCTATTTTTCACATACTTTCACATTTCCATAAGGAAATTCGCTCTGTGTGAGGATGTAGATCTATGCCATTCCTGTCAGCAATGAGTGAATGAGACCAGGACCGATTTGATCAGCTTTTTCTCTGCCTGCATTTTTACACAGGTAGAGGAATAGCCTTATGCTACAGGAAATCCTGCAGTCTGTGGCCTTAAAGGAGAACTAAAGCGTAACTAAAGAAGTAGCTAGAAATGTTGTACATTATGTTTTGTGCTTCTGTACCAGCCCAAGGCAACCACAGCCCTTTAGCAGTAAAGATCTGTGCCTCCAAAGATGCCCCAGTAGCTCCCCATCTTCTTTTCTGCCGATTCACTGAGTCACATGCTCTGTGCTGCTGTCACTTACTGAGCTTAGGGACCCACTCACAATATACAGTACACATAGAATAGAAATGTCATAATATAAGGTTCATTAGTAATTAATACAGAATTTAATAATCAACCCTGTAGCATCAGCTTATATTACAGGAAAATCTTATTTCCTGCTTGAAAATTTGCAAGCTGCTCAACAGCTACTCAGAGCCCACTGAGCGTGTGAGTGTCACAGACACTTTCCAAGATGGTGACCCCCTGTGACAAGTTTGAAGTCCTGGATCATTGCTGATGTTGAGAAGCAGTAAGTTCAGGCTGGTGGAATAAGTTCAGTATATAAAATATGTAGGGACCCATAGGTTTTCTACTGGCACCTATGGAGTTAAGTCCCTGCATCTCTGTCACTAGGCAGAAAGTTATGTTGCCAGTGTATACTTCTAACCAATGGTTACAGCCCAGAGTGTAATGACAATTTCCTGCCTTACACTGTATAGTGCTGGGAAGGGAGGGGCAGCGTCCTCTTTGGCCTCTGGATGCTGATCCAGCAGGGTGTGCCCAGGGGGGGGGGACCTGGGTACAGAAAGGCCTTTGCTCTGAAAAGAAGTCGGGGACCAGGCAACCCCGTGAATGAGGTATAGCTAGCCTAGGGGAGTTTGGTGATAGACTCTCTAGGAAGAGTGAGACAGAAAGTTTTAGCAGCATGAGCAGTTGTAGCTCCGCCGAGGATTGATAGAAGGAAGTAGCTTCCCACAGGTTTTCAAATACCTGAGTGCAGGGACCTCAGAGAAGAGGGACTGTGAGGGTAGAGGCTGCTGTCCTGGAGCTCCCTGGAGAAAGGGAGGATTGTCAAGGCTTCGGGAGGGTGCAACTGCTCCAAAGTGCTGTACATGTCTGTGTGACTTCTGTGCTCCTGCTATATGCTGAACTCCTGCGTGAGTAAACCTGAGGATATTTGTCTCTGACATAATAAACTGTTTTTCCTTGTTTGCACCAAGAACCTCCTGGCGCCCATCATTTTTGTAAGTTGCATTCACAGTTTGCCTGGGTATTGTAGTTATACTACCTCCTAAAGGATCGCTTCCACATGGCGAAGGCCCTGCCCTGATGTGTAAGTCGCAGTGTAACCCATGCTTGCCTATTACTAGCTGGACATTTAATCTGGGTGTGCTGTATATAGCCCAGAAAAGCGTTACAAATATGCAATTTTTAGCCCCACCCATTTTTAGGTTTTAGTTCTCCTTTAAGGCTAATGGCACACATAGCATTTCACTGCCAGCACGCAACATATTTCAGCCAGTGAAGAGATTGCCCATCCCACTTACCCCATGGCTCCTGCCATTTACATGAATGGAAACTGCCTAACAGGGCACTGGGGTATTAGGCTTTCTCTGATAAAAAAAATACACTGGCAGAGAACTACCACATGTGCCATTAACATATAACAACTGTTTCAGCTCATTGAATTCATCAGGGATATCCATCCTTCCTGCACTAACAGCCCCCTCCCCATTCATAATCTGGCCATGGCTGCACAAAGCTATCTTTTAACATACAGAAGATAAAAACAGTAATAATAACATATTTACCCAGCACAGCGTTTAATCCCTGACTTTCAAATGTGCATTTCAAAGGCAAATCAATTCTCCCACTGTAGGTTCTGCTGGGGTAAGTGATCTATGATTTATGGAGGGATGCCCTCTCTAAATGTACTGAGTGTATCAATTTAAATGCATTTTACAGGGAGTGAGAAATTCAGACTTGCCTGAATCAGCTCTGGGGATCTGCAAAGTGTGATGATGTATTACAAGATGACTTGCAGATATATTAATTGTACTGGTGCACTGAGGTTCAGGCCTATACACAGGGTGAAATGAAGGGAATCAAGGGAATAATTTTTATATAGTGTATAGAAGAGGCGATTAGATGCCAGACGACTAAATCTCCCCAAAATACTTTGTGTATCTCTGCCCTTATAATACTTGAGTGATACTGTTCCCTGTAAAACTCAGTCTGCAGTATTGTGCCTTTATATTATAGTCAAAACAAAGCACTGGTAACAGCAGGCCGCTACAGAGCTCCTCTTAGGCCAATCAGCAGAACCCTTCTGAAGAGTTGTCAGTGAAAGCTGTTATCTTGATACATGTTCAATTGATAGGATGACCAGACAAGGCTCTGTTTACATTACATCAGCTGGTAGGAGGGAGGGAAATGGCATCACTCCAACTTGTAGCGCAGCTGTAAAGTATGCCTGAAGTTTAAGGGCTCTTCCAGACGAAGAGATTGCAGGGAGATTTGTAGCCTGCGACAAATCGTTGCGTGTTTGAAGCAACAAATCTCCCTGCATCTCTTCCCCCAGTCTTGCGCTTGCTTAAGTTAAAGTCGCGTGTGCCTATGTGCCTATGTGAATAGGCGCACGTGACTTTGACTTTACCGGGCGCAAGACTGGGGGAAGAGATGCAGGGAGATTTGTTGCCCCAAACACGCAACGATTTGTCGCAGGCTACAAATCTCCCTGCATCTCTTCGTCTGGAAGAGCCCTTAAGAGCACAAGTCACATGACTGAGGGCAGCTGTCAAAATGTCACAGGAAATTTCAAAATTAAATATAAAAAAATATGTTTGCTCATTTGAAAAAGAGAGACTTCAATGCAGGATTCTGCTGGAGTAGCACTACTAACAGATGCATTTTGTAAAAAAAAAAACAGTATCCCTTTAACCTCTACTTCGGCATTTTATACATCCAGGTGAATAAGGCAAGTAATGAAACAAAAATAATTTAATGTTATTTTTTGCATTGTCTAGACCAGGAGTGCCCATACTTTACTAAATCGGGGTCTACTTTTAGTGACGCTGTCCCATTATGATACACATCAATAAAATAATTTTTAGCATTCTGTTCCATGGAAAATATGACTTAAATATTTATTTATGGGAAAATGTATATTGTTATATTTAACTAACAATCATTTCTTATGTAACCTTAACGTAATACATATCTGAATAAAAAAAATTAATCTGGAGGGTCGATTCAGACAAGCTGTTTGTGTCTTGAGATCTACAACCAGCTAAAGTTCCCCATAGACGCAGAGATCTTTCTCTGCCGAACTACCGATCTTAGCGAAGTCCTACTAATCTGTCAAATTATCGTGCGGTTAGTGGGATTTAAACGATCGGTCGTACATTTTACGATTTTTCGCCCATCGGTCTGAAAATTGATCTGCCAGGTTAAAAAATCTTAATCGGCCCCCAAGGGCCAAGCAGGCAGCTACCCTTCAGTTTTTGCAAGCAATATCGCCTGAAATGGTCTTTTTAATCGATGGACACATCGTACATTTAAACGATCATTTTGAGACAATCGTGGTCTCACCACTGGTTCTTTTAAAAATCTATGGCCAGCTTAAGGCTAGGTCTACACGAGGAGATCCGGGGAGATAAGGCACCCCAGCCTCTTGTTTTGGGTGACTAATCTCCCCGAACCGCTTCCCCCAGCCTTGAGCCGGCTAAAATTAAAATGGCCTGTGGCGGGGAAGAGGTTCGGCGAGATTAGTCACCCAAAACAAGAGGCTGGGGTGACTTATCTCCCCGAATCTCGTTGTGTAGACCTAGCCTAAAGGTCTACTGGTAGATCCCTATATACCATTTGGACACCCCTGCACTATACCGTAGCATGCTATAAGGCTCAAATGGATCACTTTTATTATAGCATTGTTGCAGTGATATATCGCTGAAAATGTCTGCCAATTGTGATCATGACAAATGTATTGTCAACAAATCCAAGTAAAGGCAGTGGCTACCACTACTTATGCCCCACTACCACTGTTGTCAGAAGTCACTTTAAAGGGGTTGTTCAACTTCCAACACTTTCTTCAGTTCAGCTGGTCTCAGATTGTTCACCAAAAATAGACTTTTTCCAGTTACTTTCTATTTGCAAACATTTTTCTAGTATTGAAGTTTAGAGGTACATTTTCACCTTATGTCTTTCTGAATCAGCTCGGGGCGGGGGGGGGGGGCGCCGACTCTGCAAACTGCACAAGGAATATATAGTCTATTCAGCACATTTTATTAAGTAAAGTAAAAAATGAAGTTGTCCTACAGCGATGATGACACCAAGAAGCATTTGCTTTTAATGGGCACGAACCAAAAAGCACTTTAAAACATTTGCAGAATGAAGCTTTTTTCAGAAGCTATGCTAAATACTTCTCTTTGATGAATTTGTTTCCACCGCACTGCCAATTTCTATGAATAGCACCCCAAGCTCTCCTGATTACACATTTTGCTCTTTGAACAGTCAAATGACACCCAAGGCCTTTGACAATGTATTATTGAAATTTCTGTCGGCATTATCCATTATCTTCCACACTCAAAACACATTCATATTAAACACGGCCCACAATGGGAGCACGCGTCATAGGCAACAGGTTCTTTCTCTCAGCCTTTGGATAGCAAGAGCGGAAGCGGGTTATTATGCCTGGTATCTCTTCCATACAAGTTTAGGCCCATGAATAAACCATTAACCTATTGTCTCCTCTGTTAGCAGGCAGCTCAGAGGAACTATAAGTGCAGCAAATTAATGTGCATCTCTTGATAACAGCATCACTTCAAAAGCCCTTTGATAATAAGGTCTATGCAGTCTATAATCGTGGACTCAAAGGTGAATTTTGTTTCCTCTTATTTTTTATTTTCTCGGGATTTGAAATTACATTTTGTTTATGGCCACGCATGAGAAACATAGGAGGCATCTTGTAAGATACTGCTGATAAATGGTATGAAGCCCCCAACTCATGCTAATCACCTCTGCACTACTATATAAATAAAACATTTACAAATGACATATACCCAGGACTTTCTACCTTTCCCCATAAAGGTAAGGGACCTGTTATCCAGAATGCTCAGAACCTTGGGGGTATTCAGATATTTAAACTCCTTTATAACAGGTATAAAGTTTTTTTTTATAAAGGTTTTAATGAAAAAAAATAATGTACATTTCATGTTTCATTTGCAAAGGACTTTCATTATACAGCTTTTTTTTTATTTGTGGGTGACAGGTCAACTTTAAGCTGCTTTGCTTTTCATCCAGAATTTAATAGTGATCAAACATGGGCAGATTTAAGCTGCAGGTTTGGTCCCTTTAGACTGCCCAAGAGCCAAATTGTCTCATTGGCCAGATATTTCCCAGTGGGATTATCAGTGAAACACAGACTTGTTTGTCAATCTCGCCAAATGAGCGGATCTTCTCATCTATAACGACCTTTAGGTTGGATTTAATTGTGAAACATATACAGGTATGGGATCCATTATTCGGAAACCCGTTATACAGAAAGCTCTGACTTACGGAATGGTCACTTCCCATAGACTCCATTATATAGGGAAAAAATTACCCCCTCTTGTAAATTATAAGGATATTATAAGTTACCAAGGAGTTTCATGACCATATAAAAACACAAGGTCGAAGGCTGAGTATTTTTATACAGGCCATGGAACTCCGAGGTAACTTCTAATATCCTCATATTTTACAAGAGGGGGTACTTTATTTGTCATAATACACAAGTTTCAATGAGTCATGCAACAGAAATGACATCAGAACAAACCATTTATAACTGATGACATCAGAACTCACCGTTTATAAAAATATAATTTACAATTTACAGTGTTTGCTTCAAAAACACTACTATTGTTTATATAAATAAGCTGCTGTTTAGCCATGGGGGCAGCCATTCAAAGGAGAAAAGACTCAAGTTACACAGCAGATAGCAGATAAGCTCTGTAGAACATAATGTTATCTGTTATCCATTACTTCAGTGATTTTCAACCTTGTGCCTCCAGCTGTTAAGGAACTACAAGTCCCACAATGCAATGAAGGAGTCTGACAGCCACAGTCAGGCAAATGCATTGCGGGACTTGTAGTTTCTTAACAGCTGGAGGCACAAGGTTGAAAATCACTGCATTACTTATCCTGTGCCATATAGCCATTTTTCAATTTCCGCCATTGCTACTTAGCAGCTTGTTTATAGTAGTAGTGTTTCTGAAAGGACCAGTAACATCAAAAAATTAAATTGTTTTAAAGTAATCTAAACATAATGCAGTGTTGCCCTGCACTGGTAAAGCTGCAGTATTTGCTTCAGAAACAATTGTTTATATAAATAAGCTGTTGTGTAGCCATGGGGGTAGCCATTCAAAGGAGAAAAGGCTCAAGTCAAGTCATCAGCACTCAATAGTAAAATCCAGGTCCCACTGCGACACATTCATTTACATGAATATGAGAAACAACAACCTGCCAGAAAGCAGTTTCACCCTAAAGTGCTAGCTCTTTCTGAAAGCACATGACCAGGCAAAAAGACCTGAGATGGCTGCCTACAAACCATTTTAGAACTGAATAAAATACACTTGCTGGTTCAGGAGTGACATTTTATATTGTAGAGTGAATTATGTGCAGTGTAAACAGTGTGATTTAGAAATAAAAACTATATCACAAAATTCACAACAGAATCCTTTTAACTACCACATAGCTGATCTATTTTCCAGTACAGTCTTACCATGCATTCATGAACTGGTCCCATTGCTGCAGAATACCATGAGATTAAATATGGCAGCTCTCAATTATAGTATAAAAACAAATATGCAAAAGCTTGAGTCTAACAATAAGCTAGGGGCTTATATTATTCTGTATGGCTTATTTAAGGAAAGGAAATGGGAAGTATATACTGCTAAGTAAAAGAGCCAATTAACAGTGAGAGAATTATAGATTTAAGGCATCATGCATGTAATTGGCCTTTCAATTCAATTCAATTATTTGATAAGAACTATACATCTGGCAGCTTCCATGCAACTGCAGCAACGTTACTGGATCTGATTTATAACCAACATTTTTCTGCCATAAAACTGGATTAAACTGCCAGACTGGTGGATCTGATCTCCATGTAAATCAATTATTTAAAATGATAAGGACATGGGGCTCTGTGTCTGCTTATATCCGCAGATGGCAAAAGTTAATTGTGCAATGCAGAACCTTTTGGCTGTGTGATGGTAAAAGAAAAATTCATAAGAGTTTACTCAACAGCCAACAGAGGGCAGCATAGGGCTTATTTAATGTAGCCTATGTTACAGTCTTTGTCTAAAAGGATAGTTGTTTAACAACAATTAATGGACTGAAGGTTGCACAGCGCTATATATATATATATATATATATATATATATATATATAAACCCTGCACAAAGCCTAAGTTATTCATCTGAAAAAAAAAGTTCTTTACTTTTTCTATGTATAAGACCCAGTACCTCACAAGCATATGTTTGCGGGGCAAATGAGTCCATAAATCGGCTAGGGCCATCAAAATGCTTTAGAGGTCTGTATCTGCCCTACAGGTTCCCAGGTTCCCAGTTGGATAGCCTTAGAGATTAATTGACAAAAATAATTTGGATGGAGTTATTAAAGGGGTTGTTCACCTTTGAGATAAATTTTAGTATGCTGTAGAGAGTAAAAAAATGTATGTTACTGGTCCTTTAAAGGTGAACCGCTCCTTTAATAGATCTAAAAAGCTAAAGACGACTTCTATATGAAACTTTTATAAGAAGACAATGTATATGTGTGGTACAAACTCGCTTCATCAGGATCCTGATGAAGGGAGGTTGTACCCCCCGAAACGTTGATGGTTTGGTAGCATAATAAAAGGGGCACATTCCCCGACTGCAAATACTTGTGTGTGCGGATCCGTTTCTACATTCACACGGTAACATAATAGCCAGAACACTACTTCCTGCTTCACAGCTCTCTTGGTTTCCACTGATTGGTTGCCAGGCAGTAACCAAGTGACGTGAAGGGGTGGGGCACATGTGGCCCCCCTTCAAGTTGCCGTCTGACTCAGAGTTAGAGAGCTGAAAAGCAGGAAGTTGTGTTCTGTTCTTTTTCTTTTAGACATCCAGTCACTCCAGCCTTTATAGATTACATTTCTGCCTAACTATATTATAAATATCTTTTTATTTTGCACACGTTATCTGTTTATTCAGTTTTTATATTTGCACTGAAATGTTGCTTTAAGAGGGTGTAATAAGCCATAAACTCTATATAGTTTGCACAGGGTACAAACTAAGCATATAATATACAAAATCAAAGCATACAGGAAAGGATTAATACTGGTGCAGTAACAGAACAAGAGGCAAAATGTACTGTACTGTTTTCACAGGGCAGCTAAAGTAACTTCAATACAAGCCCACCAGTTGACTGATAAAGGGCATGGCAATATAATTTCATGTTATTGAAATATAAGGTTTTAGCTAGAGCCCTCCAGTCATTTTGGCATGAAAGTTTTTAGATGGTAATTATTTGCTTTACACTTTGACTCTAGAAAGCAAGCATTCCAGATGTGTTCTATTCACACATACAGAGGTGGTCTTTGGTGGATAAAATAATATAGAAATAATAATAATATAGAAATACATGTTAATAATAATAATAATAATAAGAACAGATGAGCTGGCATATTAAATGCAACATCATGCACTTAATGGAGAGCGAAGAATGTGGAGTGACAGATCATTACTTACCCGCGCTAAGCCTCCTGTGCTCTACAGAAAGCATTACAAATAGAGAGAAAGGCAGAAAAATTAGTTAGTTGCTAAGCAGGACACAAAACAATACACACATAAACAGAAGAGTATCATATCAATCATATATGATTAAACAAGTCATTAAAGGGGGAGTCAAGTCTAAAATAGAATAAGGCTAGAAATGCTGTATTTTGTATGCTTAACATAAACGTGAACTTACTGCACCAGAAGCCTAATAAAACCACAGGGTGTCACCATTGTGTAACTTTATACATCTTTAGGGATCATCATAAATTATCAAAACAGCACAAGTCAAATAATATCTGCCAGAAGCTGATACAACAAGACTGATTAATAATCAGAATAGACAGACTGCACTGGGTTATCTAAAGTGGGTAATCTAATTTTAAGTTTTTTTTTATTGTTTTATTGTTTAATATAAACTTTCTCCAACTCTGCAGAACCAGTGACTGCAGCAAAATAATCCTCCAAATAGAATCCCAGTTTATCTGTTTTAATCTGGTTCCATGATCTTTGTCCCTGCAGCTGGAGTTGGAAACAGTACAGGGGATGTTAAGGCAAAAATAAAATCCAATACAAATCTCTACACAGTTGTCGACTGCTCTACAGGGAAACAAACAAAGCTGCTTGAGTTTTGCATAGCTGGGAAGTAAGGTGGGGGGTCCCCCTGCTTTTCATCAGTTAGGGACTGTCTGATAAATCCTATCCAGAGCAAGTAAATGAAGGGAGAATTTCACTGCATACAGTCAGGTTTCTTATAAAAATGGTACACATTTTTTAATTAAAGCATATTGCAGTAAAAATGTTATTGTTTTACCTTTAGATGCCCTTTAAGATGGGAATTAGAAGCAGGAGCTTATCCTCAGGTAAAATTCATTCTGCTGCTCACTTTACTTTATCTCTGCCCTTAAGATGAGGCAAGATATTCTATATACTACAAACACAGTTATGGGCTTAAACTTTGACAATTGGAAATACATTGGGGCTCATTTATGAACACTGGGCAAATTTGCCCATGGGCAGTTACAAATAGCAGCCAATCAGTGATTAGCTTTTTGAAGCCAGCTGCAAGTAGAACAATGAATGCAGCAATCTGATTGGTTGCTATGGGTTACTGCCCATGGGCAAATTTGCCCAGTGTTGATAAATGACCCCCAGTAAGTGCCAAATTTTGCGCATAACTTCTGTAACGTAATACGCTTAACCTTGCTTTTGGCCTTGGTTGTTTGTGCTTTTGCAAAGTATGTATAGCCCCTTTTTTCTCTTCCAAGTAATATAAATTAGGTGGTATAAACGTAATCTCCTACAATGTATAATACTGGCTCCAGAGATATAAAATAAGCAATACATGTTTGGGGCCCAGTCATATTGAAACCACACTATTCCGATCTGTGTCTATGACTGCTTCCTACAATGTACAGGTATGGGATCCATTATCCAGAAACCTGTTATTCAGAAAGCTCCAAATACAGAAAGGCTGTCTCCCATAGACTCCATTTTATTGAAATAATCCAAATTTTTAAAAATTCCCTTCTTAATGATAAAACAGTATCTAGTATTTGCTCCAAACTAAGATATAATTATTGTGTTTGTTTAATGCTTACATGATTTTTTAGCAGTTTAAATGTGTTTATCCAAATTACAGAAAGATCTGTTCTCTGGAAAACCCCAGGTCCTGTGCGTTCTGGATAACAGATCCCATACCTGTAGAATATATTGTTAATAACATCTCCCATAGTATTTATGTAGCTATAGCTCAGGGATCCCCAACCTTTTTAACCCATGAGCCACATTAATAAATAAAAAGAGTTGGGGAGCAACACAAGCATGCAAAAACTTACTGGGGTGCCAAATAAAGGCTTTCATTTGGTGGCCCCTATGTGGACTGGCAGACTACAGGAAGCTCTGTTTGGCAGTAACCCGGGCTTTTATGCAACCAAAACTTGCCTCCAAGTCAGGAATTCAAAAATAACACGTTTTGAGGCCACTGGGCGCAACATCCAAGGGGTTGGTGAGCAACATGTTGCTCATGAGCCACTATTTGGGGATCGCTGCTCTATCTGTTCTGATAATAAAGCAAAATTGGTCTTTAGAAAACCATCAGTTCAGTGCTGGATAATGATGTATCAGTCAGTCTGCAAGGCTGCATACAACTCTCCAACAGGCCTCTTTCATTCAGACTTTGTGGCCTTGACTGCTACCATTACACTCAATGGCATAGTCATGCATTAACTCTGAATTAAAGTAAAGCAAGTGGCAAAACTGTTTGGGAATTAGTTTGGAGCACCTTAAAAATGTCCTATTTAGTACAGTCACAAACAAGTCAGGCCAAATCCTGCTTGTTTTATTATATCTACTCCTTGAAATACAACAATCAGTTGTGCACCTGAGGTGGTGCCTCCTTTCATGCTACCTTGACTGTCTCATAGTGGTATTTTTTAATTATGATGCTGCGCGGCCTGAAATGTGGACACATGAACATCCAGTTGTGAGCTGCGTGCAATAACAATGTCCAGCTGAGCCAACACAATTGTTTTCTTTTGTCTCACACAACAAAGGATGTTGGCAGAAGATACAATGCATGTCTTATTTATAAAGATGACATTTTTTTCTCCTTTTTTCCCCTTATGAAACATATCAGGCTGGAAGTGACCCATCCTTCCTCTGGCTGGTATTTCGGAAAATAGCTCTTGAAATAATATTTATGGTGAAAACATCAATATCAATAGTTCCAACAGATTTAGAAGGCCAGATTTCAGAGTGATGAAGCTATTTCATTCCATTCTCCTGTATCAGAAATCTTCCGCCTCCTTTCTCAACATCTACCACATAGAGAAGTGCAGCAGGTCATGCAAGGACAATCTCCTTCTGTGCTTGGGACCATTTACAAGAAAGGCACAGGGATAGTGATGAACACGCTGCTATAGTGCTTTATTATTAGCAGGTACAGGTATGGAACCTGTTATCCAGAATACTTGAGACCTGGGGTTTTCTGGACAATGGATCTTGCCATAATTTGGATCTCCATACCTTAAAGGTCGCCATACACAGGCCGATAAAAGCTGCAGACCATGTATGGGGTCCTCCACGGGCTTCCCTGATCGATATCTGGCCGAAAGTTGAGCAGATGTCGATTGGAGGGGCTAAAAATCCCATTGGATCGCATCTGAACAGATGTGGTCCTGCAATCAGATTGCCCATATCTCCATTTTGATCCAATCGTTGAGGCCTAGGGCCCACAATTGTATCAGCCCATATCAGGGAGAGAGCGGCTTGTTTGGCAACATCGCCAAACGATCAGATCTCCCAGTATTTGGCCACCTTAAGTCTACTAAAAAATGATATAAACATTACATAACCCCAATAGGCTGGTTTTGCTTCCAATAATGATTAATAATTAAATATTGGTTTGGCTCAAGTACAATATACTGTGTTATTATTACAGAGAATTAAAAAAAAATTATATTTGATTATGATGGAGTCTATGGGAGATGAGCTTTCAGTAATTCAAAGCTTTCTGGATAATGGGATTCCAGTAGTGATGTGCAGGTTGGGATTTTCCTCAACTTCCATGCTCCTTTTACAGACCTGTGGCCACTGATGATGTCAATAAAGGGGCGGGGCGAGCGTCTGTAAAAAAGTGAACCCCGGCATTTGTAAGGTCTCAACCCGGAAGATAGGGTGTGAGGACAAGTGCAACCTGCGGGTCCTGCAGGTAACATAGTAAGTTAGGCTGAAAAAAGACTCGCGTCCATCAAGTTCAACCTTTTTTTTTAATTTTTTTAATTTTAACTGCCTAACTGCTAGTTCATCCAGAGGAAGGCAAAAAACCCCATCCTAAGCCAATTTGCCTCAGGTATCGGGCCAGCCCACGCATCACTAGTTACCATCCCTGGGCCACATTCGGCCCTCAGCCGCAGGTTGGACACCCCTGCTGTATATTAACATGCCATTGTAAAAACCCAAATAAAGGCCTTCAGTGTCACAGGTCGTTTCATATTATCCACATCAACAGTTAGTTGCTTTAAAGAGAATAAGTAGAGGGCGGCTTTGGTGCTGATGAACTTGAACACTTCAATAAATTTAATTATCCCCAAATTGTCCTTAATTTGCAATGTGATATGTGACAACTGGCACTTATTCAGCAGTAAAACATATTTTTGAGTTTTTCAATAAATGCTTTTTTATTTTTGCCCTCTGCCCTTTCAATCATTTCCTGATTTACCACTGCAGTTAATGTAATACAGAACTCCAGCCAAGTGCTCAAACAGATGTCATTTTGAAATCATTTGAAAGTTATTTGGTATGAAATTGCTACTGAAATCAGTCTTTTTGAGTCAGTTGTTGTCCTCTGCACTGCGGGTATTGACTATATTTAACACTGAAAATGAAGCGAGTCAGCTCCCGTTGAGCTAAGAGTCAATCTCCACAATGTCTTCAACAAGTATTATTGTCCATTACAAGTATGTAAATCAGAGATTTGTAGGACTTGGAATATGGGTTATAGGAGAGATGACTGCAATGGTATATGTCAGGATGAGTAGTGCCAAAACAAAAAAAGAATCTTTAAAATTCTTCATATATATATACTGGAAGTTGCTTAAAATCTAAATTTTTTAATTATTTAGCTGGAGTTACAGTTTAAAAAAGCAGGAAAGATTAACATTAATTAAGGCTAATCTATTGGTAATAAACTGTCTCTGTAGCTTTTCTTCTTAACTCTTTTGGAATTTTGACCTTATTGGTTTAATTCACATTTTGTGGTATAACCAATCCACCTTTTGAATGTAACCATTTGCCAAAGGTGACCCTACTATGCTGTTGCTACATCCTCAGATCCACCATTTAAGGTGAATTTGGCACAATAATGGCTTCAGTAGGCATCAGCTAATATTATATAAATATAATAGGTTTCCAAAGCACCCTGCCACGTTAGGGTAAGCTTAGGCAAAGACAGACAAGTAAGGACACATTTTTGGAGAATGACTATTTACACCAGCTCGTAGGTCAAGTATGATGGAAATTCAGGGTCCAAACCAGTTCAGCATTTCATTATCACTAACTAAGTGGTTAACATTCAGTAGTGCCCTGCTTGTCCAGCCATGGTTATGTGCAAAATATTAAAGTTCCGCTTAGAAAAAAATATCTCAAGACACCGAACAATGAAAACTACCATGGACCAATAATAAAAGAATGCTCCAGTGTGGCTGGCTGTGAAGAGAGGTCTTGGCCTGCGTGGCAGTGCTTGCTCACTGCCAATTAATGTCTACATTTTAAAGGATGCCATAGCAACAAGGCCTTTCAAGTACTGAATTGGCAGTCTTATAGGAGGCTTTCCATTGGACATCACTGTACAAAGCCACAAACAATGGCAGCCTCCGGAAAGATGCATTGCACAGAATAATTCTATTAACCTTAAAAAGTAGCAGGAACTTGAGAAAAGAGCTGAGAAAAGAAATATCAAGTGTAATGTCCGCAGCGGGAGTCTGGGAACCCACCCAGTTGCTTTCTCTTTCTACTTTTGTGTTTGACATTTTCCCTTTAACTTCTTTTTTCTCATGCCTGTTAGATATTACTTATCCCAAGAAACTGGACACACACTGCAAATCAAGGATTAAGTCTTATGGTGATAAATTGCTTTTGCAACTTCTTGCATCGGCTTAGTGGGATGCAGGAGTACAGATCAGCAAACCCTGTTCTCATGGAAGATAAAAGTGCAAAGATAATCAGGGCCCTTTACTTGTGGTTAGTTAGAATGGAGTCTATTGCCCAAGATTATATGGATTATAAAACTATAATACTGACCAATAATGTATTCTATTTGAAAGAGTAATTGTGTAAAGCAGTGTTTCCTAACCCCTGGCTTGCAAGTAACATGTTGCTCCCCATCTTTTTGAATGTTGCTTCCAGTAGCCTCAAAGCAGATGTGTTTTTTTTTTTAATTCTTAGATTGGAAGGGGGGTTTGGTTGCATAAAAACCTCATGTGCTGCCAAGCAGAGTCTCATATAGGCTCAGTCCACACAGAGGCTACTAAATAGCCAACCACAGCCCTTATTTGGCACCCCCTGGAATTATTTTCATGTTAAGGTGGCCGTACACAGAGATATCTGCTTGTTTGGTGATGTCGCCATGAGGTGGGCAATATCGGGCTGATCCGTCCACACTTTATAATCCCCACCAGAAAATCAAATTGCTGTGGACACCCTCCACAATGAGGTTACCTTATACAGGCTGCCCAACACACATTATCACTGGATGATAAACATTTACAGGATAATTACAGTTTTAGCACTGTGCCACTCAGCCATGGCAAGGAAAGTAAGTGGCATTAAAATGAATTAATAATAGTCATTCTATTACTGAACCTAAGTGTTAAACCCCCCTTCCTCTGTGCATTACAGGAGAGCATTAGGTCATAAGGCAATTGTGAAGGTTTTGTCACGGTCGGCACCCTAAATTCAGAACTGATGCTAAGCACCCTGTTCTCGGCTCTTGCTTCCGCCTATAACAGCCACCTTTCACCTCGGGAGGAGCCCACGGCTAATCGGATGCCGCCAGGTCTAATCAGGCCGGGTTGGGGCAGGCAGAGTACAAACAAAGTCAGGTAGGAAAGGGTCAAACCAGGAGATCAATCAGGAGGGACACAGATACCGAAGAGTTGTTTTACCAGGCAGGGTCAGGGTCACAGAAGTCAGGATAGTCATTACACAAACAGTGGTCAAATCCAGAATCAGGAACAAAGCTTAAACAGGAAGGAGAAATACCTATAACGGGCAACGATCTGCAGCTCAAATGTGCCTTTTATCTTTTGAATTTTCATGCCATTGCGCGCTGATGTAACCATGCCACTGCGCATGTGCCTATAAGTATAGCAGAGGTGCGCCGCGTGCGACCTAATTAACTGGTGTGGCAATGGAAGAGGAGCGGCGTGGCAGGGGTCCTGCTGATGGCACGGCAGGCGTCCCCACCGCACCACTAGACCACCAGGGTGAGTTTTTATTACAGGTCTACCCACCCGGTAATAAATAATAATAATAATTTTTATATAATTAGGTAATAATAATATAATTATATTATAATATAATTAGGTAATAATAGCTGTTTCATAGCTATTTGGGCAGGAGGCCTAGCTGCTACCCAGATAAATGCCCCAAAATCTTTACTTAACCCTCTGTGCAGATTCAGGGATCAGAGTACACGGCATCCATCTTCTGGGTCTTCGGTAATCATGATGAATGGAGCGGTGTTTTGGTGCATGCACAGTTGGAGCAATTTCCTGGTTTGCTCATGCGCCAAAATTCACGTGAAGCGCTGGAAGTCTTTACTCAAGACTGAAAGATGGCTCCTGGGAACTCTGATCCCTGAATCTGCATGGAGTGGTTTGTAAAAAGTTAGGGGCATTTGCCAGAATAGCAGCTAGGCTGGGGGGGGGGGAAGAGGGGGTCTGTGTAGGGTAGGGTTTTTTTAACTTTTGGGTTGAGTTCTCCTTTAATCCTGCTTCACAAGAGACCCTGATGTTTCTTGGAGAAGACATTGAGCACTGGGTGAAAACACATATTTAAAGGCCCGGGCGAGTAATTCTGGCTGAACCTTCTACACACTCTCTCAGACTTTAGAATTTCATCAGTTGACCTGATGGAATACCCAGAAGAAATATCATGGCCGTGTATGAGCATGTACACATTTTGGCACTTTGGCAAGCACTGCAGGTGGACTTGGGAAAGTGTCTTGGATGATGATGGCCTCAAGTATGCCAACTTACAGCTATCCATTAAGGGAGAAAATTGGACCAGAGGAAATTGAGCTGTTCCTCTCTATGAACTCACTGTAAAAGTGTGACATCATTACTATGCTAATAGCGGCTTTATAAGCAGGTATCATTCCTTAAACCCCCAGGATAGAACTGATACCATGCATGTGACCTCATGTCACATACTTATAAGATGAGATTGCCTACGTCCCAGACCAATAAAAATAAATGCAAAACAGAAGAAGCCTTAGGGAAGTCTGCACTTCTCATTAAAACTGAAAGGCAAATCAAATTACTTTGATTTATAAATAAGTAAATCTATTTTGTTTTAGCCATCAATCCCCCCTGAAGCTTCTGACAACTTTCATTAACCAGAGCCATCCATTTTATGGGAAAGTGGGCATACTAATTAAAAGCCATTAACAGGAGACAAGGTACGTATGCCCCACACTCACATTCAGGCAGCTTGAAACAATAAATATTGATTAGATCCTCATTCAGGCTCACATTCCAAGACACTGGGAGGATATGTCTCACAATACAAATCAGTTTAAACATGAAGAAGAGAAAACAATAATTGCACCCTGTAGATCGTGGAGGACAATATATATATATATATATATATATATATATACCTGCAAAAAGAATCGGCACTCTCAGGACTGAGGCTTAGTCCAGACGGGGAGATTCGGGGGCGATCCGTCGCCTGGCGAATAGCTAGGCACCGGCGAGGCTTAAAAGTGCCGGCGCGTGTTCACACGGAGCAGCGCGATTTTTAAAATCGCTCCAAATTGCCGAGGCAAAAACAGGCAAACCCCTGTTTGTATGCAAAGTGAGAGCTAACACATAAGACAAATAAGAAAGAAAATTAAAAAAAATTATAAATATGTGCATATCAAACCACAAAATTCAAAAAGTTCAAAGAATTTCCACATATCAGTTAGTTCCAAAGTCCAATGGCTGATTGAAATCCAAATTTATTTAACTCCCCCTGAGAAATTTCCACTTAAGTAACACCAGAAACCTGCAATCTGGAGTTGACCAGCTGCTGAAAAAAGCCAATATTTCTACACAAAAAGTTGAGGTGCTGGCATTAATTTTTTGGCCAGTGCCTTAAAGGGGTGGTTCACCTTCAAGTTAACGTTTAGTATGTTATAGAATGGCTAAGTCTAAGCAACTTTTCAGTTGCTCTTCATTATTTATTTTTTATAGTTTTTGAATTATTGCCTTCTTCCTCTGACTCTTTCCAGCTTTCAAATTGGGGGTCACTGACCCCATCTTAAAAAAATGCTCTGTAAGGCTACAGATTAAGGGGGTTATTTATCTCAATATTTTCTGGGGGAAAAAATCCGACCAAATCCGCTCAGGTTTTTTCAGGTTATTTATTAACGCAATTTCCCTAAAATTTTGTTTGCAGAAAGAAATCATACAAAATACGAATTTCCCAAATTTTTGTACTTTCCACCCAAAACCCAGAAATTCACTAATCTTTCGTGTTTTTCACCTGAAAACTTTGGATTATTGCAGGAAACGCAGCACAGAACAAAAAATCATTGGGACTTCTCCTTGACAGGTCTAAGATGTCAGATTTTCGGATTCTTACTTTTCCAACCTCTGGGTTTAATAAATTCCGAAAAATTCGTGATTTTTTTAAAAGTCCAATTTATGTTTAAAAAAAAATCACAAATTTTTGCATTTAGTTTAGTAAATAACCCCCTTAGTGTTATTGCTACTTTTTAATACCCATCTCATAAACTGCTTCGGTAGCCTTCCTTCTTCTTTTGAAGCTATCCAGAAACATGTTGGCACTATATACCAGGAAATATTAAATGTAATTTCTTAAAGGAGAACTAAACCCTAAAAATGAAGAGGGCTAAAAATGTTGTGTTTTATATAATTTAATTAATTGCACCAGCCTAAAAGTTCAGCTTCTCAATAGCAGCAATGATCCAGGACTTCAAACTTGTCACAGGGGGTCACCATCTTGGAAAATGTCGGTGTGGGCTCTGAGCAGCTGTTGAGAAGCTAAGCTTAGGGGTCATCTCAAATTATCAAGCAGAAAATGAGGTTTGTCTATATATAAGTTGATGCTACATGTTTGATTATTAAATTCTGATGATAGTTGCACTGGTTTCTGTGCTGCCATGTAGTAATTACCCATATTAATTACTAATCAGCCTTATACTGTGACATTTCTATTTTATGTGTACTGTATATTACAGTGACACAAAATATGTTGTCGCTATAGAAATACATGTTAATAATAATAATAATAATAATTGTGAGTGGGTCCCTAAGCTCAGTAAGTGACAGCAGCACAGAGCATGTGAATCAGTGAATCAGCAGAAAAGAATTTGGGGATCTACTGGGACATATTTGGTGACACAGATCTTTTAGGCTAAAGGACCGTGGTTGCCTTGGGCTGGTACAGAAGCACAAAACATAATGTGCAACATTTCCAGCTACTTCTTTAGTTTAACTTTCCTTGTCCTTTAATGGGATATCAAGAGGTTTCCCCCATGTGAGGCTACCTTTTTGACTTTCTGCTGCAGAGAACGGTATATTCTTAGTGGTGAGAAGTTTCAGCTTCTCAGTCTCATGCTTTTTCCCTGCTTGTGAAATGGATCAAGGCAAAAGGAGATTCGGTGAAAATAAGAACTCTTCAGTTTTCCTGTGTTTCCCTGTTCATAGCCAAATATTTAACAAAAACCAAAAAAACTGATACTCTGATCTATTGCAGCCTTGGCTTGCATAGACAGCATAAATAAGCTGTTACTAAAGCATTAACTCATTAGTACGGGAAATCTATATATATTATTTTAATGCTTATTTATTACATTGAAAAGGGTTTCTGGTGTGGGAACTCATGTTACAGAGCAACACAACATATACATACTATTTACTCTAGAACAAATGCAACCATTTCCATTCCAAGGAACTACCATGGAATTGCCTAAAACATTAGGAGCACCAATGGTTGCAGTCCCTGGTCTAACAAATGATAGGCAGCCAGTCCTGTAATGGCCTTGAAATCTAGAGATGTGATGATCTAATCTCTACAGAATTATAGCTTTACTAGAAAGGACCAACATTTTGTGCAACACCGATCACAGATAAAAGAAAATATTGTGATTCCCAGAATACTCAAAGTGGCCATTTATATGTTACAAATGAATTAATGGCTCAAAGAATAAAGGGCACAATAGAATCAATCACCCAACACACTGCTTCAAAGAATCACCAGCAGCACAAAGGAAGGATAACAGCCATGGGGGGCATGGAGTGACACTATGGTGACTGCCAAATTCTGTAGGTTTGTAAAGAAGAGAACTACAAAGAGACACAAAAGTTCTTTATCTTCTGCAACATTTCTGCCTGCATATACCTAACATATCAGCCCACCACCCTCTCCAAAAATGTTCAATTACTTTTGTGGAGAAATTGTGATTTACGTTTCTAAAAACACTCAAGGGCCCTTTACAGTAGCTACCACAGTCTAAAAACCGCCAGTGTAATGTACAAGTAACAAAGTCTTTATGCTACTTGTTGACAAAATGCAATCTACAAAGTGCAAACAGATAACTGTGAATAGGAGCATTGAGGTTATGCAGTTCTCTCGCTCTTGGCCTGGTACTTCTTGCACTTCACATTATATTCACGAGTCTTGCCCTTGTGGAGGTCTAAGGGCACAAACACAAACTCAGATTTGGGGAGATTTAGTTGCCTCTTCTTCGGGCGACTAATCTCTCTGAACTGCCTCCCACAAGCTACAATCTAAATCTCCGGCGGGATGGCACTTGGATCTCTTCATTTTCTGAAGTCGCCAGAAGTTTCCTTGTGAGGCGACTTCGGAAAACAAAGTGCTCCGAGTGCCATCACTATTAATAACATTCATAGTAGCAAAAAGAATCACTGTTTCTTGGAAAGGGGCTCCAGCTGAGGGGTAGTGTGTATAATCAGGCAAAATAGCCTAACACTTGGAGCCTAAATTATTACATTTCTATTTTGGGGGGCTCACACAATTATGTCTACAACTATCATGTTACAAAAAGAAAAAGTGATCAGGAAAACCAACTTGCTTTAATGTTTAAAACAAAACCACTGACTTTTATGACATCTCAGTAGGTTTTAGGTGGCAAAATATAAAGTCTTTATTCGTTTACGATTTCCAGTTGATAAATCGCAAAAGTCTGGCAGCAAACGCAATCTTTGTGGTGACTTTTTCAGGGGGAAAATTGCACATGATTTTTTGCCACAATTTTCTCAAATAGCAGCAATGAATCAAACTCAAAATTCTAATAAATTGGATTCTAAGATGCAGGGCTGTCCAAACTGCAGCTTTTAGGTGCTGAAATACAAAATGTGACAGGATCCGGGTGTGTTTCTGTGATTTTAGCCACCTGAAGCAGCCTTTCAGATGCCACCCCACCCTTACCTTTCCACCAGAGTGGGTCGAGGGGTTGCCGCATCGCTACTGAAGAGAACACAATTGAGCTCTCTCCACTAAAAGAGCTGAAATTATTAGAAAATCTGAATTTTGTCTCTTACCAGGACAGGCTTTTTGTTGCCCCTGGTAACCAACCGGCTGCTGCTGCCTGAGGCGAGTGCAGCAGCCCCTCTACGAGGACCCCTAGTCCAACAGTGAGAAAGCTGCAAGAAATATGAAGCCCCCATAGTCATTATTTTGCCTACTCCCCACCTCTACTTAGGGTGGTGGCAGACAGAGAGATTGGTTGCCCAGTGACAAATCTCCTCTACCACGGGTGACTAATCTCCCCGAAATGCCTTCCCGCCGGCAAGAATGGCATTCGAATAACTTTGTTTTTCCAATTCACCAAAAGTTGCCTCATTCTAGCTGGCAGGAAGGCATTTCAGGGAGATTAGTCATCCATGGTAGAAGAGATTTGTCACTCTGTCTGCCACTACCCTTAGGGCTGTTGTGCTGGCAAATGATGATTAGAAAAGCATTAACAAGGCCCTCTCCTAAAGGGTTAGGACACACTGGGTGATTTGGGGGGATTGAGTCGCCTGGCGATCTCTGAGGCAGCACACAGACAGACCATCATGAAATGGTGTTTCAAGTCAAGAGATGTAAAAGGGCAATATTTACTTAAATATATATATATACCTGGTAGTTAAGAACTATCTGTTGCTCAAAAATTCATTTTCGTGGTATAGTTTTCCTTTAACTTCCCAAATGTGATCGGGGTCCAGGTGCTCAAGCCCCACACCATCAGCTTGGGGAGGCAAACATGATGCAAATATAGTAAGATAGGCTCGCACAAACCGGACCACACTCCGTTAGTAGATGCATCTAATAACGGAGTGTGGTCTGGTTTGTGCCAGTCTCTCTTAATATATTTGCCTCTCTTGAAATGTCCTCACCTTAGAGCGGACATTGCTTTTGCATAAATATACATTCAATACATTAAGAGCCATTAAAGCTCCCCTAACCGCTTATGTTTGACTCAACAATAGCCATAGCAACAGACACCGAAGCCACAGAATGGAAAGAAATTCTCCAAATCTCATTCCCCTATGGGTCATGTTCAAGATCCCAACTTTAGTACAAAGCAAACATTGTGCTCCATACTTTCCCTTTATTTACTTTAACTTTTGCTGCCACTTACATTAGGCAGACTTTATATTGTCAGCACACTAATAATAACACCTGAAACCAAGCAAAGCACACATCATGTAAACAATTTTTTTATTAGTGATGAACTTGGTTTTAATTTTCCAAAGAAACAGCTTAAAATGGATTTAATTTTAACTGTCTTCTTTCAGCATAAATTAATATGTACCTCCCCCAATTTATGCTCTACTGTGTTGATTCCAAACACTTGGAACATTGTATGCAAACTCCCTTCCATCTGCAATCCCTCCCTTTCATGGTCCCAATCTCACAGTCTGTGGGTCCACACAATAGTGTCCTATGTTCATAGGGGAATGCTGCCCTCTGGGAAGTTCTCCAGCACTGGCCTTCTCGTCACAGTAAATAATAAAGGGCCCGTTTGTACTGGCACACTGGCTATGCTGCTGTCTGAATCTCACAGGGAGGGGGGGCGATAAGAAAAAGGTTGATCACTAGACATCTTTCCATTGGGCTTAAACGAAATGTGAGACTGAGGCAAAGCTCAACCTGGGAGAAAAATTAGGGCAATGGCAAATGTCCACAGAAGACATTATCAAGGCACAGACAGAGCGGGACAGCATGAAGTGTAAGCTCTATCTTATCTAATCTTTAATGCGCCCCACTTATAATAACCTATACATGCACCTTGCACCAGATGACAGATGCACCATTTAGTGGTTAAAGCTCTGAGAAGCCTGATATTTCCCTTAATGGCACATTGTTGTACAGATTAACATAATTTACAATTGCCTGAACACAGAATATCATTATGTTTAAATAGTGTCGTTTTGGTAGAAGTGATATAGCTATCTTTGGAAAAGGTTACATCCATTATACATTTTCTGGGACCAGTGTGACTTTCTGTACCCAGCTGCTGAGAGAAACATGGCTGGGATTCTAGTCACTGCATCTGAATTAGAATAACAGTTGCACAAGATTCATGGCAACTTCAATTAATCATTCTCTGAAAAGGTTATTCGCAGCTCTGCTGAAATCAAAGCCAACATACATCGTAATAAAACAACGAAATGTATTAGATGTACCTAGCTTTTTTTTAGTTAATGTAATATAGTATGCACATTTTTGGTTTGCTTTTAGGGGAAGAGAAACAAATGCATCACCTTTACCAAAGTGACTGAGATCCCAAAGCTGATTTAGTAACATACAATAAGTGGTAAACACACCTATCACCCATGAGCTGGGCCACATAAAGATGAGCCAGTTGTTAAGACCCTATTACATTGTCCCTTATTAGAGCAGGGACCTAGGAAGAGATGTTGGGTGAGAATCTTGAAGGAGTAAAAAGTAGTTTATATATTGTATATAATGTAGTGCCTACACTGAAGATCTTTAATTTTTATCTTAAAGGAGAATTCAACCCTTTATTAAATACTTGTACCCTAAATAGACCCCTCCCTCCTCCCCCACCCAGCCTACCTGGTAACCTGGGCAAATGCCCCTATTTTTCTAATTACCCCATAGTACAGATTCTGTCCTCCCCATTTTCTTTTCCTTGGTCTGCTTCAGAAGCAGAGCGTGTTTTTGGCGCATGCGCAGTTGGAGAAATCTGCCTATTCCAAAGAACTGTGCATGTGCTGAAAGTCGCCAAAGTTTTCGGCGCATGCGCAGTTGTTCGGGATAGGCAGATCGCTCCAACTGCACATGCGACTAAACTTCGCTCACTACGTGAAAACCAAAGAAAACAAGATGGTGCTTGTGAACTCCCAAGAACAGAATTTACATTTAGGTGTAATTAAAAAATTA
>CM044444.1:68946025-68982777 GCA_024363595.1 Xenopus borealis
ATTCGAATCAAATTTTGGGCTATTCAATAGTCGAATTTTGCAAATTCGATGGTCGAAGAAGTCCAAAGAAAATTGGAAACTCGAATTGGAAACTCAAATTTTTTTCCATTCAAATCCTTCACACGAATTTAGTAAATCTGCCCCTTAGTATTGATTGCTATTCTCATATGTAGCAAGGAACTGTTATCTGGTTACCTTCCCATTGTTCTGCTGATGGGCTGCTGTGGGTGGGGGTTGGGAAAAGGAGGGTGTGATATTACTCCAACTTGCAATGCAGCAGTAAAGCGTGACTGAAGTTTTTCAGAGCACAAGTCACATGACTGGGGAGACGTGGGAAACTGACAATATGTGTAGCCCCATGTCAGATTTTAAAATTAAAAAAAATCTAAAAATGGATTTGAGTGCTGGAGCAGCAACAATAACCTGAAAATGCTAGTGAAGATGCTTTCACGTTAAACACAGTTGTAAATACTCCGATGTTACAGATATCCTCATAGCTGACAGTTTATTTCAAATACAAATATGACGGCTACATGTGAAAGAGATGCAGACAGGAAGTGTATCAAACCAAAAGTTATGTTTAACAGGTCTCTAACAGATGCAGCCAATAATTGAATTTATTTATTTCTCTCAGTTTGTATAGCGCTGAGATGGTAGACAAAGCTTGTTGATCTTTTTTGTGGGATTACCTAAAATAACTGAGCCTCAGTGTGAACATACAAACACCTTACAGAAAGTGCTCTGGTTAGAATTGAACTCAGGCCCCAGTGTTACCAGGCAGCAGTGCTAATTAATATTATGCTTGTGGTGGCACAGATGCAGCTACTCTGGGCCCACCCATATACAGTATAACTATTAAAGGAACAGTAATGAAAGTGTTTAAAAGGAATGACAATATAATGCAGTGCTGTGCTGCATTGGTAAATGTTTTGTGTTTGCTTTAGAAATGCAACTATAGTTTATATATAGAAGCTGCTGTGTAAGCACAAGGGCAGTCATTAAAGGAACTGTAACACTAAAAAATGAAAGTGTTTTAAAGTAAAGAAAATATCATATAGTGTTGCCCTGCACTGTTAAAACTGATCTGTTTGCTTCAGAAACACTACTATAGTTCATATAAACAAGCTGCTGTGTAGCAATGGCGGAAATTGAAAAATGGCTATATGCACAGGATAAGTAATGGATAACAGATAGCATTATGTTCTACAGAGCTTATCTGCTATCTGCTGTGTAATTTGAGCCTTTCTCCTTTGAATGGTTGCCCCCGTTGCTACACAGCAGCTTATTTATATAAACTATAATAGTGCTTCTGAAGCAAACACTGCAGTTTTACTAGTGCAGAGCAACACTGCATTATATTTTGATTACTTTAAAACATTTAAATTTAATTTTTTTATGTTACTGATCCTTTAAAGCTGGAAAAAAGAGAAACCACAGGACACACAGTAGATAACAGTTAACACTGTAGTATACAGTGTGATTCTTCAGAACATATCTATATGCTACTGTGTATCCTGTGCTTGAATGGCTGTCCCAAGGCTACACAGCACCCTGTTTATATAAACTATTGTTGTGTTTCTAAAGCAAACACACCAGATGAACCAGTGCATGGCTACAGTTCAATGTATTGTCATTCCTTTTAAACATTTAAAACATTTCCAGCTATTTTTGTGTTCCTCAACTAGTGAATAGTCCAAATTTGATTTCAAATTTTCAAAAAAATTTGAAACCTCAAATATTCGAAATTTATCATGTACTGTCTCTTTAAATAATCAAATTCAACCATTCACCATCTAAAACCTGCCGAATTGCTGTTTTAGCCTATGGGAGACCTCCTAGAACCTAAAAGGAGTCAATAAGTGGGCTCTGAAAATCCTAAGTTTTTTTGGGAAAAATGTCAAAGCTGAATGCGCTAAAAATTCGAATTGATCGATTCCAATTTGGACTTATCTAATTGAAAACTGACCTATTAGATCAAAAACGTAACTATTCAATCGAAAAAAAAATTTTGATTTAATTTAAGTTGGTCTTTTTTTATTCAAATTTTGTAGTTTTTGCACTTCAAAATTCGACCCTTGATAAATCCACCCCTTAAATTGTTGGTGTTACTGTTCCTTTAAGTTCCGAATATGGAAATATATGACTATTCAGCATTTTTCTGAAAAATAGGGGCCCAAAATATCCTGCACTGGAAGCCTGTTTGTTCCCCATTTGCAACATCTCTTTCCTCCAAATCAATTAATATTGTTTTATTTGATTCTGCTTAACCACGGTCACTGCTTATCTGCCTAGTAAATAGTTGGAGAATCTTTTACCTGTGAACTCAGAATTCTGTGTGAAACTCACTGAACATCTCTTCTTTTCAGATAAGTCTATCAGACATAAAAAAAAACTCAGCTCTCATTACTGCAAGCAGACATTGCACAAGAGGTCCTTTTATGAATGATAGGTGACTTGCTGAAGCACATAATTTCCCTGTTCCTCTCCTGCCATTACTAATACGCTGAAGCTGTATGAATTACATTGATCTGAAATTATGAAACTAATGCAAAGAATGTCATAAGATTCCCAGACTGGTCCCCAGCATGAATAATGAATGTGAGACGGATACATTAACCCATGCATGAACAAGGGAAAGACTGAACATCTATCTGCCCACACATGCACCTTTCCCCCATTCGTCCCACTGAACAGCAAAGTTTTACTACATGCCTATTTAACACTGTACCAAATACATTCACTTTTGTCTCCTCATTCATATCAAGACGATAAAGAGCATGCACATTATGGCTGAGATAGTACAGCTGATCAGAGTTCAGAAATATGGAGTGTACATGGTTAACAGGGCTCATGATGCTTCCCTCCCACTGGTATTGTCTAATGAACAGTAAGACAGTGGCTGGAATCCTACAAACTAAATTCCATGAAAATGGCTTGTGATCACACCATTCACTGCTTAGGCCTCTCCTGGCTTCCTTTTTTCTCTTTTGCACACATAGATACTCTCTGTAGCTTACCCTTGTAGTAATCAATAAAATACATTCATTTTTTGTAATTATGATGCTTGCATTCAAACGTTCCATAGATAGCAATAGGAACAACATCCTTAAAGGGATACTGACATGGGAAAACATGTTTTTTTTCAAAACACATCAGTTAATAGTGCTGCTCCAGCAGAATTCTCCACTGAAATCCATTTCTCAAAAAAGCACAGGTTTTTTTATTTATTTAATTTTGAAATCTGACATGGGGCTAGACATGTTGTCAGTTTTCCAGCTGCCCCAAGTCATGCGGATCTTTCAGGGATATGCCCACTAACATCAGGGCTATCAAGGTAATCTGAGCATTCGGCCCTAGGGATCAGATTGCTACAAAGAACAATGGGCTCCAATGGGTCGGCTTGCGGAAAAATGAAACCTTCCTGATCAATATCGTGGTTTTGTAAAATAATGACAGTTGTTATCCAGCGGCAACTGCTTTGTAGTAATCGTCCATGTCACTTTCTATGGTGGAACATTGATCAGAAAAAAAACAGCCTACTAACCTCAATCTCATTATTCACCACAAGTGATCAATGGACCAGAAGCTTTATTGAATTTGCTCTCAGCGACGTAGATGCAAAGAGATTGTTTTAGGGCCATCTTAAGCCAGCAATGACAAAGACAAGTAAAGACAACAGAAACAGCCAAGGACAATGGCATGGTCACACTCTGCATGTCTGTGTTCAATAGATTCTTGTACATATTACTATATAAACATTACCCTAAAAGTTGGCAGCCCTTTATTTGATACCAATCTAGCTCTTCTAAAGAAGATGACCATCAGCGTTACCTAATCCCATAATACACCAATATAACAATCTTCAAATACCCTTCTTGACCAGTAATGTCAAATAAGATTTTCAAATTTGCCCAACCCACAAATCGACTCATATCCATAATAAATGGATTTTGGTCAAGATCGTTGGTCCATCACTCACATACACCATAAAACTGTGTGCATCTTTAAAAATAACAGGTACAGTATTATTTTGTATGCGAGGAAAGCTTCTCTCTCTCTATGCCAGCTCCTATACATACAGATGAAGCCACTTGGATTGTGTGTTTGGCACAGAATAACTAGTCAGACATCACACTTTTCCCATTTAACACAGAAAATTGTGTCACAGCATCCTATTTAATTAAAGTGTTCATCATTGTGAACAATGGGGCTTTGGTATGCTAATGAAAAGGTTAACTGCATAAAATGAGTTAAGATAACTTTAGATAACACAGTTTCTTCAATTAGTCCTGAGTCACGATGTATTTAACACTAGTGATGGGCCAATTTATTCGCCAGGGGCGAATTCCCGCGATTTGCCGCTGGCGAATAAATTCGCGAAACGCCAGCAAAAATTCGCCAAAAAAAAAAACGAGTTGCGCTGTTCCTCTGGGTATTCCAGTTTCCTTCAATGCTTCAAAGTCATAGAGGCAAGTCCATTGGCTCTGATGAAATTCTCCACACTATGGGGCCGATTTACGAATTTCACGTGAAATGAAGTTCGATCGAATTAGATCGGACAACGATCGTACAAATTTTTTCGTGAAATCGTAAAGTAAAATTTGGCCTCTCCGATCATCGAATATCGAATAGATAGAATGATCGGATATTCGATAATTCGATGATCGAAGGATTTAAAATTTTATTCGACTGCCTACTTCGCCAGATTGAACCTATCGAATTGTAATAGAAGCCTATGGGAAGCTGCCCTGCTCCAATACCATTCGTACGATCGTAGCGTTCGAATCGTACAAATTTTTCAGATGCTCAAAGGAAATTTCACGATTTTTTCGTAAAATCGAACTATCAGTATCCGATCTTACAAATTCATTGAGAAACCGGATATCGGTCAAAATGATAGCCTAAAACAATTCGATAAGCATTCGATGGTCGAATACTTCTTGAATTGGGAATTTGGTCGAGCTAATTATGGGGAATAATAGTAAATTTGCCCCTATGTGTACATGCGATAGAGTAGAATCTAATTTCTACTGGGACAGTATCTGATGTAAAGCATGAACAATCTATTCAGAAGTGCTTTGGGGCTATATAAATAAAAGACAGAAGCATGTACAGATAACAGAAGAGATTTATTTTTTTTCTGGCAGCAGCTACTCAAACAACCCCCAGTAAATAATATCCTGCACATAGCTCAGAATGTTGGCGAAGAGTTTGCAAGAAAAATATTCCCAAAAAGGTATAGTTTTATAGACAAATATAAGGGCAGAGACAAACACGGCAATTCAGGGAGATTAGTCACGCAGCAACAAATCTCCTATTCTTCTGGGCGACTAATCTCCCCTAACTAGCTCGCCTGCCTTCAGATCACTTCGTTTTCCGAATTTGGCCGAAGTTACCTCAGAAGCGGGTGAAGCGCTCAGAGTGCCATCCCACCGGCGATTTTCATTTTAGACGACGGGATGGCACTCAGAGCCCTTTGTTTTCTGAAGTCACCCGAAGTTTCCTCATGAGGCAAATTTGGGCGAGTTTGGAAAAAGAACCAATCCAAGTCCCATCCCACCCACAGATTCCTACAAAGTGAAAGTGTGTTTTTTTTTCCTGCTGCCGTTTAAAGGAGAATTCAACCCATAATATATAAAACCCTACACTACGTAGACCCACCTCCCTCCCACCCAGCCTACCTACCATTTACCTGGTACCCGGGGCAAATGCCCCCTAACTTTTTACTTACCAGTAGGAGCAGATTCTGTCCTCGGGAGTTCACGGCAGCCATCATCTTTTCTTCGTTATACTTCGGAAGCTGACCGGCAGTTGGAGTAATATTTCGGTCCCGAACAACTGCGCATGCGCCAAAGGTCATGAGTATTTCAGAAATTTTTTAGAAATTTCCATGACTTTCAGTGGTGCAGATATTTGGGACCGGAATATTACTGCATATGCACCGAAAACGCTGGTCTGCTTCAGAAGTCTAACAAAGAAAAGAAGATGGCTGCTGTGAACGTCAGAGGACAGAATCTGCTCCAACTGGTAAGTAAAAAGTTAGGGGTGTTTGCCCTAGGTACCAGGTAGGCTGGGGGGGAAGAGAGGGGGGTCTAAGTTTTTATGTTATGGGTTGAATTGTCCTTTAACAATCATATTCTCTTACATCCAAGCATCAGAGGGCCTACAGACCCAGCCCATAACCGTCCATTCACATATAGAATACATGAGTTATAGTGCTGAGATCCAACCTTGCAGCCTTGGAGACCGGGAAAATATTAAAAGCTGCAAAGAAAGAATCCCAGGCAGCAAACAAAGAATACATGTACAGAAAACCTAGGGAAGAACCTTCCTAAAAATAACTAAACTCATCATTTTAACACTTCAGGCATTTTTTTTATTAAACCCTAAGCTAAAGCTAAAGCTTTCAGAGCATTCTACATCACTAAGACACATGTTATAAGTCATAATTCTGTATATGCCTGGTGTTTTTAGAATTCACAGCAATGCAGGCCTTAAAGGAGAAGGAAAGGAAAATTTTGATTACTACCTCATCGTGTTCCCCACCAGTACCTCTCCTGAAACGCTGTACTATAAGCTGCCATATAACTGCTATAGCTGTGCAGTTAAATCCCAAAGTTACAGCACTTGTAAGGCTTTGGCGCCGCCATTTTCAAATCCGCAGGTCACTTCCCCTCATACCTCATTATCAGAGAGCATGCGCCTCCTTCCTGACCCCATTACGTATCAATGCACGCATTCTATGGAAAACATTTTTTTATAAAGCATGTATTTCACTTTAAGGATGATTTACAGACCTCAGAAAGACAGGCAAACCCGCTCGTTGTAATCCCTTATCAGCTCCTGCGCTCGCTTGCTGAGAAACTGTGAATGAAATGCCGAGCGAGCGCAGGAGCTTCAAAGCTTCACTCCCGATTGGTACATGAATTAATGGGGCTGGAGCACAGAGGTCAACGATGACGTCACCATAAGTCACATGACCAGAAACAGAAATCTGCACGGCACTGTAAGAGATTATACAGAACATGCGCAGGGCACTGCTGTAAGCTACTGCGCATGCCTATGCCCTAGTTACAGCTTTTTCTTCACAGTAGACAGGGTAGGTGTTTCAATACAAGTTCTGACTATTTTTAAAATCGAATTCAACTTACATAGAAATGAAATAAGTAACTATTGAATGGTTAATGTCAAAGATAAGATAATTTGCTTGGCAATAGTTATAACTTTATTTTATTTTTGACTTTCCTTCTCCTTTAAGACTTATCATTATATATCTGAGATGGACATAATTATAGAAAAGAATAGTGGCTGCTGAGTTAGAATCTGCAGTGTGCTTTTCAAGCTCTCAGTAAGAAAGGCCAATTGCATGTATTAATGTCAAATCTATAAGGAAGCAATGTACCCCTAGCAATGATTTTTATGACCATAAAAAACTTGAGGCCACAGACCATTTCTAAAATCCTCATATTTAAAACAGGGGTTACATAAATTTCTACAATACACACTTAAAAACGAAACTTTAAAAATGAGTAGGGCTTGCTCCTGACTCCAATGAGACCAGTTCTTTGGCACATGCTGATTTTTGGATAATGATATTTGATTTTCTTTGAGATTACAGTGAGTAAAAAATGGTACGACTGAAAGATCTGAGCAAAATAATGATTAGAACAAAAGTGTTCTAAACATGCCCCTGATCGTAAAGGCAGCAATGTGCGCCCACAGACTATGGGGAGCAATTTATCTTTCTAGCTCCCAGATCTCTTTCAATAACTATGTTCCCATGTTAATGTATGCAATGCAAGCAGAGGTATTTTCTTTGAAGTGGTAAATCACTTGTTTAGACTGCAGAATATACCTGCAGCAGAAAATATTAAATCAAACAAAGCCTTACGTCTTTGCAGATGCCCACTTGGCTCTTCAAATTACCCTGTAAATCATTAATTATGTCTTTCATCTTGTATGACAATACTTTGAGCAACCTGCACATATTTAAGTTATCATTGGTCACAGGTGATAAAGAGGTCTGCTTAGCATGAAAAGGATATTTGAGATGCAATGCTAGAAGGCAGGTTGTGCTGAGATATGGACAGAACTCTTGTTACAGAACAGAACTTCATCCACAGGAGAAGATTTGGGGAGATAAGAAGTCTCAGCGACAAATCGCCGCTTCTTCGTTGAGACAATCTCCCCGAACTGCCTTCTCCCTGCCCTCCGCTGGCTAACAAGAAAATCGCCTGAGGCAATTCACATGCAGCGCTTCATTTTCTGAAGTCGCCCGAAGTTTCCTTCAGAAAATGAAGCGCTGAGTGTGAATTGCAGCTGGCGATTTTCGCCGGTGGAGGGCAGGGAGGAGGCAGTTCGGGGAGATTGTCACCCCGAAGAAGAGGCGATTTGTCGCTGGGCGACTAATCTCCCTGAATCTGCTCATTTGGATGAAGCCTTACTTAGGGCACTGGTAACATATATATTGTATATTAATAAGATTATATAGTAGTATATGGTAGTGGTAAATGTAAATTAATTGGACTAACTGTATAATCTTGAAAACATTTCACCACTCATCCAAGCGGCTATTTCAGATCAACAGTAGGCAAAATACTACTTCTCACAAGCTCAGCCTTGACAATAAACAGGGCACTAGTCTAAGCAAAGCTGGGAGAAAAAATATGGCAGTTGAACATAAGTTACTCTTAACTAGTACTGCTGCAACACACTAGAACACATCATCACAATGATATATGTAAAGGTTTGGATGTCTTAAGAAAACTTGAAATACAGACTAAGGAAACAACTTGTATGTCATCAGGCTACACACAAAAAATACACCAATTATGTTAAATTCAAGTGAAATTATTTCTCCCTAGACATTATTTGTTCCTAGAAATAAGCATTTATTCTGGTTAAAAACAAAACATATTTTAGCAATTACCACTGATGTAAAGGTATTCATGGGTTTCACTTGCAAAATGTTTTCTTTGAAAGTCTGGAAAACCCCAGACGATGAATGCATAGGTTGATGGGAAAAACAGTTTTTTGTAATGGGTGTGACAAGCATATTTGCTCCTTTTGTCCTAAGCAAAACAATATGTTTTTGTCCTAAGCAAAACAATATGTAAATAAAAAAATTGAAAAAAAGATTGACAGCTGGTGACCGCCTTATGAAAATTTGAAGGAAGGCACACATTAAAAAAAAACCTACAAAATATAAATACCAGAGCATGCTATAACATATGAAATGTTAAGGAACAGTTCAGTGTAAAAATAAAAACTAGGTAAAAATAAAAAAAAAATTCTAATATAGTTGGCCAAATATCCAATCTATAAAGGCGACAGTACAAAGCAGATCAGAACACAACTTCCTGCTTTTCAGCTCTCTAACTCTGAGTTAGTCAGTGACTTTATGGGGCGCCACACAGGGCATAACTGTTCAGTGAGTTTGCAATTGATCTTTCGCATGCAGCTCAGATTCAAAAGCAAACAGTTATGGCCCATGTGCCCCTCTTCAAGTCGCTGATTGGTTGCATACCTCCCAACTGTCCCTTTTTTGGAGGGAAAGTCCCTCTTTTGACAGTTCAACCTGCAGTCCCTCATTTGTACTGGAAAGTCCCTCTTTTCTCTGTGCTGAACAGCCAGAAAAAGAAACAAAGTTTCTAACTTAATTAGCTAACAGGTGCAAATACGATACTTCGTAACAATTTTGAGATAAGAAAATAAGTAATTAAAACAGGAGAAATATTTTGAAACTTTCATAAAATGCCAAATTTTGTAAAATGAACATGGTAATTAGGGGGTGTGGCACAAAATGGGCATGGTCAAACATTTAGCAGCGCTATTTGCGAAAACAATTTTTTGTCCCTCTTTTTACTTCCAAAATTTTGGAAGGTATGTGATTACTGCCTAGTAAACAATTAGTGGAAAGCAAGAGAGCTCCAAAGCAGGAAGAAGTGTTCTGGCTAGGCTATTTTGTTACACATCCAGCCTTTTTACATTACTTTTTTGGCTAACTAACTATATTAAAAACATGTTTTATTTTGCACAGCCTATCCATCTGCTTAGTTTTTATTTTAACACTGAACTGTTCCCTTAAGGTGAACTAGTCCTTTAAAGCCCCCTTAAAGTCATGTCACTATAAGTCTCTTTGCAACAAATTTTTGTTCAAGGATAATGCAATTTTGTTATTCAGCTATAATTTTAATAAGCAAATTAGGGGTTGGACTTGGTTTGGTATTGGGTCAACTCTTTTGTGCAGGATTTTGCATCCATACTATTTTTATTAACCATTTTACCAGTTTAACAGTTTAATGTAGATTATCACTATTCCAAACATATACAGAAGTTATTAAAAATGGTTTCCCTAGACACGTGCTGCTAATATATGTTCTATTCATCATTCACAATATTCTAATGCTTCTGTTCTGTTGTCTGAAAAATCAATTATTTTAAATGCACAGGAATCCAACCAATACAGACATTCTCAGAATCTTCTTATTAATGTTCAGTAGCTAAAAACCAGAGTCACTGTGTTGCAAGACTTTACTTGTCCTATTGAGACCACCTAATTATTAGGTAAAAGAGCTGCTTTGCAAGGGTGGTCATTAGAGGGAAATCCTCTACATTAGGCACTATGCCAATATTCAAAAAAAGAAGAAAAAAGGCACCTTTGCATGTATCTAATATAAGTAATTATATTAAGCATATTCGGTATATTAGATATACAGGTATTGGATCCCTTATCCAGAAACCCATTATCCGGAAAGCTCCGAATTCCGGCATGGCCATCGCCCATAAATTCAATTATAGTGAAATAATCCAAATTTTTAAAAAATCATTTCCTTTTTCTCTGTAATAATAAAACAGTAGCTTGTACTCGACCCCAACTAAGATGTAATTAATCCTTATTGAAGCAAAACCAGCCTATTGGGTTTATTTAATGTTTACATGATTTTCTAGTAGTCTTAGGTTATGAATATCTAAATTACGGAAAGATCCGTAATTCGGCAAACCCCAGGTCTCGAGCATTCTGGATAATAGGTCCCATACCTGCACCATGACCTGGATGAATGAAAATCTTAAATCAACCTTTGCATGTGTTCACAGAAAGTTGCCAATTCACCTAATTCCTAAGCCCACCTTGATTTGCCCTAGGAATGCTGCAAATTTAGTGTCAGCAGCCACTGTGATAGAAACAGCTTCCAGAAAAATCTAGCACCAGATCTAGAATGCTAGAATGTGTAGTTAAGGATGCAAAGAATATCGTCAGTTGCCTATAGCTTTCTATCAGTTTTCATCATGGAAAGCAAGAGTTCTGTTTTGTTATCTGAGTGTGTCTGCATTGTCTGAATTCATCTACACCACTATCCTCATTTATATTTCAGCTGCATTTAAATTATTAATGGGCATTTGTTTTTAATTCACATTTGGGAAAGAACTTCCACCAGGTGCTAAATTGCATAATATAAATATTAGTGGCACCAATAAGAAAGAAGCCCAGCTGCTATGCATATAGTGTGCTCCTGAGGGAAAAACTGTTAAACAGAATTCATATGTGCACATTTATTTTATATCCTACACTGAATTATTCAGTTGCGAACAGTTGGCCCCCAGCAATCTTTCACATGGTGTTTGGCATTGGGTATGTTACTTTAAAACTCATATAACTATTGTTGAAACCCTAACCTCCTGGAACATGGCCAAGCTTGTAACAAAGTCTCAGAGCTGCCACCCCAACAGTCTATTCATTCGATTGCCAAGTAGCCATATAATCTGGGATTTGTTTCATTTTTCGAGCACTGACTTACAGAACAAACTTCATGCAGACATAGTGTAATTCTGACACAAGTATGGCTCTTCGATCAACACGAATGCAGTCTGCAATACTTTATTGTATTTTCAGTTTCCTTTGATGGATATTATAATATAGAAAAAGCTACCAAGACAAGTGTCTATGCCAGTAGGGAAAAGCCAATCTGCTCCTGTCCACCCCTTGTTGTGTGCACATTGACAGGAATATGCAGTAGCTTAGCATTTATGATCCAGAATCCACCCCATTATAAGACTTTTGGCACACAAAGTCAGTGAGCAGAACACTGGTCTCTACCACATACAGGCATGGCATAGAGTAATGATAAAGTATCTTGCCAATCCACTGCACTGCAAAAGGATTTTTATGATTTTTGGTAATTTATTTGCCAGGACCTCAAATTTTTTTAATTCAGTTGGCTAAACACTAGGCATTAGCAAAATTGTGGAAAAGTGCTGGGATTATTCCAAATGCTATATAGAATATTGTATTTAAGTAGATACCTAATTCAGCCGTGTGCAGCTGTTTTAGCAAAGAACAGGGCAGCAGAGTCCACTGCAGTATATCATTCACAGTGAAAGCCAGAATTGATACTAAATAAAATAAGTGCATTTGAAACAATAACCTTAAGTAAAACAAATATGCATTAAAAAAAGTAAAACATAACGAAAACCCATAAATGTAACAGAGCAGAGAAATTCAAAGTAGGGTTCCAACATATGCAAGTCAGCTGCCAAGGACAATGTTTCTAACAGAGAAAAAAGTCTGGAACTGTGCACGATACAAGGTCTGGAACTGATATCAAGTTATGACTTTCCATTAACAGCCTTCAGATTAGTTCTCATGTCTGAAGCAGAGATCCAGATGTTCAACTCTGACCCTCCAGATGGAATCAATCATTAAATACATCAGCAAGGAAGTCTGATAGTGCTAAAGACTTATCAACCTCATACACAAATGCCTTGTGTTTAAACACATACAGCAATTAAGTGTTTTTTCTCACACCCAGAAAACAGACGTTTGCCTGTGCGCTCTGGACACCATAGGAGGGGGGGCAGCAGTAACTGTTCCATGAGAATAGCACAGGGGTATATTATACACAAAAGTCATGAATAACCTGTAAAATGTATTGTTATAAAACAGTGCATGTAGTATAAGTTCTATAATGTATAAATGCCTCTATACCTTTATATAGGTGTAGAATTCCTTAGTACATTATTCCTTATATAATGTATGAGGCTTCAGTTTTGCCCGTCTTCAGTATTTACTGATCTTCAAAAAACACCAAGACGAAATATCCTTTCTCTACTTTTCCCTCATAGTTACATATTTTTTACTTGGTGAGTCAAGTAACATATGGAAAATGACAATGCACCTGTCAATAACTATAAATCCTGAGACCCACATTAAGGGTAAGGCCAGACGCGAACATTCGGGGAGATCTGTCGCCTGGCAACTAACCGTTCCTTGTTTGTTATAGTTATACAGGAGCAGTGACCAGCTCCAAGTTGTAGCCCACATCCCAGCTATAGTCAGATGATCCCACTGGTGTCTAATGAAAGAGCAACCAAGATTGGGAGTTTTACTTTGAAAGCAGCTAGTAAGTTGCAGGTAAAACTTAGTCTCTTTGTAAAATGTATAATGAAGCAATAGAATTCTTAATGAATGGGATGAAAATTGAGCGTAGGGCTGGCCAGATATGGGATGACTTTGACATAGTTGTCCAGCTTAAATATTGATAATGGGTTGAGTGCAGGGGACCTCTTGTATTTGTCTATAAGTCTATAAGATGCAGTATTTGCCATCTTAGTCAGAGAAGCAGGAACGTGTGTGCAACCACTTGCATATAACACAAACAATGTATTTCCTGAAGCTAAGGAGTGGTTTTCCAGGTGTATAAAAGTATTCTCCATTTTGTTCTTCCATTCTCTTATTGCATTATCTAGATTTACATTTTCAACCAGAAAACATGCCACAAACTGACACTGGCCCTTGAATCTTTTCCAGCTGGCAACTACTTACTATTTGTCTCTGAGCTGCCAGAAGAACCTACAAGTATTATTTCTCGTTTAAGACTATCGTAATGAAGTGAAATGTCTTCTTATTATAGTGTTTATATAAGGCGCATACTTACAAATTCTTGAACTGAAACCAATGTCTCAAATTTAATTTGTGTCCCCTGAGCAAAAGGCTAATCAACATAAACTCCAGTCTATTTCTTCTGTCCCATTGGCTAACACACTATATTTAAAGGAGAAAGAAAAGCCTAATGATGTAGAGCAGTGATCCCAACCAGTGAGCTAAGGCCACCATACTCGGGCCAATAAAAGCTGCTGACAGACAGAGTCGGCAGCTTATTGGCCCGTGTGTGAGGCCCTTCGACGGGCTTCCTCGAACTATCTGGCCGAAAGTGAGCCAGATGACAATCTGGCACGGTAAAACAATCCAGTCGGACCGAGAGTGCATCTGTTTGTTGATGCGGTCCCGCGATCTGACCACCAGATAGCCTCCATTCTGATTTGAACTTGGGCCCTACGGTTCAATGTAGGGATATCAGGGAGAGATATCCTTGTGTATGACCATCTTCAGGAGCAACATGTTGCTCACCAACTCCTTGAATGTTGGTCCCAGTGGCAACAATAAGCAAGTGCTTTCTGGCTTGGAGTCAAGTTTTGGTTGCATAAAAAGTTTAGGCTGCCAGTCCACACAAGGGCTGCCAAACAGTTTAGGCTGCCAGTCCACAAGGGCTGCCAAACAACCAATCACAGCCCTTATTTGGTAACCCACAAGAACATTTTCCATGGTTGTGATGCTCCCCAACTCTGATTACATTTGAATGTGGCCCATAAGTAAAGGTTGGGGACCCTTGGCTTTGATGTTTCAATTTGTCAGACACCCCTAGTGATTATAATCCCTTACCTCGATCCAGTGTTCCTGTTTGCTGAAACTGCATCAGCATGGGGAAGCTCCATGTTGCTATCTCCTAGAGATTTTTTGTGGATAATATTCCTGTGCACATATGCAGTATAGTGAAAAATCAAATATGTTTTTGCTCTACTGCGTATGTGCCCCTAGCCAGGGCCCATTCAGATGAGCTGAGATGAGGAAAAAGATCTTGACATGGCACTCCTACAGTAGAAATCAGGGCCAGTGCAGTCTTTAGAAGCACCAATCTGGGTTCTCAGGTAAGTGATTATAATTAGTGTGCAAATAGGGTTGCCGCCTTTCTCCGGACTGGGAGCGGGACAGTGACATTGCGACAGTGGATGGGTTATCAGGGGGTGGGGCTTTGACGGTGATTGGCCATCGTCGCGTTAATCACAGGGAATCCTGCCCTAATTTCGAAAACCAGGCAGGCGGTTTTGACCCAGACAGCCCTTCAAAAAACCGGGCTGTCCAGGTCAAAACCAGACAGGTGGCAACACTATGTGCGTGGGTGCCTAAAAAACCATGCTTTTTCTCAGGGTGTAGATGCAGGACAGGGCCGCCATCAGGGGGCACAGGGGGACAGTTGTCACGGGCCCGCAGGGTTTTGTGTCTAAGAGGGGCCCGGCAATGCTTCACTTGATTAGCCGGGCCACCACTGCTTACAGCGTGCTGCCAGCTTCAGAAAATAGGACAGTAGCTCCGTGCATGCAAGTTTTTCTCCTTTTCAGATTTTCTGTACCCTCATTGGTCTTTTAAGAATAAGTCCCGGTAAAGCTGTACAGGGATTGGATAGAAGATGTAGAAACTTCCCCTCCAGTCTATACAATCCTAATGCAGCTTTACCGGGACTTATTCTTAAAGGAATTACTTTTTATAACATGTGGGGGGAGGGGGCTGGCCACAAATGGCTTTTTTAAGGGGGTTTAATGTTTTAGCTCTGATGTCTGTGTGGCCTTTTTACTCTGGAGTGATTGAGATATGGGGTGGGGTTTGACAAGGGGGGCCAGAAAATGTGGCCGTACAGGGCCCCATGACAGCACTTACAGTTAAAAATTGACAGCACTTAGGGTTAAAAAGTGACGGCACTTATGGTTTGGACCCATACTGAACTCTATCTCACATGTAGAGAATATTACAGCCATTAAACATTACACTTTCTAAAATAGTTCCTGTACACAGACAGAAGAATAACAAAACACTACTGTCAGCTTTATTTGATACAGAGTCTGTTTAGGCCACATCAGCACTGCTCCATGCTGCTCCTGCACATTAGCAGCTGTCATTGGAACATTTCAATAACAGAACAATACAAACTGTGTTTGAGGAGCCCTTTGCAGCACTGCAAACCCATCTGGAAATTTGCATAATGCAACCCAAATGAGCACATTAAAATAAATGGGCCCAAAACACAGCACATAGCAGAAAAGCAGTAAAAATTATAAAATTGCAGTTGTATTTGTGCTTGCCCAAATGCTCCGGAGCTCAGGCATCAATGAAACTGATGTTACTGAGATATCTGCAATTCTAATCTGCACCAGGAACTGGCAGAGAATAACCTACCAATCATTTTTTTTTTTAACATGCTGTATACAGAATCAGGTATGCTTTACAACAATCACAAATCAGAACAATCTCCTAACAAATAAAGTTGCTGTGTAGATACATGACTTGTGTAAGTCTAGCTCTATGATTTAAACCTAGCATTTTTAAATCACAACCCTAACAAACCCGCCACTTTGACGTTGTTGTTTTTTTTATACAGCAATTTATTATTTCCCTGTGATTTTTTGGTACCTGAAAGTCCAGTATTTTCTTTTTTTTTTATTTGTTTCTTTATAGCGAGAAAAAAACGACAACACAGTTTAAACTTTAGAGGAACAGTTCAGTGTAAAAATAAAAACTGGGTAAATAGATGGGCAGTGCAAAATAAAAAATGTTTCTAATATAGTTAGTTAGCTGAAAATGTAATGTAAAAGGCTGGAGTGACTGGATGTGTAACATAATAGCCACAATCCAACTTCCTGCTTTTCAGCTCTCTAACTTTGAGTTAGTCAGCGACTTGAAGGAGGGCCACATGGGACATAATTGTTCAGTGAGTTTGCAATTTATCCTCAGCATTCAGCTCAGATTCAAAAGCAACAGTTATGGCCTGTGTGGCCCTCCCTTAAGTTACTACCTGGTCACCATGGTAACCAGTCAGTGGAAAACAAGAGAGTTGAAAAGCAGGAAGTTGGATTGTGGCTATTATGTTACACATCCACTCACTCCAGCCTTTATACATTACAATTTCAGCTAACTAACTATATTAGAAACATTTTTTATTTTGCACTGCCTATCTATTTACCCAGTTTTTATTTTTATACAGAACAATTCCTTTAAATTCACTACGTATGCTATGTTAAATTCGCTACTTCCTGATTCGCTGCATACACTCCTCTTCTGAAATGGTGATATGGCGATGATCCATCATGCGGCACTCAATTTCTCCTCCCTGCCTATCTCCTATAGAAGACAGGGAGGAGAAATCGAGCACCGTACGATGGATCGTCGCCATTTCAGAAGAGGAGTGCATGCAGAGAATCGTTAAGTAATTTCTTAATAAAAACTTAGCAAATTTAAAGTTTAAACTGTGTTGTCTTTTTTTCATTATAAAGAAACTAATTTTTAAAAAACTACTGTTACTGTTCCTTTAAGGCTGGGCACATTTTTACCAGAGCAGTAAGCAAGGTATCCAATTTGCTTCCTTTATTCTAGCTCCAGTAGAGTGATCAAAGCTAATTGCTGATCGGATGTTATGGGTTACTGCAATTGTACAATTTTGCTTAGGGGCAGAGGTCAAATTGTCTTTCCTCGTTAAATTACATTTTTTTTCTGCTGGTTCACTTTATTCACATTTAAGACAGGATTTCATAGGAAACCTTTTCCTAACAAAGTTGCTGAGCATTTTCTAATTTTTTTTTATTCTCAGGTATTCATCATTTATCCATTTCATTTTCAAGTCAAGGCACCTTAGAAAACTCTTACATTGCTAGGGCTAGGCCGACCTTAATGATTAAACAACTTAAAATTTCTCAACAGCTCTTGAGTAAATGGATTCAATTTAAAAAAATTGATATGCCCATTGGTTTGAATTGAACTCAGCAGTTTTGAGCTCCCAAATTTAATAATGAAAAATGTTGGACAGAAGAAATTTTGATAAATGGAGAAAAAATGATCTATATGAGAAAATTGTCTTTATCATTATGAACAAATCAGCTTACATACATCACAGTGCTAAAAGAAGGATTTGCCTTTTCCAGCAGGATTCAGATTCGGACGAATCCTTGTGCCTGGCGGAACTGAATCGGAATTTGCATATGTAAATTAGGAGTGGTAAGGGTAATCATGTAACTTTTTGTCATAATAAAAAAATAAGTACTGGGCACATGAAGAAAAGAAGGTAAAAAAGGCATGGAAAGTCAAGAAACATGCTGAAATCTGCCTGAACGCAATACTGTTCCATTTAGCAGCTTGGAATACACAAATACTTTTAATCTACTCTTCTTAAAACTCAAACTCTACAGTCTTCTTAAAATATAGCCCTGCCTTTGCTTTCCCAAATCTTCCCTCAGGAACTTAAAGTGGCCCACGATTCACAGCCTCTCTAAAGATAGGTCACATTGTGATGGCCAGAGCTTATGGGCACAGAAAAACTGAATAGATGTTGTCAGACAGTGCTCTCAGGAGGTTTTGTTTGGGGAATAAAAAAAGCAAGAAAGGGTATAAGAAAGAGACTTTCAAGCACATTAGCTTCTATGAAGAAGCCTTCCTCCCAGCCCCCGTTCCCAGGGGCTTTGAAAAGCACATTAAGATGTTCCCTACAAGTAAATGTTTTTGGTGCCAACATGAGACTGAAAGGGGCAGAATGGGGGTGTTCTGGCATTAAAGAGGTGCGCACCATGCAAGTTCATGGACACCGAGCCCTTGCACAGATGGTGGCAAGTGCACCAGGAAAGCACAGTGTCATTTTGCAATGCCAGCTCATTCATCCTGTCTTTCATATACACACAGTAACAAAGCTGCCTTTCTCTGCTGCCTCACAGAGAGATGCCTTTCCACCAAAAAAACACAGCTTTGGTCCTATTATTTTACTATTGTACTCCATCTAAGGCCTCACCATATTATTGATGTTCAAAGCAGTGGTGTCCCTTAATTCTCTTTCTCAACAAACTGGGAGGAAACTTTCTACAAGCAGAGTTGCTTATGGGTCGTTACTACAAAAAAAATCACTGGCAAGAATAGACTTCCAAGGACTTGTAAACATACATGATTTTTATTGAACCCAAGAAAAGCCACTATGTATCGCCATTGGAAGCATAAAGAAAAACAGCCCATATTGGCATTTAAGTTTCTGAATACACATTATATCACCCAGTATATGGAAGTGTTTTTTCTGTTCTGTTTACAAAAATGTAATTCTCTGAATTGACAAAAACTATTTTACCACGCATTTGCGTCTTTGGTGTATTTTTTGTATAAAGGCGTATTTGTGCAGGGTGACATTTCTTAGTATGCTTCATATGGGAAAAGCCTCACTGAAAACCTATGAAAAGTTACCAATAATAGCAAACTTCATGGAAAAAAATATTTTTGTCACCTGTGGAAAAACTACTGTTACCCCCAACCAGAGTGCGGACTCTATTAGCCATCACCTTTGTTGGGGGATAATATTTTTGCCCAACAGGTAGTTTTTTTAGTTTTTAATGTTGTAACCCCTTTGTTATAAAAGTAATGTTTTAACCTGCAATGGGTATCCCTGCACCGGGCCCTGGCCTTAGGGGGGCCCAGCTGTGCTGCACTTTTTTACATAGCCAGGCCCTCCTTTACAGCGCAGAAGCCTGCAGCCTCTTCCAAATTCCCAAAGAGCCGAAAAGACTCAAAGCCACGAAAATAGCCGATGTTGAAGTACTGAAGTGGCAAAAAGTCATGAAAATAGCCGAAGTTGAAGTTCTGAAGTGGTGAAAAGACCCAAAGCCACGAAAATAGCAGAAGTCCTAAAGCCAGCAGTCCAGTTCTACTGAACACCAATGTGTATTTTTATATTTTTTTAAACCCCTGGCCACCAATGTTTTTTTAAAACTCTATTTTAAAAAAATATTCTCTGAGGCCCCAATTTTTTTTTTTTTAACTTGTAACATGGGGCCCTGTCGCCAATGTTTTTTTTTAATTTTAAGAGTGCCCTTGGCAGCAATGTTTTTTTTTTTACTTATAGAGGGGCCCTGACCACCAATTTTTTTAAAAAACTTTTATGGGTGGCCCTGGTGCCCCAGTTTTTTTTTAACTTATAAGGGGGCCCTGACCATCAATGGCATTTTATAACTTGGGGGAGGTTACCGTTTTTAGCGTTAATGTCTGCGTGGTCTTTTAATTGTGGTGTGGGTGGGATCTGGGTTGGGGCTTGGGGGCCCTGAAAATGATGTTGTACAGGGCCCCGTGATTTCCAACGGAGGCCCTGCGTGAAGGAATTGGTATCTTAAAAGAAAACTATACTCCCTAACAATGTAGGTCTCTATAAAAATATTTTGCATAAAATAGCTCATATATAAAACCCTGCTTCAGCTATATAAGCCATTTTAATTAAAACATATTTTTAGTAGTGCTGTATGTGCAATTGGGTGATGCTAAATAGAAAATTCCTATTTTCAGTACTAAGGGCCCCCTGGGATCATACAATACATGGTGCACCCAAACCAAGGGATTGTTCTGTACTAAAATAAAAACTGGGTAAATAGATAGGCTGAGCAAAATAAAAAAAATATTTCCAATATAGTTAGTTAGCCAAAAATGTAATCTTTAAATGCTGGAGTGATGTCTAACATAAAAAGCGACAAATCTCCTCGTCTGGACTAGCCCTTAGGCTCAGGCCAGAAGTGAAGATACGGGGAGATTCGTCGCCTGGCGACTAATCGACAGGCGACAAATCTCCCCGAACCGCTTCCCCCTGCCTTCCAGCATCTTTAATGAATAATCGCCTGTGCCTACTGCGCCTCGTGTGAATAGGTGCAGGCGATTATTCATTAAAGACACTGGAAGGCAGGGGGAAGCAGTTCGGGAGATTTGTTGCCCCAAAGAACAGGCGATTAGTTGTCAGGCGACAAATCTCCTCAAATCTTCCCGTCAGGCCTTATCCTTAAAGTTGTACCAACGACAATTTGATACAGTTGTGTTTTCGGGGTGTCAGTTAGAAAAAGTTAAACAGTTTGAACTGACGCATGATTTTGTCATAATTATTTTCTCGTACCTAGTTTTAAATGTAAAAGGGATTTGGTCTTGGGAGTTTGGTTGAATTTTTTTTTTAATTACAGTGAGAAAATGTCGAGTTTTACCTAAATACCGCCATTATACTTTATAGCGTATTTTGAATTAAACTAACATGCCATATCACTTAAAACTGCCCATGAAAATCCAAATGGAAAAGAAGCCATTCACCAAAATAAAAACATAATTACTTCTCATTTATTTGGCAAATAAATTACTTTGACAAAGTACTATGCCAATCTGCAGTGCTGTGAATAAAGGTGATGCCAAGTGACATTCCTACAGAAATGACTGAGCAGAAAATCAAGGAAGAAAGAGATGAGTATTATTTTCATAACTGAAACACACAGGAGGATAAAACATTGCTCAGAAAACCTGTTATGATGTGCTTGGGGCCAAGATCTCCTGAATGAAAGCCGTGGGAGATTGTTCTGTATGAAACCTGAGCACCACAGTCTAGAAGGAATTTTGTGCTACAGCCTGCAAGGATCTTATTATGTGTCAAGTAAAAAATGGATTCCACCCCATCCGCCCCCCAGCTACAGGGAGCCTACACCTTATGGAACCCAGCATTACTAACCAATCATTGGAACATACATGTCAGAGTTATGAATGGAATGTAGTGCTGGCTTCAGGCCCAGAAACTTGCCCGCTGATACAAGCGGGACACATTGTGATGGGAGAAGAATGGTAAAATCAAATGTGTGGAAAACAAAGAAAGGAAACCAAACTGAACAACATATGAACTGAAGTATCCATCATAGTTAACAGTTCCATTATCACCCGTCTCCCCAGGCCTGGTGCCTTGGGGTTATACTAGATTCTTAGATTCTGCCCTGTCATTCACTCCTCATATCCAGTCACTTATTAAATTATGTCACTTCCACCTAAGGAACATATCCACAATACGATCATTTATCACCCAAGATGCTGCCAAAATTCTTATTCACTCTCTCGTCATATCACGTCTAGACTATTGTAACTCTCTTTTAATTGGCCTTCCCCTCCAGAGACTGTCACCTCTCCAGTCCATAATGAACACCGCCGTGAGGCTCATATACCTCAGCAACCGCTCCTCCTCTGCCACACCATTCTGCCAATCCCTCCACTGGCTTCCTCTACCCTTCAGAATTAAATTCAAATTAATGACCCTGACATTCAAAGCACTTCATTAGTGATGGGCGAATATATTCGCCAGGCGCGAATTCGCTGTGAATTCCCGCAATTCACTGGCGGAGAATAAATTTGCGAAACACCAGTGAAAATTTGTGCCGAAAATTCGCTGGCGTAAAAAAAAAAAAAATGAGTCATGCGCCGAAAATGACGTGACGCGTCTAATTCACAAATTTTTCGCCAATTTCGCTGGGAATTTTTCAGCGAAACGGAATAGATTCGCCCATCACAACACTTCATAACACTGCCCATCCCTACATCTCTGAACCCATCTCTATATACTCACCCAACCGCTTACTACGCTCCTCTACTGACCTGCTACTCAACGCTTCTCTCATTACCTCCTCACATGCTCGCATTCAAGACTTTGCAAGAGCTGCACCCCTCTCTCCCATGGTCTGTCCGACTTTCGATCAACCTTTCTGCTTTCAAGAAATCTCTTAAAACACACTTCTTTCGAGAAGCCTAACCTCACTCTTAACTACCAAATGCAACACTACATACAGTACCACATTTCTCACCCACTTAATTCGATCTTGCCCATTTCCACATCTTATGTATAACTCCCTTATGTCTAGATTGTAAGCTCTTTCTGTATAGGGCCTTCCTCACCTTTTTATCGACATTGATTGTGATTGTATGTAAATCCATATGTATGTAATTCATGTGATTTAGTTGTATAAACACATTTACTTTAAAGCGCTACGCAATATGTTGGCGCTATAGAAATACATGTTAATAATAATAATAAAATAATAATTACTGAACAAGAAACAGTTACAGTAAATAGACATATGCTTCACACAAAGCAAAATATTCAGTAATGTCATCCTGTTGGAGCAGATTTATCAAGGGTCGAATTTCGAAGTGAAAATACTTTGAAATTTTGACCAATCGAAATTTATTCGAAGTATTTTTTCGAACGAAAATGGACCGTTTTCGATCGAGCAGGTCCATTTTCGTTAGAATTTGAACAGTTCGAATCAAACGATTAGCGCATTTGACCAAACAATTTGAACAATTTCCCCACCAAAAAGCTTCAGCCAAAGACTCCATATAGGTTATAGGAGGTCCCCCACAGGCTAAAACAGCAATTCGTCAGGTTTAAGGTGGTGAAGGATCAAAGTCGAATTATTTAAAGAGACAGTACTTTGTTATCAAATACTCAAATTTTTTTCAATTGGTCTCGAAGTACCCAAAAATTACTTTGAAATTCTCATTTTTTTTTCCTTTGAATTTTCACTTTGACCCTTGATATATCTGCCCTGTAATGGTATATAGGATATATGTTAAATATGACGTGTATATATGAATTTACTGATGTAGGCAGTCCATTTGCTGCTGTTCCACAATAGAGAGGAAGAGGGAGCCAGTGTTTCATTAGTAAGCTACTTTCCCCAAGCAAAAGCTGCTACACACACTGCTCTCTGCTATGTCATAGTATGCAAATGATCTCCTGGACTAGTCCAAGATATAAGGTAAGCTCAGTAAGCTAAGGGGCTGGGCTTCACTCTGCACCAGGAAGAAGGTGAAACAAGCTGCTGATAACACAGAAACCAGAGCAGACTTGCAGCAGGGACTAAGGTACATTAATCTGGGGGGCTGTTTAGAGCAAATTTAGAGATAGAAAAAAAAAACGTTTACTTGTTCTTTAAGGGGCAGTTCTTTCACCCAAGCTGTAATTGTGTGCCAAATATGAGTGATGCAGGTGTGCACACTGTATATGCACTGCAAATCCTTGCAAGCTAGAGCCACTTGTATTGGACTTGGCAGAATTTTTAGTCCATTTCCAATTTATACAAATCGGAACTTATTCAGGCTCTGCCTATGATTAGGTATCCTAAAGATATGAAACGCCTAAGGCTCTGCCTATGAATAAGTATCCTAAAGATACAAAGCGTGTAAGGCTGTATCCATGTGTACCGAAATAAACGAATAAACTATTTTACAAGTCGGTCTGGAAGATTGGTCTTTGGAAGTGCCTGCTCTATTTTTTCACACAACATATACACTATAGGCTATTCCGCCATTAAGATGGGGGACCGATTTGCAATGTTAAATCGTAGAGTTTTCTAGATTCTCACATCTATGATTAAGGACCAGGTAAGGTCTGAAATGAGATCAATAAAATAATTTTAATCCTTTCAGAATAAAAGTTTTATAAACTCCTGCATGTTAATGTCTTATTGTTTATGGTCTGATGACTAGAAATTCTCCGTTGCAACATCCCTACTTGTGGACCAATGGGCTTGCCTTACTAAGGGGTTTACTAGGGGAGTACAGTATCCACAAATCAATAGGCGCTTAACAGATCTGCAAGTGTGAATGAACTAAAATCAGACTTGACAGATATACTTGTATTGAAGGACAGATGCTAATAACAAGGTTGCAGGGAGCATAGCCAATGGATTTAAATCTCAGGGGGTGTAACAAACCAGACAAGGTGCACTGCCTGGGTGTAATTTTATATAATAGCCTCTACTTCAAGAAACATTGCTAAAATAAAACATCCAATTCCAGCAAGAGATTTGCCAAAATGAATCCATGTTTTTGTATCCTCCAGACTGGATTACTGCAATATTTACTATTATGGCTTCCCAGAGATAGAACTACACTGGTTCCAGTTAGTACAATTTTTATGGGTACAATAGGAAGCATCCCATCAGTCAGAAATGTGTTAAGAGTCTCTCGGGAGAAAATCTTATTATCATTAGTAATGGCCAACAGGCTACAGGATGAATAATTGTAATCTTCAGTCTAGACTAACCAACTGTGATCCAAGAGGGATGAAAATAAGCCGAATTGTCCTACCAGCTTTACACATGTAAAATGTAGCTACTGTAGGCATAAGATATTATCACCAGACAAAACAAGTGTTAATAGGGGAAACAGCTGCGAATAACAGAGCAGTTACATTTAATGGAGACACTTTCCAATATAAATACATTTCAATAACACACCATATTACACTGCAATACTTTTACATAACATATTAGTGCCAACTAGATCAGTAAAGGAGCAATCATAAGAGAGTGTTAAATCCCTTGCCTTTATGCACCATGGGGAGCAAATTACCTCATACTGAGAGACTTCCTTCATGTGTTTAGTGTGGCCATAGGAATGCTGCCCAGTCCATAGCTAAGGGACAAAACTTAAGTAGTGCTCTGGAGTGTATTCTGGCATTGAGTGTCTGCAGATTGATTTTACCAGCTTTTCCCCTTGCTATTTTGGGTATATTTACAGTTACCACATATTCCCCCATATTCCATTCTGGCAGGCGTGTTAAATTGGCATTGAAGGTTCAGCCCATCAGGTATTTTACCCTAAACATTAAGGAAATCCTGCTTTAAAAACAAAACAAAAGAAGCCATGTATTTCATCTCAAGTGTTTGATGAAGTTCTGTCAGGACCTTTTTGTGCTGGCGTCTAAGGAAGACATGCATAAATGAACAGAGAAAGGAAAGAGATATAACTTGTGCCAATGGAAACAAAGCAAGACTTGGAAAGAGAAACAGTTTGTATCAGTCAGAACCGTGAGGAGCTACAAGGGTGACGTGAAATAAGAACATGTAAAGAAACAGTGAGGTAGCATGTCCTCTTAAAGTAAATGGTCTCATGGACACATAAAATCGCTCTTTTTTGTGAGTTGTATTCATTACAATTATATCTGATATACTCATTTGCTGTAATTAGAAGTTGTACAAGTATCTAGACTTTTAACTCATTTTGAATCTCTGAGGATACAAGTGGAATCCAAAGAGATCCTTAAGGGTAAAGACTCAATCGAGCAGCTAGCCACAGTGGTAATAATATATAACATTAAACCGTAGTGGCTAAGGATAAATCTATCAAGCTCCAATTTTAAGAAATTTACTCCAGCCAATGTATAATTCAAACTCAATTACATTTTATGTCTCTCCAGTATGGAGAACAAATAATTGAAAAGTGTGTTGTGGGTAAAATATATATTTATAAATAATTCTATTGCCTTTACACTGCAATTGCTAGCATGAGCTATATGTTGCAGGACATCTGACTCAAGCAAGCCATTACAGTGTAAAATTTTGTTCAGATTTGTATCTCTACAATAGTATACAGGAAATATTTAAATTTCTTGATTTTGGGTATATGATTTTACAGCTTCTATTCAAAATAAATTCAGTGTTAAATTGTCCCCAATGCTGACATGTACTGTGGGTAGGGTTTCCACCTGGCTGGTATTTTACTGGCCTGGCCGGTATTTTTGATGGTTGATCCCAATGTTATTAATAGGAAAAAAAGATAAATATATAGGAAATGTATTTTTTCAAGAAAAGGTGGCAACCCTAACTGTGGGTCCCAAAACTGAAATATCTCAACACTCAGCTGCCCTAGTAATTGAGCATGGACAACACCAAGCAGAGGGCTCATCTACAACAAATATATTTCCAGCAATTCTAATTAAACCTTGAATACCAATACACACTCTAAAACACATTTGCATGCCTGTTGAATGTTTTTTCTTTTATGTTTGAGCTCATGTTATATAGCTGGTAGCTGCTTTGGTTACATAGCATCCTTTAGACATTGCAGTACCCCAGACAATACGGAAGAGTGAGGGCAGAAGGCTATGAGAGAGTCATCTAAGAAGGACAGACATGAGGAGTGGCAACACAGATGGATCCTCAGGACACTGGAAGTCCTCAACCAGTGCGTGACAGAGCTGGAGCTCCAACTTCGTTCAATATTATTCTTGCCAGTCCTGATATTATTTGTATATACAGAAGGCTGGAGGAGTTCTCTTACTAACAACTCTAATTTAAAAAGTTGCAGTTGCACTGGAAGGGTTCATTGATTGTTTCAATCAATTACCAGTCATTTATCCAGATGAAGTTGCGATTGAGAGTCCAAAAACTGAAGAAAACACCTCTTATGCCAGCACTAAGGGTAAGGCCAGACGGGGAGTTTTCGGGGAGATCTGTCGCCTGGCGACTTATCGCCACGACAAATCTCCCCGAATAGCTCGTTAGCGCTGCACACCCTCTAGATGTAAAGTCGCCTGCGCTTATTCACACGCAGTGGCGCGATTTCAAAAGTCACTCAAAATTGCGATTGCGATTCTGCGATCCGACCGCCTGTTATGGATGCATTATGATCAGCCCGATATCGCCTACTTTAATGTGGGCATATAGGAGAGAGATCTGCTCGTTCGGCGACATCGCCAAACGAGCAGATCTCTGCGTCTATGGCCACATTTAGGGTAAAGCCACAAGAGTCTTTCTCCTAGTGATGAAATCACCTACTAGATCGGCTGCTAAGTGCCTTGCACAGTGATTCCTTTGCCAATTCTAAGCAATGAGGGAATAATTTCTACTGTGAAACACAAGGTATATTGAGTAATAAAGTGCTACTTTCATTACAACAAACATATTGCAAAGCTTTCTGCTTTACATTTAATTGCCCTTTAACGGTAGAATAGTTCCCATGTGGAGTGGAAAATGTTTGTAACAATAATAAAGTAAAGACAATCAATGTTGTTTTATATCTATATATCTATATCTATCTATCTATCTATTGAAGTCTGGTGAGTGCTGCCGACTACATACTGTATGCGTGTATATATTTATATATGCACTCACCTCACTAATAGAGTAATAGCCGGGTGCTAACCATAAATTAATATAAAAATAAATAAAGAGAGCAATTATGAAAAAAGAGTTGTATTAAAGTTCAACTTGCTCAGACATCTACGCTGAGAACCAGCATCAGGATGTGCAAATATCACATGTAATAGACTTAAATAAATATATATATATATATGTGCTCCAATGCTTGGCACGTGCCACCTGGGTGTTGCTCAGTTTCTATGTATTTTGATGTCCAATGGGAGCTCACTGGATGGCTGGTAGAGGGCTATTGCTTTCATTAGGAACAGTGCTTGGAGCAACATTTCACTACACAAATGGAAATAATCATCTTCCCTCAAAACAGCTATTGTGAGCAGCATTCAAAATTATTAAAAAAGACACCACAGGAAATTCCCAATGTAGCCACACACTAGGGTATTAGAATCCCCTCCAGAACAGCTAACCCCACTAGAATCATAAAATGTGTGACCGTACACAAATATACTTTGCATCTGTGATGTCCAGCTTTGAGCTTTTTAGTGTAGCTTGTTTGGGGCTATTTGAATGTCCCCTGGACGGGGTCAGTGGTGCCTTTGAGAAAGCAGAAGAAGACATGATTTGAAACACTTATTACGTAAGATTTTTCCATTTTCTCTTGCACCAACTAGTTAAAAGAAAAAACAAAGGTTATGATAACTACAGCTGTGGAAAATATTTGTTGCTGCATGGACTCCTGGGCCCACAGGGGTAGGTGATGATATTACTATATAGTAGGCTGTCATGTAATGAAGCAACATCAAAACAAGAATGTGCTCTAGGTTACATGCCATCAAGCATTTCATACAATAACAAAATATCAATGAAATCTGTGGCAGAAAGTGAAAGATAGGGTTTCCAGGAGACAAATCTAGGAAATGTATTAGATGTTAGTGGTTATTAACTGTGTCTGCAGGACTTTATAATCATTTAAAGATGAACTAGTCTAAAAATGAATATGGTTAAAAATTCCATATTTTATATACTGAACTTATTGCACCAACCTTAAGTTTCAGCTCCTCTATAGCAGCAATGATCCAGGACTTCAAACTTGTAATTGTTCTACAGAATTCTTTGAATGTAGTCATTCTGAACAGAGCATCTCTGACTAATAATGATTGTTTAAAGTAATAGTAACACCAAAAATTAAAGTAATGTGTGTTGTCATGCACTGATAAAACAGGTGTGTTTGCTTCACAAACACTACTATAGTTTATATAAACAAGCAGCTGTGTAGCCATGGGGGCAGCCATTGAAGTAGCCAAACATTGCCTTAAAGGGATCCTGTCATGGGAAAAAAATTTTTTTTTCAAAAATGCATTAGTTAATAGTGCTGCTCCAGAAGAATTCTGCATTGAAATCCATTTCTAAAAAGAGCAAATTGATTTTTTCATATTTTATATTAAAAAAAATTTCAATCACTCTTTACTGCTGTACTGCAAGTTGGAGTGATATCACCCCCCCAGCAGCCTAACAAAAGAACAATGAGAAGGTAACCAGATAACAGGTTCCTAACATAAGATAACAGCTGCCTGGTAGATCTAAGAACAGCACTCAATAGTAAAACCCATGTCCCACTGCGTACTATTCCGTTACATTGAGAAGGAAAAACAACAGCCTGCCAGAAAGCAGTTCCCTCCTAAAGTGTTAGCACAAGTCACATGACCAAGGGCAGCTGGGAAATTGACAAAATGTCTAGCCCCATGTCAGATTTCAAAACTGAATATAAAAAAATTTGTTTGCTCTTTTGAGAAATGGATTTCAGTGCAGATGTCTGCTGGAGTAGCACTATTAACTGATGCATTTCAAAAAAACATGTTTTCCCTTTAACTGATTATGCTGTGAAAATAAATTGTTGCCCAAAGAAGTCAGAACACAAATTCTGGCTACTGGGGCACATAATGTTTTGTAAAGTACTGCTTCTGGATGAGAGAAGGGTCAAAATATCCATAAGTCACAAGTGCAATTTAAGAAAAACTATATCCCTCAAACAATTTAGATCTCTGCAAAAAGATACTACATAAAACAGCTCAAGAGTAAAACCCTGCTTCATGTAAATAAACCATTTTCATAATAATAGACTTTTTTTTAGTAGTATGTGCCATTGGTTAATCGTAAATAGCCATTTTAAAAAATAAGGGCCGGCCAATGGGATTGTATGATAAGATCCTTTAATATGTAACTTAATTTGATATACACTGTTGCTCATACTGTTGTATAGTCCCTATACATCCAGGCAGAATAACAACCACGTACATCTAGCATCTTTTACTATTATGACTGTAACCATGTCAGGAACAAAACACTTTAACAAGGGTCAATAATATACCGCTTAAAGAATGCTCAGAGATAAGCAAGAATATCAAAGAGCAATTTTCCTGGCTATATTAATAATACAATAAAAACACAAAAGCATAGATGTCTTCTAGCCAAGGCATTTACTCCTAACATAGCAAAGTCAGCAAGACACAGTTCCAACACATTTCTTCAATGGAATGCATCAGAAAGTAGCACCGATAAATATAAACCCATAGCAACAATAGCTCCCAACTGTCCCGTTTCTGCAGTCCCAGGTTTGTTACTGAAATGTCCCAACTTTCTCTTTGATTTTCTGCACTGAACAGCCAGAAAAAGATACAGTTTCTAACTTGGCTTTTGACAGAGAGCCCAGAATACATACTTTTGTAATTATTTAAAGGAGAATTAAACCCCCCCCTGAAGTTAAGCCCCCATCTTCCCCTCTCCGTTAGTCCCCCTTCCTGCCTCCCCCCTGCAAAGTCTTTCCCCTCCTTCTCCCTCCAGAAAAGCAGAGTGAGTGCAGTGTCTTCTTTCTCCTCTTCGGCACTTCCCGTTACGAGTCCTGCACAGGTCCATTTTTTATCGCCCTGCAACCCACATTCTTACCCGCCTAGATCTGCTACCAAACCCACTAGTACCTTTTCTGCAACCTGGACCCGTCACCCGCTGACCATCAAGAAGTGCTGCCATGCTGACCATCAAGAATCAGGAAGTGCTGTCACTGTAACCGGAAGTGACATCATCGGGAGTAGGCATGTTCAGAAAAAATTAGTAAAAATTAGAATTGAAAAGACCCGCGACCCAACCCACAACACCACTGACCCTCGATAGGTTTATCGCAGGTAACCCGACCCGCTGCAGGACTCTACTTCCCGTCTCTTTCAGCGCATACTGCAACTGCGCATGAGCCAAAACGCTGTTCCATGCATGAAAATAAGAGGATGGCGGCTGGAACTCTCTGCTTTTCTGGTCGCTGTTTCAGGAGGGAGAAGGATTCAGGGGTAAGACTGTGCAGGGGGAGGCATGGAGGGGGACTAATGGAGGAGGGCAGATGGGGACTTAACTTCAAGATGGATTTGAATTCTCGTTTAAGATAAGGTCTATTGGGACATTCACAGCTAAAAGGGCAATTCACCTTCATTAGCAAAAGTTTAATAAAACATAGAAACCACAGAAATGTGTTCAAACTTTCATAACCTGGCAGAGTTTGTAAAATGGACACATAATAAGGGGGTGTGGTCACAAAATGGGCATGGTCAAAAAATCTGCCACGCTTCGCACGCCAAATCTTTTTGCCCCTCTTTCTGTTTCCAAAATGTTGGGAGGTATGGTTTAGCTATTTGATTATGTATTAATATCAGTTCAAAGATGATTGATAGTGAAGTCCAAAGGTCTTGTTCAGCTTTACACCCATTAGGCTATACTGCCTCATACTTAATGGGAAATGTGTTTCTGTTGATTAATACAGATGTGACATGAGCAAGATTGAACGTGATGCAATACCATCTCCTGCATAAACAACTCCCCACAATGCTTTGTAAAAATCTTTGCAACCCAGAAAAGTCACTATGTTCCTCCATTTACTACTTGTTAACAATTTTATCACACGGGCAATCTCCCCTGAATCAAAGTAACCATGTTTACAAAAACAATAAGGACTTGAACAGATGAGCAACTGTGACTGTTTCAGTGACTGACGAGCGCTTGGAAACTCCTGACACCCACGTATTTTTAAAGGAACAGTTCAGAGTAAAATAAAAAAATGGGTAAATAGATAGGCTTTGCAAAATAAAAAATGTTTCTAATATAGTTAGTTAGCCAAAATGTAATATATAACGGCTGGAGTGACTGGATGTGTAACATAACAGAATACAACACAACTTCCTGCTTTTCAGATCCCTTAATCTGAATTAAGGTGGCCATATACACAGAGAGATCTACATGTTTGACGATGTCACCGGGGTAAACAGTCAGTGTAAACCAAGAGAGCTGAAAAGGTTAGACTTACAGTCACCCCAGCCTTTCTACATTACATTTTTGGCTAACTAAATATATTGAAAACATTTTTTTTATTTTGCACAGCCTATTTACCTAGTTTTTACTTTTATACCGAAAAAATTCCTTTAATAAGTTGTTGAAGGAGCTTTGTAAACATTAGGAGCTGTGACATTTCAATTTTACTCTCTCTTCAGCTTGGATTTGCTGACTGAGGCAATGTGTACGTAGACTAAGTCCCTGTTTTATTGTAAAAAGGATTAATGCAGCAACATCATTTAATTACATTTTAAAAATATGCTTTTGGGTGTGGTGTAAATGTTCTCACGCTGTTAGTCATGTATAGAATTGAGCTCTTTGCTCAAAGATTAGATATCATGGGGGCTTGTACAGACCGGACCACATAAAAAGCTCAGTCAGCATCTGTCAGGAGCGCCCGATGGAGCTCCCGCCTCCCTCAGCGCAGCTCCCAAGATGGCGGTGCCCATGGCTGCCACAAGGTCATAGGTTCAGTACCCGATAATAGGATTTGTTTTGTGCATTCCTGGGTGCTTGATAATTTTTTAATATTGATTACTGGACCTTTGACCTTGCCTGAACTTGACCTTGCCTATTCTGCCTGCCTACTGATCTCTGCGCTTTGTTCCTGAAACCTTATCCGTACCGTGAACTTAGACGTAACCCCCAAGCTTCTTCCTTGGTCCGCACTCCTCCTGCTTGGAGCCGATAGGCCCCCTGACAGTGTCATTATCAAAAAACCACAGAAGCAATAAGAGCTGTTAAACTGTTGCATTGTCTCCCAGAAGCTGTTGCACTAGTACTTTAGACAGGGTTAATTTAAATGGGTTAATGTCTTCCCAGGAAATTAGAAAATGTAAGGCCACCACTATTAATATTCAATGGAGTGGCCCAATTACTGTTTTAGGGACATTAATGACTTCCAAAGCAAAGAGAGGACAGCTTCAGATTTACACCATCCTCTTGATCACCCAGGGGATAGATAGTATCTGAGTAAAAGGCTAAAGTTCTTCAAGCCAAACTACCAGCAATCCACCCTGACATGCTGCCCAAGAACACCAGTTGTTGTAAAGAGATACTGTCATGGGAAAAATGTGTTTTTTAAAATGCATAAGTTAAAGGGGTTGTTCACATTAAAGTTAACTTTTAGTATGATGTGGAAAGTGAAATTCTGAGACGATTTGCATTTGGTTTTCATTTTTTATTATTTAAGGTTTTTAAGTTATTTTGCTTTTCATTCAGCAACTCTTCAATTTGCATTGTAAACAATCTGGTAGCTAGGGTCCAGATTACCCTAGCAACCATGCATTGATTTAAATAAGAGACTGGAATATGAACAGGAGAGAAAATTAGTAGAAAGATTAGCAATAAAATGTAGCAGTAATAATGTGTGTAGCCATACAGAGCATTTGCTTTTTAGATGGGGGTCAGCGACGCACATCTGAAAGCTGGAAGAGCCAGAAGAAAAAGGCAAATAATTATAAAACTATAAAAAATAAATAATGAAAACCAATGGAAAAGTTACAATTGGTCATTCTATTACATACTAAAAGTTTACTTTAAGGTGAACCACCCCTTTAATAGTGGTACTCCAGACTTCTGAACTAAAACCCATTTTTCAAAAGAGCAAACACGTCCTTTTATATTCAATTTTGAAATCTGACATGGGGCTAGAAATGTTGTCAATTTCCCAGCTGCCCCATGTCATGTGACTTGTGCCAGCACTTTAGGATGGAACTGCTCTCTGGCAAGCTGTTGTTTTTCCTTCTAAATGTAAAGGCCCCCATACACGGGCCGATAACAGCTGCCGACAGACCGAGTCGACAGCTTATTGGCCCGTGTGTGGGGCCATCCGACGGGCTTCCCCGATCGATATCTGGCTGAAAGTCAGATCTCAATCGGGCAGGTTAAAAAACCTAGTCGGATCGCGGGCACATCTGTGCGTGTATGCGGTCCCGCAATCCGATCGCCCGTATTGCCTCCATTCTGATCCGATTGTTGGGCCCTAGGGCCCACGATTGGATCAGCCCGATATTGACAAACGAGTGGATCTCTACGTGTATGGCCACCTTTACTGAAGGAGTCACAGTGGGACATGGGTTTTTACTAGTGAGCGTTGTTCTTAGATCTACCAGGTGACTGTTATCTTGTGTTAGGGAGCTGTTATCTGCTTACCTTTCCATTGTTCTGTTGTTAGGCTGCTGGGGGGAGAAGGGAGGGGGAAGTCGCATGACTTGGGACTGCTGGGAAATTGACAAAATTTCTAGCCTCATGTCAGATTTCAAAATGAAATCTAAAAAAATCTGTTCGCTCTTTTGAGAAATGGATTTCAGTGCAGAAGTCTACTGCAGCAGCACTATTAACTGATGCATTTTTAAAAAAAAATTTCCCATGGCAGTATCCCTTTAACAAGTCTCCCTTGAGAGCAATCAGAGAATAGCAGCCACCATCTAACCAGTCATTTCCATAAAGAGCAAGTTCCCTGTACACGCCAAGTGATAGCATTTAGGCCACCTGATTTAAAATGCACAAAGATTCCTGGGAAATCTGGTGGCTTTGTACATTGATACACAATACACAAGTATCATTGTCCTGTAAACCGAAAGTAGGACAAGGAGTGTAAAGGTCACCAAATGAGTGGAACTTTGACTGACTTGGCCACCCATATGCTGAGCCATTTCTTATTTGAGACTGTATGAATGGAAAAAAAAATCAATGCAGTCGACTCACCTTCAACACACATTTCTACCTCTTCCAGGTTCCTTAGGGTTATCCTCATTAGGCTGGAGTTAAGCATGAGCTCATTACGATGAGAGGGCCACAAAGATCGGGGTGCGGGATTAACAAAGAAAATCCTTGTGTCGCCTGTAGAAACCTGATTGTCACAGATTGTGGGGTCTCCAAATCCTCCAACCATCACTTTGTTCCCTCCATCCAGTAGAATATCATTTGTCACAGTCTCCCGGCCCTTCAGATATCGCCATACTCTAACCTAAAATGAGGTACAGTAGTTGATAAAAGTTTTAAGTGCATTTCATATCATACACACAAGCAACACACACATATCCACATTGCAGTTATATTACCTTTACCCATGCATGTTTTGAAATTGTAAGGACCTACATCGTCTCTCTATATTCCTGTAACCACCAGCTGCCCCAAACTATTGCATGGTATCACATTCTACACCAAAGATTTGCAAACTTTGATTCTGCCCATCCCTCCATCAAGAGTTTTAAAGCCTTGGTTGGGCAGCAGATCACCTTATCTCTGCCAGCATATCTACAACAGCAGGAAAAAACTGTGGTTCTGTGGTTAAATCATAGACAGCCTATAAGATTTTAGACTTATAATTTTACTAATATATCCATCAAAATGTCTGGCAAAATCAGGTTGATTTATTTGGCATTTGTGCTAACTGGATCACAATAGGCGCCTAGGCTGAACATTTTGCGGCAAAATCTGTTTGTGCACTAACCCAATGTTATATCTGTCAGTGTTCAGTGGTATCAGGCTATAAAAAGATGAGATTTTTTTCCCATGACCGTGGATACTTGAGCAGAAGAAGAACAAAACACTAGAAAATCCTAGAGTTACTTTGAGTAACAGCTGCTTTAGATTTCAAGGTACAGGAAACAGCAGACAGCAGCCAGACACTTTTTTTTACAGTCACCCAAACAATAAAGAACTTTAAGATAATTGCTATAATCATCATTATTTGTGCCAGGTCATGCAAAATCTAAGCAAATATTCAATGCAAATCTAAAGTCTCTAAACCCCATCATCCATAATAATGGAGTAACTTATAGATGAGTTGCAAGTCTTGTGCATTAGCCAGAGCTGATGGATGGCAGCAGAGAAAAAACCCACATTTTAAGACATGCCATAACCCTAAATCCTTATATTTGTCCAAACTGGCTATGCTTCAGAAGAGAACTATTTTTAATTTCTTTTTACGTGGAAATGGTACTGTCACGTTCTTTATCCATAAACACAAACACTGTGAAACAAGTTACCGCACCAACATCTAATGAGGAAAGCATGCTTATTAGGATTACATTTGCTGCCAGTTGTTTCACATAATTTTCAAGAAATTATACTTCTCATGAATATACATTTTGTTTAAAAACAGAAACAGATAGTCACATCTATTAATCAGAGATAGGGCAACAACTGCGTGAAAATAAGCTTCCTCACTTAATTACAAAATATTGATTTAAAAAAGTTACATTACATATTTAAGGGCAATGCAAGGTGAGAATAAAGTACAAAGGGCAGTTCTGCCTACAGTGGAAAAACTGCTGCTGCTCCTGAGAGTTCTTCTATCTCTGATAATATGTGGGCTAATTAATATGGTCCCCAAAATTCCCTGGGTATAGAGCATGCACCAAGCTAACGATATATGGCTGAGAGCACAAGTGATGGATTCCCCACTAGTGTTTTTGAAATGAAATCCACCCCATATGCACAGTGATAGGCAGAATGGAAATATAGTGAACAACAAGAGGTAGAAGTGGTATTTAAAGGAAAACTATTCCCCCGAACAATGTAGGTCTCTATAAACAGATGTAAAACCCTGCTTCATGTAAATAAACCATTTT
>CM044444.1:69018490-69033875 GCA_024363595.1 Xenopus borealis
TGCCAATCCACATAGGGGCTACCAAATGGCCAATCACAGCACTTATTTGGCACCCCAAGAGGAATTTTCATGCAAGTGTTGCTCCCCAACTCCTTTTTCTTCTGAATGTTGCTCACGGCCTCAAAAGGTTGGGGATCCCTGATCTACTGTATCTTATCATGGTCCACACAGCATAAACATTTATAGGGTAGCTACTTATATATGATCTTTCTTTCCTATTAAAGAAGAAAAAAAGACAGGATAGACCATTGTGGACCCAAAGGACATCATCCCTCAACTGACCACTGGTTACTGTATCTGATCATTAAAAAAGTATCATAGGGGGGTAGTGGTTATCTGACATCTCTGAAGGTTCTTTTGCCAATGTTCTTATATCAGGAGCTTTACACTTGGGGCTGCCACAGCTAGGCACCCCCAAATGACAAATTTTTACCAACCTAATACCCCAGGCCATTGCTCCTATCAGCCAAAAACCTTCTTCTAGCAAGCATTATGCAGAGATCAACTTCCTCCTGCATTGATTTCAAAATTCCCAGGGAAATCGCATGCACAGTACAGCAAAATAGCCGATTTTTTTGTTAAAGTTTGGCTATCTGCTCTACTGGGCAACAGCTGCACTGAGAAGATGTGGAAGTTGAGCTCTGCGTGATGCTCTGTAGAAGAACCCCGGAACCACTGTTTTCTTGCAGGAGGCCTGTGGTATCAGGTAGGTAAAAGTAGTCACTTGGGTTGCCTAAAATGTAACATCCCCAAGTAAAAAATCACTTTCCTTCTCTTTTAATTTACATGCAATATGTTTGTATTTAGGTAAGCAAGGGTCCTAGTGCCCCCCACCCATGGACCATAAGCATGTGCCTCTGTTGTCTATAACTAGTTCCAGTCCTGCTTTCATTAAAATGTTTTTCTCACATGATCTGCTAACCTTTTATGTTTTAAGGGAAACATTTTCTGCCCGGTGAACAAAGCAAATATCTGCTTTCCCTGGTTGTAATCGTGAAGAAGAAGCTGATATTCTAATGTCAAATGAAAGAGTAAGTAAACAGAGTGATGTATAATCTGTTTAAAGCTCTGGAGAATATGTTGGTGCTATATAAATAAAGGATAATAATAGAAAATAAGCATTGTTTGTATACTGGGTATCTATTCCTTTAAACCAAAGAGAGCAACATTGTTTTTCTTTCCTCAGATCCAGTTTCCATGTGAACCTGACACTGATTGACTTTCCAGGAGTAAGTGAAGGGTCTGTCTGATGTCCCCGTTACTCTTTTGTTAGTCAGTGACCTAGGACCCTATCACAGGGATTACGGATGCCCCGAATCCACTATTTTGGATTCGCCCGAACCCCCGAATCCTTTGCAAAAGATTTGGCCGAATATCGAATCCTAATTTTCATATGCAAATTAGGCGTGGGAAGGGGAAACATTTTTTACTTCCTTGTTTTGTAACAAAATGTCATGTGATTTCCCTCCCCGGCTGAGAAGAAGGATTCGGCCAAATCCTGCTGAAAAAGGCCGAATCCTGAGCACAGCTGTGCATGCCACTAATTAAAAAAAATAAAGAAATATAATAAATATATATATTTATTACAGATTATATATTTGAAGATTAATTTGTGAGTTTCTGGCTGCAACCATTCATGCTGGCAGTTGCCGCTGATTTCACTTGCTTTAATTGGCTACATCCAGCAAGAGTCAGCCATTGGCAATGCACTGCTAACAAGCATCAAGTTCAGCTGTTTGCAGTAGGAAAAAAATTTAAAGCTGTGGAAGCACATTAACACAATTTAAATCCTCAAATTATGATGTGTAATCTTTGTAAAATGCTTCTGAATATGTTGGTCAGAATAATACCTCTAAAAAATCTGCCAAAAATAATATATATTTTTTTTATAAATTGCCATTTATGCAAAGTAAATGTTGCCTTCCTTGTATAACTCATTCAGTGTTTAGTGTACTCAATAGTCTTGCTCTGAGGGTCCAAAAACAATGAGACTTGAAAGCCTTTTGGACTAGGTGTATACAGGATTCCTGCCTATCACCATATCTGGGTTTATGCAAGTGCCAGGCCAAGTAGACATCAAAATGTGTTTCTCCACTCTTCTGCTGCTCCTCTGCACCTTGATAAGCCTGTACCCGGATAAATTATGTCAGCCCATGTGCATGCAAACATGGCAGATTTCATTGAATTTTGGTACCAAAATCTGCCATATTTGCATGCAACTGACCCATGGTAATGTATGATCACTGCAGCAGAAAAAGAGTTCCATTGTCATAGTGAGGAGTGGCCAGGGGATACATCACACTATGGGGGGGGGTCTCTGCAAGGAGGTTTGGAGGGGGCCTGTGGGACTGAGGGAGCTAACCCAGTTCTTTCACCACTTCTGCACTCTCAATACCAAACACTGATCTTACAGCCTTGGCTAGTCCAGTAGTTATATGTCATAGAGCACATATTTTTCTAAATATGTATGCTATTTATGTTTACAATTATGTTTTACGAGGTGCCACACTCAACAAAACAATTTAAAAGGTAGAATTATTGAATTAAGCACATATGCGGGTGGGAATCATGTGATTAAACATCACACAATTATTACAATTATTTCACATGTCTAAAATGTACTAATTAAACTGTCATCCAAAAATCTGTACCAAAATTGTAACTGCAGAACATTATGACATCCATGTAATCAAACAATATAGACTTGTTAAAACAAATGGGGAGATTTTTCTGTTTTATGTGAAATACATTTCTTTGTATTCTCCTCCAATTTCCTTCTACTGACCTATAAAATATTATCATTGCAGTATTGTTTTTGCTCCATTCAAACATTGTCATTTTTTAACTTGCTGCTTTTCAATCTCAAATTGAAAATTATGTAAATAAAATCTTTGACTAATACAAGATAATTCTAAGTTGACTTTCCTATTCAAAAGGATTGTTCACCTTTCAGTTAACTTTTAGTATGATGTAGATAGTGATATTCTGAGACAATTTGTCATTGGCTTAAATTTTTTATTATTTGTGGTTTTTGAGTTATTTAGCTTTGTATCCAGCTCTCCAGTTTGTATTTTTGGGCAATCTGGTTGCTAGGGTCCAAATTACCCTATCAGCCATGCACTGAAATGAATAACCGATTTGGCGTCTGGGTTCTGGATATGGGCTACCGAACGTAACATAAGGTCTATTGTCTATGGATGAGGACACAATATACTTGTATGAAAATCATAAGTACTGCACAGAAAAGAAGATATAAATAGATGAGTCATATATGTATCCACCTAACAATTTAATGGGATGTCACCTTGTTAATAAGAGTTATATGTAGAGCTTAGCAGATGACACACTTGGTTACATAATCCTAACAAGTGGGAACATTAAGAAACTAATAATTGTACCTGTAAACTCACATAAATTGGACTGAAACGGACAACACTTGAAACATGGGCACAGAGTTTACACAAAGTATTGCATCATACCTCCCAACTGGCCCATTCTCTGCGGGACATTCCTGATTTTGCCTGGTCAATCCAGGAGGTTGAGAGGTATGATGCATGTGTATGATGTACCGTATGAAGGAAAAAAAACGCTGTTACTTACTATAGAAAAGGAAGAGTTCAGTATTTAGTTGTCCTTACATTGCAGGTAATAGAAGAATTAAGAATCCAGCCACAAGCATAAGAGTTTTTAGTGGGCTGGTGGCTCTCTGTGTGGGCTGATTGGGCCTCTGTGTACCTGAAATGCCAGGGCCTATTTTGACTCTCAGTCTAGGCCTGGTTGTCTCCTAAGAGTCCATTAAACGCCTTATATTGGGGTATTAACTGATATAGTTACATAAATTGATACTGAAATGTTGCTTTGATTATATTGTACATGTTAATCATCCCAAAGATATGGTGGATTGCCTGCACTGCTGGGAAGTGTTTGGATTCCATTTCAACATATAATATAATTATTAGGAAAGCACAATTAAATATTCCTTATTTTCATCTCAGTGGGTTCCTAAATGTGGCTGGGCCCTAAACTATCTGCACCTTATGCTGCATATTTACTGTTTGTGTAGCATCTATATACGAATATGTAGTCCACAATTTTAATTATTTCTTTACCAAGAATTATAGAATGTGTTGGGGGTGATCCACCCAAGTTGGCATCTTGGAATCAAAGTCTCTTTATATACTGTATACACAAAACTTGCACTTGTACACTTCCATATACCTTATACCCAGACAATGTTCTGAAGGAGAAGTAAAGGTTAAATCAGTGGGGGTGGGGGGCAAATTTTAATGACCCCAGTGAGTACCATGGAGCAATCTTCTTCTTGTTTCTTTCTTCTTCACCCCAGGAGCACATATGAGTATTCCACGGTGATCCCAGGCCTGTGAAGTTCTCTGCTGCCTTTGAAAAACATGAATAGTTTGGCCAGGGCTGTAAATTGTAGTATTATTATCCTTTATTAAGTGTCTACATATTTTACAATGCTTTACAAAGATTATATATAATTCACATCAGTCCCCACTTTAGTGGTGTCTGCAAGTCCCTATCACATTCTCACACATGCTATGATCAGGCTACTTAACCTACCTGTATGTTTTTGGAGTGTGGGGAACTGAAGAACCCATAGGAAACCCACGCAAGCATGGAAAGAACATGCAAACTCTTAGCAGATAATGCTTTTTTGGCTGGAATCCTGGGATCACATTGCTGCAAACCTTACAAGCATGGCTACAGCAGATGAGCCTAAAATAGGAGTGCCCATACTAGTGATTAGTGATGTTGTCCCATTATGATCTAGATCCATAAAATATTGTTAGCATTCTGTTCCATGGAAAATATTATTTAAACATTGATTTATGAGAAAATGTATATTGCGATATTAACAATTCTTTCTTGTGTAACCTTAACATAATACATATCTGAATGAAAAGCATGAAATAGGAGTGTGATTTAGATAAGCTGTTTATTGATAGTGTCTCGAGATCTACTGATCACCAGCTAAGGGTCTACTGGTAGATCCCGATCTATGTTTTGTGCACCCCTGGCCTAAAACAACAGTGCTTAGTGGCAACTATATCAAAGTATTGTAGTAGGTAATAGCTCTGCACAACTGTCAGCCCTTCAACTGCCTGAAAGTAAGTATATTTATAGCAATGTCTATTAAGCAATTTCTCAGAATTCCCAGGAGAAAATACTGCAAAAATATCACTTGAGTGGCAATCAAAGATTTATTAATAGGTTTTCTCTAAGCAAACATAAAAAGCATTTTAGTTTAATGCTGCTTAATGACTGAGGCTGGCAGACAGACACATTTGGCATAACAACAGAAACCAAGTTCTGTCTCACACATTAGTTTGCAAAGGCGCTCAGGTTGTTGTATAATATTAGGGTCACAACAAAGATGCATGAGACGTAAATGAATACCATTTCCCTGAGAGCCTGACCCTCTGTAAACGAGCCATGTACATTATACATGTAGCGTACTGGCATATTATAACTCCTGGAATAGAGATTCCAACCTGGATATGAAGAGATCTTGGTACATGAAGGCCTTGCCTGCTATTGCCTCACCACCCTGCTGAGCTCCCGGCTCCACTGCTTCAGATGGATGGAAGGTAACAATTCACTGCATTTCAGTGGATGGGGTAAGTTAGGATACAGGTTCAGATTACTAATAGCAGGTTACAGACCTGTTACTGCGGTGAAAACATGAGGTGGGTGGGGGCATAAATTAGAGTGATCAGAACATTTTGAGAAGATTGCTATGTCATTATTCAATCACCTTTATAGAGAAATCACTACATACTGTAAATGTAAGTAGATGTAAGTTTAATTGTTTTTCTTTAGCAGGAGATGATAATGGAGTGATCTCTTGGGTCTAAAGTTAGCCATGAATGCCCAGATTTATTGGAGCAGTTTGAATTTTATCTACACTACCTGACTGTATAGACATTTTGGTAAACCAAAGAGTAGGGGTAGTTTGGACAATTCAACTTATATTAGATCATCCACAAAAAGTTGTAAGCTCTCAGGAGCAGGACCCTCTCACTATTGTCTCCTAAGAATATGCAAATGAGAATTTATTGTGATGAAATTTTGTATATGTAAACTTTTAGGTCTTGTATTTATATCTCCTTGTGCTCTGTAAAGCACTACAGGGAACAATGGCACAATATAATTATTTATAGCAATAATATATTGATAATCTGCTGATGCTTTGTAGAATGTTTTTGTGGCATGGGTAGATGTAGAATTTAGTAGGGCCATGGTTTCTCCTTACATCAGCTCCAAAGTTTTCATTCAGGCCATCAAATCAATTTTATTTGGCCATTAGTATGTATGGTAAAGTTGCCAATATCTGAGGGACCAAGTTGTCTGGTTGCTGTTGCTCCCTGTGTATAGTCACCTTATGTTGTGTCCAGCCAGAGGAGCTTATGTATTTGGCTCAAGGCAGCAAGGAACTGTTCCAGGAATAAAAGCACTGATCTCAACCATGCATCCATTTCTACAATGTTTTAATCCAATTAATTAATCTGTCTACTGCCAAAAGTGATTTGTAGCTATAAATGTAAATCGCAATAAAAACAGTATAAGCTGTAACATGTGTATGAGGAACAAATAAGTAAAAAGGTAGCTGATAAAGAATCACAGATCATCACTATTGTTATGTATCTTGAGTACAAGTTTTAGGGCTTTTTGGACTTTTGTGCTCCAGCAACTGGCCAGCCCCTATTCCTTAGATTACAGTGTCCATAAATAGTGATGGGCGAATTTATTCACCAGGGGCGAATTCGAGGCGAATTCCCGCGATTCGCCGCTGGCGAATAAATGCGCAAAATGCCAGAGAAAATTCACCAAAAAAAAAGAGTCGCGCGTCGTTTTTGAACGCAACACGAGGAAACGAAAGCGACGCAACGAAAACGACGCACCATTCGTCGAAATCAACGAAAACGTTGCGACGCGCGTTGAAAATGGCCCACGACTTGTTTCGCTAATTTTTCCCCCAATTCGTGAATTTCGCAAATTTTTCGGCGAAGTGAAACTGGGTAGATTTGCACATTACTATCCATAAAGTCTGCACTCAGAATGCACAGAACATAAATTATTAGCTTTCTTTTAAAGAAATACATTTAGGTAAACAACAATGTATATTTTTCCTTTAAATAAATACATGTAGGCAACTAGTTTATGCATAGAAAAAACAAGCTCACACAGTCAGATGAAGACATAAAAACACATGGTAATGAGAAGAGCTATAATGAATTAGGAGACCACTGTAATTGGAGAAGAGAAGAATGTATGCTGGAAGATGAACCTTAAAGAGAGGTAATTGACATTGCAGTTATGAGGCCATTACACTGTACATCTGGGGATATAATGCAGCCTTAATGCTCTAAATTGAGAGATTTTATTAAGTAACATATGAGATTGTAATAAAAGCCAATGCTTGAGAATTTGACATTCAAATACACCCATAAAGTTGATCTTTAAATGGATGCACCAAATCCATCATTTTACAATCCATCCCAATGTTGAATCCTGCATAGTAACATTTTCGTTACATAAAAAAATTACTTTGTAAACAAAACATTCCCATGGTCAGTTGTATGGATCTTTACAATCATATGACATCAGAGTCAGCATTGGTGAGGAGGTGACAGGAGGAAATTCTGATATTGGCACCATAGTTTTGGTGGATCGGTGTGTGACCAAGCATGCTGTTGTGACCTCCACAATTAATTAAGGAAACCCTGCATCACAGAAAGCATTTAGCTAATATAAATTCTTAGGGTGCTGGAAGTCCATAATCCAGATTCTAGGGCTGTAAATAGGTAAAAGGGGCGTCTGCTCAGGGCCCTCTAAGACAGGAGGCTCTGGTCTGGTATAATGTTTGACAGCGGCAAAGAAATGACAGACCTATTCATTTTAATCACCTGTAAATGCTCTATGGCATGGGTATTTTCATAGTTTTTTTTTTCATTTTATTTTCAGTTTGACATATGTCCCTATATTTTGTGGTGTTCTCATTTTATTATTAGGGGTTTTCAACTCCAATGACTGAGGCCCTGGACAGCACAATATGACTATGTCTACTTCAGTCAGTAGAGGCCATTTCTTCAGTGCCTACATAATTATATTAAATTTCACTGTCCTGAAGGCTTTTATGTGACAAATCTCTTTGCCCTGAGGCCCATTGATGCCTTATAGCAATAGTGACACTATCCTGTGAAAATCCATACCAACATGTCAGAATTACTAAAGAGCTGCAGCACCTAAATAGGTCTGGCCAAAAGTCTCCCTGCCTAGCAATACTTACCTGAGCCAACACGTGGCTCAAGGCTCCTTGGCAGTTTTGTCAGTCATGCTGGACTTGAGGCAGCAGGCCTGGACCGGCAATCTGTGGGTTCTGGCAAATGCCAGAGGGGCTGCTATAAGATCCCATAGAAAGTCAGTATTTAGTGGGCTGGTGGGGGCTGTTTGGGCCTCTGTGTGGGTTTATTGGGCCTCTGTGTAACTGTAACGCAAGGGCCTATTTTAATTCTCAGTCCGGACCTGTGAGGCAGCGCAATCCTTTCATAGGCTGGAGTACTTATTTTATTTGTAAGTAGCCTTTAGAAGGATTGCACATCTCCCAACCCAGTGTAACTGAACCACAGAGCAGACTTGAGCCATATCAGAGTGTTGGTTCAGGTCAGTATCACTGAGCAAGTGGAGGCTTTGGGGGACCTTTGCCCAGAAATATTTAGGTGCTGCAACTCTATTAATGCAGACATTTTCCTATGGATTTTCATGGAGTGTGTTAGTATTTCTTTAAAACAATCATACCAAAACCTAATTATAATGGATTCAGTGCATCCCTATTAGACATCCCTACTGACAGAAAAAGTAAAATTTTTAACTTTCACAATTTTGCACCCTTCCTTGTATAAAAAAAGCATTTAACCAGATCTCTTCTCTTGTGTTTTCATACATTTTCTGGCTGACTCCTCCATTCAACTTAGAGCTATTGCCTGTTCTCACCATCGGGTGGTGGAAATTAGTCACCCATCTAAACGATTTGACTTTCAGAAATCCTAAGGGCTAGTCCACACGTGGCACTGCATTTTCCAACGTCGCTCGAAAGGCAATTTTCAGTGACTTAGCAAAACACCGTGCCACGTGTGAATAGGTGCAGGTGACTTTACATTTTAGCAGGCGCGAGACACTGGTAAGCAATTCAGGGAGATTAGTTGCCAGGCGTCAAATCTCCCTGAATGTTACCGTGTGGACTAGCCCAAAGTAGAAAAGATTTGTCACTGGCTACTAATCTCCCTGTCTGCCACCACCCTAAAGCTTTATTTCTTGCTGCCCATTATAGCCTCTGAATAGAATATTTCCTCAGTCTCTTTAAAGATAAACTCTAAAGACATCTTGGAGCACTGCAATAACATTTCAGGCACTCACAATGCAGTGACAACTGACAACCAACTGCATCACTTTTTATCCTCCTATATGTGTCTGTATGTTACTGATCCACCAAAGTTGTATTCTCTACTACAGGGCATGGACCTTGTTCTTCTTGTATTTATCCCCCATCTGTTCATTTATATGTTTTTAATCCCTGTCTGTCCATTATTATATTGTTCTAATGCACAAGTATTTATATATAAATAAATAAAATATAAAAAGCTTTGGCTTCCAGATGGGAAATTGGTTATGAAAATGTTTCCAGAGTAGTTCAGTCTGAGTCCTATGATGTTTGTTTTGCCCTAAAGAAACAGGCATGTCAGGTTCAAATAAATGAAGACATACTATAAAGTGTTACAAGCTGACTCAGTCTCTGAGTAAGTATGCCTGGAAAGTTCCTTTCAATCTGTGTATATGAATCATTAGTTAATGAATACCTCTGTGTAACTACTATAGCAAGTGATCTGTGCTACCTTAGATATTTGACCTGTAATCATTAAAATGCCTGAGGTGAAGGGGGGAGATCTCAGCAATACGTTTATAATATGGGTGTGTGCATTAGTGTAGGTCACTGATTTCCACCCTATTGTTATAGGTTCTCACTAAAGAGGACATGGGCGACATTAACAATTACAGCTTTCTAGGAAGCAACTCCACCCTGGTTATTAAACATCTCTTAGGTTTGCACCAGGAATGAGGATGAACACTAATTAGACTATAATATGTGAGAAAGCCATCAATTGGACCCCCTGGCAATAATTACCCTATACTTGCATGTGTACTTCGAGGATTTAGTGGATTATATTAAATATACAAGGTTCATTTATGATCACTGGGTGCAGTGGTTGGTGCAAACATGGGCAGCCTTTCTATTACCATTCAGGAAAATGCATGTGTCTGTATTCACTACTCTATTATCCACTGTTTATCCCATGCATCATTAAGCCAGTAATGCCTCTTGGCAGAATAAAGTACAAGCCATATGTAAAGACTGACTTGAGCAGGTGGTTATTGCAGGGTTCTTTTAGCATGACTGTGTCAGAAATTGTGGGGTGCAGGCAAGGGGCAGTGATGTACAGACTCCTCGATCAGGAATGCTAACTTTGCAACAAATCAACAAATTTTTATTTTCAAATCAGGTGTAGAAATTGTATGAACAAAGTTTTGCAGCATATGGAACAACAGTGGAATGCTGGGTAAGAATGTTATATTGAGCAAGCTGCAACATTTTGTTACACTTTGCATACAGCACCAATTTAGTAAATGGATACATCAATAGAATTAGAATAGAAATAATTTCTAGTTAAAGGAAAACTATACCCCGAAAATGAATTTTTGAGCAACAGATAGTTTATATCAAATCAAGTGACATATTAAAGAATCTTACCTACTTGGTATATATATTTAAATAAATATTGCCCTTTTACATCTCTTGCCTTGAACCACCATTTCATGATAGTCTGTGTGCTGCCTCAGAGATCACCTGACCAGAAATATTTCAACTCTAACTGTAAAGGGAAGAAGTGTGGAAGCAAAAGACACAACTCTGTCTGTTAATTGGCTCATGTGACCTAACTGTATAGTTTGTTTGGTATGTTTGTGTGCACCGTTGGATCCTAGGATCCCAGGAGGCTGTCCTTATTTTTTAAAATGGCTATTTTCTATTTATGATTACCCAATGGCACATGCTACTAAAAAAGTATATTATTATGAAAATGGTTTATTTACATGAAGCAGGGTTTTACATATGAGCTGTTTTATGCAATATCTGTTTATAGAGACCAACATTGTTCGGGGGTATAGTTTTCCTTTAATGAAATAGATACATTCATTTAGGCAATGCTTATTTTCTTCTGTTTTTTTAAATATTAGAAGTTCATTAGAACTGCCTCAGTCAGTGGCGTAATTAGATATTACTAGCAAATTCAATTAAGGGACCCAAAATATTGGTAAGCTGACCCAATCTATGCAGTCTATGGGTATGTGAACCAGCGCTAAAAGCTCAGGGATAGACAAAAAAAGATATAGAATAGAAAATATATAGTGTAGTATTTCTTATACTACCATACAGTTCAGTTTACAGGGGGAAGTGTTTTGTTCCCTTCACCTCAGGGTTAGCTTGCCCTTTAACCAGTATAAGTTGTTGAGGAAGGGACTCCTTAGCAGCTCAGAGGTATCAGGCAAAACGAGTCGGCTGTGACATCATCCGGGAGAGCCCAGCAGCGCGCAGCATACACAGAATGAGACTAGATACTGGGGATCCACAGGTTGACTATACTCTAATCTAAAGCATGCACATGTGAGTGCAACTTGTATTTTATGCAATATGTATCAAAGAAGTGTTTACACAATATTAACACATCTTTTTTAGGATCCACTGACGTCTGGCGACTGTGGTGCAACTATTTCTTTATGCTAGCAACTTTTATAAACGTTTGTGTGTATTCACTCTTCATATATAGGAGGTGACTATCTTTTCTAAATACTGGTTAAAGGGAAAGCTTACCCTGAGGTGAAGGGAACAAAACACTTCCCCAAGTAAACTGAACTGCACAAAAAAGGTGTATGGTAGTATAAGAAATACTACACAATATATTTTCTATTCTATATCTTTTTACTTCACATAATTGACCTTTTCTACCAAGATATATTAAACATGGTCATTAATCAATGGACCCTCTACACTACAGTGCAAGATCTCTTTCCTCTGTAGTTTTGCCCCTGGCCCCAATGCCTTGGTTAAAATAAGTACCAGCTTTAAAACACAAGAGGCAGCTACAATTCACATATCTTTTTCTGTGCATTCCACATCTATGCCCTTATAATTTATGATCTCTTAAATTTAAGATATATGTCAAATAGCCCCTTCTTATAAACAGGTCATATTTCTCCTGCAAGTTTTGTATCAGTTATTAAATTGCTGGAATGGAATGCTGGTTAAGCCCTGGCTGTTACTGGGCACATCTGCTTTCTCCCCATTGCTCCTACTTTTCCAGCCCTCCACACACAAAGATTGTGGGCAGGCTGGGACAGGCTTTCATGCTGCATGTCATTTGCAATGATGCCTCTTGCATTCTCTATTAATCAAGTTTGGGTTCAGAAGATGAATTGGGGATTTTGGTTGGCTGGATTGTTCTTTTTTTTTATACAAAACAAACAGGCAAGTCAGAACAATTCTTCAACTCTTCAAAAACCAACATCGCTTCATAGGTCAGGACAAACAAGAGACCTATTCATAGTTTCTCTGTCAGAACTGATTTACCTGCTTCCAGTTGAGGTTTTATGGGTTAGGTTTTGACACTTATTAATCCTGTTGAACAGGGGTGTGATCGCATAACACAAAAATGTGGGCCTGAAGGTATGAACACATGGGCACGAGTAAGAAATGCATCTGGCCTTTTTCCTTTCCTTCCCTTTGTGCCAGGTATGTCAGTGCTGTGGCTGTTCTACTGAACTACATGTTTTATCACTCTCAGCGAGCAAGACGATGGTTAGAAATTCGGCAGAACAATTATGAAATTTAATTTTTGAAATATATGACCTCAAAATTCTTGATTTTTATTGCATGTGATCGTTTGGCGCATATTACAAGTTGCACAAGACAACCCGAAGGAAAATAATGTGGGCAAAATCCAATTTGTAACACTGTCATAAAGCTGATGATGTATGATTCATTGACTTGTTTCTGCAACATAGAAAGATTTGACATCATGAAAGCATTCAGATCTGAGCACAATTGACTGCAGATTGTTAGATAATTGGTCAACCATGTAGCTGCTGGAAAATTAAATTATGGATTTGATTGCATATTCATATTGCCCAGTGATATAAAGAGTTAGCTTTGGCATTTTAAAAACTTGGAGCAGGACAGCCCTTTCCCAGAAGATGTTGAGCTCTCGCAGGTAGACAATTAAACATCATTCAGCATTCACCCCAACACAATTATGCATATAAATCAATTTCTAAACTATACATTACTGTGTAGCGTTGCAGAGATGAAAGAATAAAAATACATTTGTATAGGTGCTATTCTGTGCTGTTACCATGGATTCTTTTGTTGGGCTATTTTGTCCAGAGTAGAACTTTTATCAGTCATTTAATTAGGGTAATTATTCCCAAACCATGGGGCTTTACAGTCTTGACTAGGGAGCCCATTTTGTGTGCCAGTTAGGTTAAAATGTAGGTAGCATGCCTTTTTTTTGCTCCCCTACATACTCCTGGAGGCCCAGATTGAAAGTCAATTACAGTGGAATTTAACATGAACAATTATGTGCTGCCCTAGATATTCCTGAAATTATATCTGAATGGCTGTTTTGTGCATTTATCTGCAAACTTGATATGAGCTAATGGGATCTGGAACAAAGTTTGACCTTTACAAACTGCAGGACTAAGGTACATATACCTATTTAACTCTATCATCAATATTGGAATGTAGCCTGTAAGCAGCAAGTGACGTAAATTGTATAAAGTGTGCCTGTAGGTGAAATGAAGTTCCTATGCCCAGTTTGTCCCTTGTTATTAGATATGAATAACTACAGCCTTTATAATGAATCTTCCAGAATAAGTTAGACTGATAAGAAACAATTACTGTCTATTGCAATTTATACCTGGCTTTGTTTGACAAAGCTGATAAAAATGACCTTGGTTATTCTGAAAGGCATGTTGGAAATTAACTGACCAACCTATGTAAATACATTTTATTTACATATGTTTATCCAACCTCTGAGATTTCAGGTGTCAGACATGAGCTCAGTTAAAACTTGTTTTAACGGGAATAAAACACCTTTTTGGATTTTTTTTGCATAGAACAAAAGAAATGTATGAGTTTTTGGAGAACTGTGCTGCTTTCTATTTAGGCATTTTATTGTTAACAAAAATGTTTCTTTTTAGAAAATTAATCCAGCAAATTCTGATTGTGTGAACATAATGTAGACTGTAGCTTTTCAGGGAACATCCTCAAAGTTATAAATAATATACTGCCACCTGCTGGCCAGTTGTATTTTTACGCAGTCCAGATTAAAACAATGGTCTCTTACAGGGGTTCCCAACTTTTTTTTACCCGTGAGCCACATTCAAATATAAAAAGAGTTGGGGAGCAACACAAGCATGAAAAAGTTTTTGGGAGTGCCAAGTAAGGGCAATGATATGCTATTGGAATGCCTTTATGTGGACTGCCAGTCTACAGGAGACACTAATTGGCAGTACACCTGTTTTTTTATGCAACCAAGATTTGCCTCCAAGCCTGGAATTAAAAAAAAATGCACATGCATTGGGGTCACTGGGAGCAACATCCAAGGGGTTGGTGAGCAACATGTTGCTCATGAGCCACTGGTTGGCTATCACTGGTCTATTATTTTAAAAGGTAGGATTTATATAACAAACCTATTCCTAAATGAAATCAGCTAATAATTATAATAATAATAATTTTTTTTTTGTTTGCACAATAAATCACTTTATACGCTTAAATGTCAAGAACAATCTGTTCTAAAGCCTTTTACAATACCTATGCATGTGAATTATGTTCCAGACCCATTTATAGAACAGGACTCCAAAAATATTTTACTTATTGTGTTTAATTTGTCAAATTGTGGTAAGAGACATAATTTAGGCCAATTATCCCCAAATATCCAATCCAGCAAAAGAACCTTCGTGCCAGATCTTGCCACAACTGGCTTTTAGGTCGTTTGGGCAGTGGCATAATTAGACATGGAAAAATAGTTTTAGACCTCCCCCTATACTTTGGCATAGTACATGTATACTTGTAAATATAATTGTATTATAGTTCTAAATTACCGTCTACCCTAGATGAATGGTCATAAGATCAATTGTTCAGTTTATCAAATTCTGAATTGGTAACATAGACAATAGATTTGTTTGTCTGTAGAAAATATCAGCATATATCATCTGAGAGACCGTGCAGTTCTGATGGGATTTTTAGCCC
>CM044444.1:69050539-69064258 GCA_024363595.1 Xenopus borealis
GTAGTTTCATGGTGCCCTCATTTTAATAGACAACAGACATACATTCATTTCAGAACAGGAGGCACACGTTTCACTAGCGAATGAAACTACAAAAAAGTGTAAGATGTAATTTGTGGGACCCAGTGTTTTTCTAGATAAGGGATCTTTCTGTAATTTGGATCTCCATATCTTATGACAAAAAAAATTTAGACATGTAATAAGCCCAATATTATTGTTTTGCCACCAATAGGGATTCATGCAGCGTAGTTCCTATCAAGTACAATATACTGTTTTATTAGTACTGAGAAAAAGGAAATCATTTTTAAAATTTTGAATTATTTTCTTAAAATTATGTTTATGGGAGATAACCTTTTAGGAGCATTCTGGATAATAATAAGGAATCCCTGTACCTTTAATGACTAAAGTGGAAAATATCTTTGTTTATTACCTTTACATAATTGCATGCATATTGCCTTACTTCCACTGGGGGGCACTATAATACTATCAATAGGTCTTCGTGAAAACTTTTATTTATTAGCATTTCATGTTCCTTGGGACACAAACTCAAACTGTACAGTCACAGAACATAACTTGCTGCACTTTTTTTTTACGTTATCAGAACTTTTTTTTAGAGATTGCACATATTAGTCTGCTTTTACTGACATACAAATTATATACATATAAATATATATTACATATACATATTATATTTTATATAATATACATATATTACATATGCATATACATACATATATATATTACATATACATACTGTACATATAAATTATATAATTAAAATTATATAATGTTGCTCATGTATACAGCTCAGGCAAAGAGGCTCAGCCTGAATTCTGTGAACATTTGGGGAGAATTCAATTAGGTTAGGATCTGTGGTGAATATGGATTAGGTGTCCTACATATTCTGGGGCCCAGTGCTTGCCACAACAACTAGCCATTGACCCACCTCCTGTGCCCACTACATCTTCCCTGCCTGCTCTCTCTTCTGCTAGAGTATGAACATTCCTTGCTCACTGCCTGCTCCCTGTAAGGAGAGGACAGGTATAGAGGAAGCAGACCCCGTGACCACAGAGTCTACTTCCTCTATTGTTACGTCACTGAATATTATTGTACAGGTATGGGACCTGTAATCCAGAATTCTTGGGGCCTGGGGGTTTCTGGAGAGTGGATATTTCCATAATTTGGATCATCATACCTTAAGTCTTCAAGAAAATCATGTAAGCATTAAATAAACCCAATAGGTTGGTTTTGCTTCCAATAAAGATTAATTATATCTTAGTTGGGATTGAGTACAAGCTACTGTTTTATTATTACAAAGTAAAAGGAAATCATTAAAAAAAATTTGGATTATTTGGCTAAAATTTAGTCTATAATTCAGAACTTTCTGAAAAATGGGTTTCTGGATCATAGATCCAAAAACCTGTATTACAGATAAACTGATATTTTTTTATATCTGTACTGAGCTACCATATCTGTTTATATCTGTTACTACCATATCATTACAGTTGAGCTGTATGTTAAAATTGCCCTGGTAGTCACACCTTCACGGTCATTCTCTTAAATACAGGCCATTTTGGCCTTCAGTAATCTCAACAGTAAATCCTATCAGTATGGTAATACAGCTGGCCTGCAAAATAACTCTATCACTAATTGTATCAATGAATCATTTGGGCGCATAGCATTGATACAATTAGCGATAGAGTTTTTTGGTATCATGTTAACATTACTTGTGATAACAGGGTTGTGTTTTAAAAAGGGTTAGTGGGTAACACTGGTTTACATTATCAGCCCTCCTCCACGTACAGTAGGCTAGAAAAATGTTGGTCTTTGGTACCACAAAAGTTGGGTAGTCCTGCCTTAATGGATTGATTTCTTATCTTTGTCCCTGCTCAGCAGAATCCCTGAGCTTCACTAAATGCAGCTACTAGAATTGATACAATAGTTGCTAATATTCCACAGATACTGCTGTGAAATGTATCAAATAAATTAAGCAATTTGTAACAAATCAAATTCCACACCTGCATTGCTGAGCTGCCAGCACTAGAGACAAGAACTTTTTAAGACTTTTGGGAAAAGGGTAAAATATAGAAAAATGAAAAGCAATTGAAAAAAAAAGGTTTTCTGATGAACAATGTGAAAACAACTAAACTGAAAAAAGGATTTGGAAGGTCAACAACCCTTTATATGCTCTGTCACAGTGTGGTCTGGTGTTGTGATATTGTGGCTCAAAGACGTAAGAAGCTCGTTGATATCTTCTTCAGATGTAACCTGAAAAGAACAGAAGCACATGTTCTGGTGTAACAAAATTGGGACCATAATGATCTGGGCAAAATACTGATTTATAAAGTACAGAAATATCTTGTTTATGTCCATATGTTAGACTGAGTGTCCTATGGTGTGACTCTTATCTCAGCACAGGGCTGACATCTGGAGGAAAAGGAAGAAGCAAGATGTCATTGTAAGAGGTTGTAATGCAACAAGAGAATGAAGCAGAGCTTCCCGGAGTCAGTGAATTAGTGCCAAGTCGTCAGTGGCTCTGAATGGCAGCTCTGATTGATAACCAGCATGGTACAATGGATGGTGCTCCAAAGTGTGATTACTCAAACAGTGAAAGGGCTACTTTGTTTCCCTTGATGCCTGTCTGTGATTGACATGACAGTTATTGATGATGATTAGTTCACTCCCACAATTAATCTGAACACGATACAGACAAATTATCCTTTGCAGAGAAATAAGGGGTCATTTATGGCTGCAAGAGCTGGTGCAAACTGCAATTTTAGATGCAAGTCACTGTATTTTTTTTTATCCACAATCCAGCATTCTCTTCACCAGTTCCATCATTGTGGCGGAGTAAGGACATGCACCCCAATGTGTCAAATTGGACATTATTGTGCTTCTGTTTTGATGTAGATCTGCTGCAAGTTGCATTGTGGATAAAGAAATTGTAGCTTGTTCTTGAAATTGTAACTCTATCCAACCATTCAAATGTCTGTCTCTCTAATTTTAATTTAACATTTGCATTCAATTGAAGGTGCCTGTGTGTAATTTAGGGATGCACCAAATCCACTATTTTGGATTTGGCCGAATACTGAACCAAATCCTATATATGTATATGCAAATTAGGGGTGGGAAGGGAAAAACATTTTTTACTTCCTTGTTTTGTAACATAAAGTCATGTGATTTCACTCCTGGCCCTAATTTGCATATGCAAATTAGGATTCGGATTCGGCTGAATCCAAAACCTTCTGAAAAAGGCCGAATCATCAACAAAATCCTGTATTCGGTGCATCCCTAGTGTAATTCAATACATATATTTCTAAAATAATAGCAGCATTGGATTTTAGATATCTTAATACCCTGTAGATGATCTATCTATTATCTATTTGTCTGTCTATTTCTTCTATCTGTTCTATCTAGAGATGTATTGCTTTGTGCATAAAGCATGAATCTATACTGGTGGCACAACAATCCAATTGGGTTTATTTTTTGCTTAAATTTTTTTTTTTTATGGAAAACAATCCCTTATCTGAAAAACCTCAGGCTCTGAGTATTATAGAATAGATTATAGATCCTATATCTGTACATATCATTTGAAACATTTCTATTTCTATTTTCAACCTGGATCCCAGTAATTCTAACTACCCTCTGCTTTATCGAATATTATTTCCTTTTCCCTCTTAAATCCTTGGTGTCTACAGTTATTTGTGCCAGCATTTAACATTTGGCTCCATATTGTAATCTAATTTTTGTGATCTTTTAGAGCAGCCGTTTCTGTCTGTTGGCAATATTTGTGTCTGTCCTAGTTTAGTAAGCAAAACTCTTATCTTTCCATTATTATTTCCTAGATCAGTGGTTCTCAACCTGGGGGTCGGGACCCCTTTGGGGGTCGAAAGACCCTTTTACAGGGGTCACCTAAGGGCTGTCCAAACTACAAAACCATTGTTCAGACAGGGTGGGTTAAAGAATAGTATTGCGGCGGCCATTTGTTATTAAGGGAATGCGTAGTAACTGACAATTCCGGGAGATTGCAGTGCTATCAGCTGCTTCCAGGTAGTAAGAGGGAGTACTCCAAGCCGAGTAGAGGGAGCTGAAGACTGAATGCAACGTCTCCTGATGGGCTTCCTCTGATTGGTGGATTTTTGCTTTTTTTTCTTCTGCCAGACTCCTTGATATTTACATTATGATTCATAACAGTAGCAAAATTACAGTCATGAAGTAGCAATAAAATAATTTTATGGTTGGGGGTCACCACAACATAAGGGACTGTATTAAAGGGTCATGGCATTAGGAAGGTTGAGATCCACTGTCCTAGATAAAGCCAACATACTTCTCAAAGCCATATAAAGTGTTCAAGCTTCATTCTCTTTTAAAAACTGCTGCTTGACACATCCACTTATTTTACCATGACATCTTGGCTGATCTCCTATTAAATTGTAAATTTAGACTCTAAACACTTAGGGGCAGATTTACCAAGGATTGAATTTTTATCTAGAATCTGAATTAAAAAAAATGTATTGCCAAAACTGTAACATTTGATTAGGGAGTTATCCAAATTCTAGTTTTTAAAAAAATTCGAATTTGATTTTCAAGATTTATCATACTCTGGCCCTTTAAGAACTCAAATTCGACTATTCGACACCTAAAACCTGCTGAAATGCTGTATAAGTCAATGGGAGGGATCAGTTTGGTGACGTTTGCAGCCTTCCTGACATTCAAATTCAATTCGAGTTTTCGGGTCAATCCTATTCACCAGAGTTTATAAAATTAAATTTTTATAATAAATTTAGATTTTAGGTTTAATTACGAGTTCATGGGAGTTTTAAAGAACTCCCATGAATTTGAAATTTGACCCTTGATACATGTGCCTCCTACCTGTCAAAGCCCTTAACATTTATATATTTATATATAACATTTATACCTATCCCTACATATCAGCTCCGATCTTAAAATACATTGCTTCATGCTTTCTGTGCTCTGCTTGTGGCCTTCACCTCTCTTCGCCCCTCAACTCTATGCATGTCAACAAAATTTCTCTTTTGTATAGTTCTTGAATTTTCTTCTATGGATTTAAATCACTAAGGACCCAGCTGTACAGAGAAACATACCCGACATTTAATTGATTATCAGAAGTCAAGTTTGAATTTAGTGAGATAGAATACGAGGGATCATTTAGAAAGACTTGATCCTGTGGATGGAAATAATTGCATTGCCCAAGAATGCAGATAATTTTCCCAACAACCATAATGCAAGTGTATGGCCACCTTAATGTTAAAATCTATCTTTCTAGTAATTATATTAGGCTGAAAATTTACCTATCTCTTTTATCACTGATACTTGTCACGCACCACTAAATTTATTTTATTTTTTAAATAAAAATAATAAAGGAAGACACATATATTTTTGTGTGAGTATATGGTCCATCAACCAGTCAATCCACTGCCCATTTCCAACAGCTCCAACATACACTGCTTTGCTCACTATTGGTGAGTTGCTTTTGTAAAACTGTACATACATGGAGGGACCTATTATCCAGAATACTTGGGACCTGGGGTTTGTTGGATAACAGATCTTTCTGTAATTTGGATCTTCATACCTTAAGTCTACTAGAAAATCATGTAAACATTAAATAAACCCAATAGGCTGGTTTTGCTTCCAATAAGGATTAATTATATCTTAGTTTGGATCAAGTACAAGCTACTGTTTTATTATTACAGAGAAAAAGGAAATCATTTTTAAAAATTAGGATTATTTCATTATAATGGAGTCAATTCATTATTCCATAATTCAGAGCTTTCTGGATAACTTGTTTCCAGATAAGGATCCAATACCTGTACTTGTATGGCAACAACTGTTCTTTGCTTGAACTGGCACCAAAGTACAATATGAGATATTCAAGCCTTCCTGACAATAACTGACCTGAGATTAATTAAATAGTGATCAAGGTGGCTGTTTTGTGGCCCCATACAAGGGCCATTTGGCTGCCAACCTAATGAAGAGTGACACATTAGTATGTACAGCTAGCATTTATAATCCATTTAACAATATATTTGTATAAAAATGACTAATTGGGGTTATTCGATAACAGGCACTTAATTTGTTCATTTGCATTAGTCCATGCAAATCAGTAGCTAGGAGTTATAGGTCCCCTGTTTAAAAGCCAACATCCTACTGGATCCTATAGGTTACTGCAACAGCACAAATGTAGTGCATGTTATTAAATATAGGGGTTAAAGTCTTGTATGTCTGTGGCAAAGTTTAAAGGTTACTAAAAAATAATGCTTTAATGCACACCTTGTGTACAAGACAGAAAAGTTAAAGCTTTCCTTGAAATAGCACATAGCAACAAAAGTTTATTTTCATTATTCTTAATCCCCTGGATTTGTAAAAATGTTCTTCTGTAGGTTACTACACTCTGTTACCCCGTAGAGTAGATGAGAGTCTGCACACATTTTTAAGCATAGAAGGAACTCTGCCTCAACTGTAAATTTTGAATTGCTTACATTACTTCTTTATTCACCTGAAAGTTTGTGTACTTCTGTCTTGAAAGTATACTTATCATGCTCATTGTCACATTGTTTGGCACTTTAGCAACCTCTTACAATGCCCTCAAAAAAGAATAGCTCAAGAGGAGAATAAGGGTGAAAATATCCAAAGGTATTCCTCCCATGTGCTCAAGAATATTCATGGACAGAAGTCCTAGTCTGCGGCGCACATCGAAGAAGAAGAAGAAAAGAGAAAGTTGGTAGCTGGGACATTTTCTTCAGTGAGAATGGTCGATGTGTGTCTCTAATTGTACCCATTTGTTAAAGCTAGACACACCGTGGTAGACCCCTCTCCAAACAATACTTTCTATTTCTGGTATATTCCAAGCCCCCTTTGTTACAGGCTGAACTGCAAACTTTTGGTAAATGCACTCTCACCCAACCCCCACTTATTTTGGCATGAAATGTTCAAGAGCTCTATAACGGAATTTTCCTAGACCACCGTGAGAGAATATCTTGATGGCTACATTAGTCCAGATACATTATTTACTACACCATATTCCCACCCACTCCAATTATATTCAGCACTTCCAATTAGTTTAGTTCACTGAATACCTTATAGCACAGCTGACAATTTATTTAACTATGCTGACAGACCAACCACTTGATAGAAATTCTTTCTTCATATAATGCACGGATGATCAATAATACCTATACAACTCTGTATCTAGGCTTGTTTCTATATATGCAATACTATGGAACACTATGAAAGGTCTTTTGTATACTGAAATAGACATTGGTTTCTTTTAGATTTGTCTTACATGTATGAGACCTACTACTGGAACTTGCACTGCATGGCTGTAACATCTCTGGGCACACCAGGAGCAGAGCATTGCCCATGATTGACAACTTTCCTTTAATTCATGTAAGAGCCCTTTACAATAAAAAAAAGTCTATGAGAAAAAAATTACATCAAGTGGTAACCAATATTTCTAATTTTGTCTCAAGTCTCTCCTATGTCCATAGGAGGGTGATCATCATACCTTGACCTTTTAGTGAACCATTAGAATGCCCCACTCTTTTTCTTTTTTTTATTTCTTGCTATGTTGCCAGATGCCTGTCCAGGCTCTGTTCCAGAAGCATCACGGTGTAAAGCAGCAATGAAGCCTGTTCACACAAGAATCATTTTTAAACTGTGTTTAGATGTTCATAAATGTCTCTCAACTTTCCTTCAGGGCTTTGCTGCCTTTCTGTCAACAATTGTCTCTGAGTTATTCATGGGTAGTGCAGCCTGACAACTACTTTGTATGTGCAGTTGGGAGAATGAATATAAGCAGGTGGTCATTATATCTCCTATAATACCTCTTATGAATACATGAGAACCCTTCAGGGTAGCATTGTAGTGGGGCTGCTTCTCCTGCTCCCCCTTATCCTCCTCTCCACCCCTTTAATGAGGACCAGAACAACGCCTTGCAGCGGATGTGTTAACGATTTCTGGTTCAATGGAGAGAAAAATCATTACAATGGGAGGTGTACAAATATTGTGGGAAATCTATTGGGCCCTTCAAATTTCATGAAGACCCTGGCCTTTCAGGGAGAGTGAATTCCACAGCACCATTTTCTTTCACCCAAATTCAATAGGAAACTTTTAATGGAGAGGCACTTTCTTTGGAGAGGATGGCAGGTCATTCAGTGTGAGAACTTTTTCACAGGCAGAGCAGAACAGAGAGGCCATGTGTTTCCTGACTGGAGAATGAAAAGATACTGTTTCCAGCGATTTGATGCTTCAATGCAAGAGCAACTTAAATTCATTAGATGGGGAAAGCCAAGCATTCTTCACAAAGCAAAATCCAGACAGGGTAATGGAAATGACCATCCTAGATGAGACAGAGGTTAAAACTTGGCTTATAGAAGCCATAATAATGACATTTATTCATTGTGTAGAACAGAATTCAAAAGTTATAGTTCACCCAATTGTTTTTACTAGTTGAACAAAATAGTCTAAAGCCACAAGAAGACCCTATCTTTTAAAATAACTTTCCCCTTTACACCACTGACATCATGTATCATTTTTCGGGTATGGATGTGTTGTATACTGTATCTGTTAAACCAATAAAAAATATACAGCTAGAATGTAAAGTAGGTTTGCCTAAAACTGAAAGATCCTATGCTTTAGCAAAGTTACAACTTCCTAAATACTAGTGGCCTGATTCTACCACTTTTTCCTGGTGGTGCAAATATTTTATGGTTCTCAAATTTAAATCTGCAAATTAAGATTCTAATTTAGTTCAGTATTGGAGGATTCTGTATGCTGCTCATTTACTGTTTCCCTACTTGATTCTGAGTATTGATAGGTATGTACCGTAAGTTGCATGGATTTCACTACTGAAACAGTAGTTAGGAACAGTAAGAAAATGTGAGAATTTACCATTGCAATTGACTATGAAGATTCTCATTCATCCAGGTCATGGTATATATACCATTATACCATTGCAATTGTTTTCTTTTGTACAGTCTTAATTGGCGGAATGAGCATCTAAAGTAATGAGTGCTTACCTTTCAGCTCAGAATGTTTCACACTATAAATGTTTTATCGATGTGGTGTATGCCACTAGCACAAATATATGGCTATAGCACTGCTCTTTTTTTAGATCACAAACTCACTCATAGCCTTAAGCTGGCCATAGACACAAAGATCCGATCGTACGAATCATCGTATGATTGGACATCCCCATCTCCCAACCAGCCACTAACCTTCAGATCAAATAAAGTAGTAAAAGCACAGATCAAGCGATGTTCTGCCCCTGACAGGGATCATACGAAAGTTGTGTCTGACAAAACCTAGTGACAGTCTCCCACTGAAAATCGTACGCTCGGCAATACATGTAGAGATATTATCAGCAGCCGACAGAAATGTTCTAACATGTCTGATTGTCCAAACGACTAATCGGCGTGGCACGACAAATGTCGGGACACTCCACACACAATCTGAAAATCGTACGAATCCAGGATTGTTGCGTCTATGGCCAGCTTTATGGTATGCTCTGGCAATGGATTGTTCAAGTAACTACATAATCATGGAAGTATGGAGAAAAACACACATGGGAGAATGTAATAAAATTCAGTAAGGGAAAAAATATTCTCAATGCGAAAAGTTATTCCTTTGCTCGAACAAATTTTACTTTGCGTGAATTTAATATACTGTAGCTTTTGCGGAAACTGTTTAGCAACCACTTCTGACAGTGGAAGATAGTTTGAGAATTGTATAGTTCAGTGAATGTAATAACATTTCTTAAGGAAAAAGTTATGTTTGCTCCAGAAGACCAGACACCTTTCAGCACTCCTTAAATGTGGGCAATGTGCAAACTGTGCATTTGCAATTAAAATTCGTAATGCAATAACAGTTTGAGGAGGAATATTACATTGCAAAAATGCTATTTTTTATTATTATTTGTACAAATTATTATGGTGTTTGCGACTTTTAGTACATTCCCTCAAAAGTTTGAAATTAGAGCTCACCACAGGAAAATGCACCCATTTTCTTTTCATTCTTATAGAATTTTTAGAAGTATATTTATGAAATGGTGACCTCTAACCTTTACTCCTGTATAAATATGGTATGGTGAGTTGCAATGTATTTAGGTGCCACCCTGGGCACTGGATATTACAGTGATCCCCAACTTATCACGTCTAGTACCCAGTTCAGTAGGCCCTACACCACTCATCCACAGTTCTACATTTTTTTCTTAAACACATTTATTTAATTATAAAGCACCCAAGGACTGCCCCCCAAAAATGAATATGGGCCTGGTGGTGAACTCTGAATTTTACTTTTGAAAAAGTAATTTTGAGTTTTCTTTCGCCTCTTTATCTATGGTGTATATACTTCCTCAACTAAAGGATTGAATTTGTGGTTTAATTTATGACTTATGGAGAAAGTTGCAAAGTGCAGTAAGCAGTTGCTGAGTGTTGAGGATCATATGGTAGACACTGAAAATAGGACTCTCTTGAACCAGACAGGGCTGAACTCTGCAACCAGTTTATTTAAATTGAGGGCTGAAATGGTCCTAACTGGTCTTTATGCCTGTGGCATTTGTAAACAAGCCCTTTGAATATTTGGAACATAGTTCTGTAAGTATTGTTTCTCTTCTGCTTACTTTCCCATAAAAAGAAGGTTAAGTGTAAGTGGCTAGCTTATTGTCTGCATGTTTATTCCAATATCTACATGGGTGTAAGCGAGGAGGGCTACCATATTGTAAGATTTGATTTAGAAGAGCTATTTCCCATAGTCAGCAAACTAACAGATGGCTTTCATGATTATCACAAGTTGTAGTTTATTTGAAAGCTATGGAAAATGATGATACTGAGGCAATATATATGGCAGTGTGATGAAACCACCTTTATATTGGAAGTTATAGGGGTGGTTCACCTTTACAATAACGTTTAGTATGTTAGAGGATGCTTTAGAATTCTATGCAATTTTTCCATTGACCTTTTCTATTTAACAGTTTTTGAATGATTTGCTTTCTTCTTCTGACTCCTTTCCAGATTTTAAATGGGGGTCACTGACCCCATCTAAAAAACAAATGTTCTGTAAGGCTACATGTGTATTGCTTCTTTTTATTACTCATCTTTCTGTTCAGTCCCTCTCCTATTTATGAACTATAACAAACAAGGGAAAGTTGTGCTCACCACTAATTTTTAAAAACATTGGGGGTGCAATGAGGCTGTGACCACAAAATACATATAGACAAATACAGGAGGTCCTCTACACTCAAAACATTATCAATATACTGTATTTAAGACATTGACCCTGTTTTGTTTAAAGGGTAAGGCATTTTTAGTAGCTGTAAGCACAAAATGTCTCAATGTCTTGAATATATTGATAATGGGTTGAGTGCAGAGGACCTCTTGTATTTGCCTCACCTATTTATATTCCAGTCTCTTTTTTAAATCAGTGCATGGTTGCTAGGGACATTTGGACTCAGATTGCTGAAATTGCAGAATGGAGAGCTGTTGAATAAAAAAGCTAAATAACTCAAAAACCACAGGAAAAAAAACAAAAATGAAAAACAATTGCAAATTGTCTCAAAATATCCCTCTCTACATCAGACTAAAAGTTGATTTAAAGGTGAACAACCCCTTTAGTAGTGGGCATCCATATTGGTAGGGGATATGCTGCATGTGCTGCAAGGTTACATATATGAGTGCAAATTAGCATCTGCATTGGTACATTGGGTGCAAGATGCATTATTGTTTTTCTGATGTCAATGTGTATGCTTCATTTCTGCTGTGTAGATGTCATGACACCATAAGTGGTGTTAGCATGCAGTTCATAGGTGCGTATATAAGTTCAACTCACAAAAGAAACCCTTGACTTAAAGCCTTGACAAAGCAGGAATTAATTCCAAGCCTACCTTGCACCCATCTGCTTAATGCCTTGTATTTTGCACCTTTACCTTACTGAACAGCGGACAATTGAACAGTACTTTGACACAAAGTGTAAGTATAGAGGAATGTGTATTGATGCAAATACCTTTGTTATTGTATTTGAATACATTTGTAAATGAACCTTATGGCCTAAGCCACAAAGCTGTTCTGATGATCTGATCATCTTCCCCCAATTCAGTGCAATGATTCATGTTTACTCAAGGACCTGTCATATTAGCAAATGTGTAAGACAAATGTATAGGTTTAGAAAGAGTCTAGACTATAAATTTCTAGGCTAGGTCTTGTGGCCTTTCCCCAAATCACATCTGAATATTTTATGAAAAGAAGAAATAACCTGCAGTGCAGTTATAGGCCAATCTTGCAAGGGCCTTGGAAACTAAAGCATAGTATTGGTCAGAGAGTTACCTCACCAATGCTGCTTTAATAGATCAGTGAATTTTAAAGGTGGCAGCAAAGATGTGTTTTATGAAAGTGACATGAATGAATTCCAGGGCATATACTGGCATGGGAAAAACAACATGGTATTTTTAATCCACAATAATATCTTTGTACAAGGGGCATGGAATGGCATGGGAAAAAGCAACAGGTTCCTGCAACTGGAACATCTCAAAGAAATGGGGGTCAATGATGCCAGAAAAGAACAGATTGCATTTCATTACCTCTCCTGGAATTAGAAGTGTTAAGAAGCTGTGAGTAAATTAGACAGATAATCCCAAAAAGCTTTCTGATAGGAAATCCACTCCTGGCTCCTGTCACACTGCACCCTCCCCGCCACTTTATGTTGAGGATAATCCTCCAAAGTATGGCAATACTATAGGCCAAATAGGAGTAATCCCTAACTGAATTGGGGAGACTTACTATAGATAATAGGTGTTGGGATTTACACATACACACAGATTTACCACTTGTGGTATCAACACTGGCACTTATCATTTAATCGGATTTCATTCACTTCATCCCTGAAAGAGCTTTTACTTCACTTGGGTACTTTTCTCATTAATAACAGCTGTGCAGCCTTCTTTCAATGGCACAAGTTGAAGTTTTTTGGCACTTAAACCCAAGCCCTGCAGAAAAAACAACATTATCTGAAAATGACCTCTTTGTCAGTTGGCTAATAATTTAGGGCTGCCCATGATTTTCCATAATCTAGGCCATTTATTCACTAGTAGTTGTGGCTATAGATAGATTTAATAAAATAAAAGAGTTAATTTGCAAAGTCACCCACACCACTTAGCCTATTTTGCTCCAAAATGAGCTAAAAGGAGAGCATGAAACATGTTCCTGCACTTCCATATGGCTGCCAATGTGTCCTTCCTGACTTTTCTGATGAATAGCGCAACCCCATAGACCTGGTAATAGTTCCAGGGTTCCCACAGAGTTGCATCGAATTGCGCCCAGTAAATCACATGCAAGCAGTCTTTTGAACGTGCCCTCAGGTAGTGAAGCAACCCTCACTCTGAAATGCTAGATTCAACTTGTATACCATTTGTGTTGAAATGCAAGCTCATATGTTTCTGATTTTATGCATTGGTTGGGTGAGTTACAGGAATAAAGCTGTATTATTGGTAAAAGAATGGCATATGCATTTAAAATTGCCCTTTGGGCACTGCATTTGCAAATTCAGTAAGCGGCGAAAATTCGCTAGCGTTGGCTTCGCTAATGTTCGCCGCACTTCGCCAGGCGAATTTTCGCTAGCACTACACAAATTCACTAAGATGCAAATTTGCGCTGCCTAATTTGCATACGGCACAAACTTAAGCGTATAATAGAAGTATATGTTACAGCCACT
>CM044444.1:69076256-69094051 GCA_024363595.1 Xenopus borealis
ACCTCCTATCTATTGTATTGCTCTAGCGTAACTGCTAACGAACAGCAAAAAGTTGATCTTAGTGAATTTGCGTAATAACGATCCTTTGCCAGGGCGCAACTTCACCTGGCGTAAGGGTGCGAAGTTGCGCGTCTATCTACTTCGCTAGCGTAAATTCGCCAGAGACGGTGTATTCTGCAAGTCCCAACGGCTGTCCGTGGGGCACATGCGCAGTAGCGCAATCCCACGGACACAGGGACTGGATGCAGAGACACTTCAACTTTATTATATAGGATAGGATAAGGTAGGTCAGTTGCTTGTGTGAAATGTCCTGTTTTGCAGAGTTTGTGCAATTATAGCAAAATTGTTTGGCTTAAACTCTTCAACCCCAGACTTACCGCCAATACATAGAAATGCTTTGGTAAGGGGTTATACTGGCATTAAGATGTAGAGAGAGGAATAAAAAGTAGCAACAGGTATGATTGTAGCAAGACCCCCTAAAAGGGCAATTCTTCCACTATACAAAGCAGCTGTTAAACAGCTTTGTGCAGCTATTTGTGCTACTCAACACTTTTTCTTCACTCCTTCTAAGCAAACACATTTTCTTCAGCCTATCCACAGATTTTAGATTCACTTTTCTTCTTTGCTCTGTACATTTATCATGTATCATTGGCAGCACTTGTGGCTTTAATACAAAGGTCAGACAGGCAACCCCACTGGACAAGTATCTACCCACACACTAAGTGACCAGGACAGCTGAGATTCAAAGGCCCCTGTGTCCATTAATGAAGTGAAGATTTATGAACGTTAACCCTGAGACTTTGCAGGGAAGCATTATTGACAATGATAAGTGTGACAAACAACCATTTCTTAACCATTTTCTGATAGGAGGCTGGGAAGCACCCATGAACCTAGCGCTCGGGTGGTTGCGGATTTAAGTCTATAAATATTTTTTCCGTATTCTGAATATTTCCCAAGTTGAAGTATATTTAAGTATTTATAAACAGTCATGAATGTTCCATGGCAACTAACAATTTTGTACACATTATTAATATTATAAGACCACCTTTTACATTTAGATCCAAGAGCTTACTTTTTTTGCAGCCAGTGAATCATAGAATTGTGAGCTGTAATGGCTAAAACGTATGCACTATATTTACACAGAATGAGGGTTGTATTTGGGGATAACCACATACTGCCAGTGAATCGTTTAAATGTAACCTTAGAATAATTAAGGCAACGTGTTTCCTCAATAAAATATCACAAACCAAGTACCAAACCCCAGATGGGACAAAATACAAAAGTAAGTGTAGGCTCATGTAGGGTAATACAAGTTATTATGAAGATACTCAATCCAATCCGATATGAAAGATTTAGAAAAGCGACCGGCTTGCTCGAACATGTATACAGCACATACACAGAGCACACAGAGCACAGGAAGAAGCGCAGCTCCGGGGATCACTGCAACAGCTCATCGCCTTCCATACGCTGTCAGAAGAAATCGAGTGGTGCACGATGGATCCTCGTCGCCCTGTCGCCTTTTCTGTAGAGGACAGGAAGCGGAGTTTCTGTAAGTAATTTTTTAATAAAGTATTTGCTATTTTAAAGTCTAATTTGTCGTGGTGTTTTTATTTCGTTCTACACTAATGAATTAAAAAAATTTTTTTTTTGAAGTTACTGTTCCTTTAAGTTAAGTGTCTCAGGGCTTCTAAAATTAAAAAAATTGGCTGGGAAGCTTTACTTTTCCTTTAGATTTATATACTCAGATTGCTAATATTGCCTTACTCATTAAGATAAAACTAGTAAAATAACACGTGTGAGTTAAAAGCTTTTTAGATAAAAAATTGTATACAATACACTTTTAATTTAATCAGTTTTTTACTTGTTTTGTTAATGAGGCTTTTACACCTATAAAGGTTTAGACAGAAACTTTTGCCCTGACTATAAAATGCTAATCCCTATTAATATGATAATAATTCCCCAATGGGGCAACTACAAGAGGCGTGAAGTGAAGATTGAGTGAGCCAAAGCAGTAAACAGAATAAGTTTAGAATTGATCGGACACATGGGGAATAGTTACAATGAGCTTTACTCTATTTTTAAAATGTCGGGAGAAAATGTTGTTTAAAATGTCATTTGAAAGACAAATTCATAAAAGTGTCTGTGAACTGTCTTTCTTTCACTAAGAAATTAAAAGTGGAGGTTGAGTCGGAATTTAGGCTGATTTCTGTTTGTAAATATGGAGAAAATATTTTACACCAGTTTACCACCATTTTTACTCCAAAAATGGGCTATCGCCACTTTTCTGAATTCCCCCCATGGTGTCTGAGAAGCAAACAGTTTAATGTAGACTAAGGAAGAAATTGCCATTTGATGCCAGCAGGTGTTTTAATTTTTAGCTGATAGAGTGGATCATTGTTTGGGTAAATGGGATATTGGCTAGAATCTGAACCAAAAACCCCAAGACATGTCTTCTCTTGGATGCAAATTAATATAATTAAGGGGAGAAAACATAAAGGAAACTAACAGGTCTGCTTAAGAACGGGGGGCAGATCCCTCTCTATGTTAATTGCAAGCTACAAGAAGAGGGATAAGCCTCAGATGGTAATCAAAAGGCACTAGATGAGCCCATAGCTTGCATTATTCCTTATGAGCTGACAAGATACTCTAATGGATCCCACTCATTTTGTTGATGTCTTTTTTGTCTTTTTTCATTTGTTGACAATAGCTTTTTCACTTTCTTTACAGACAGAGATCTTGTAAGAGTTGCCCAGACTTGAGTTGCAAGTGCTGAATCATACCTTACAATAGATGACACTGTATGCATATGAATGGATGCCTGTAATGGGCATGTAACATACATAGTAACATAGTAAGTTAGGCTGAAAAAAGACTCACGTCCATGAAATTCAACCTTTTTTTTTTAACTTTTTTTTTTTACCTGCCTAACTGCTATTTGATCCAGAGGAAGGCAAAAAAACCCATCCTAAGCCTCTCCAATTTGCCTCAGAGGGGGAAAAAATTCCTTCCTGACTCCAAAAAGGCAATCGGACTAGTCCCTGGATCAACTTGTATAATGAGCTATCTTCCATAACCCTGTATTCCCTCACTTGCTAAAAAGCCATCCAACCCCTTCTTAAAGCTATCTAATGTATCAGCCTGTGCAAAAGTTTCAGGGAGCGAATTCCACATCTTCACAGCTCTCACTGTAAAAAAAAACCCCTTACGAATATTTAGGCGGAACCATTTTTCTTCTAAACGGAATGGGCGACCTTGTGTCAGCTGGAAAGACGTACTGATGAATAAAGCATTAGAAAGATTATTATATGACCCCCTTATATATTTATACATAGTTATCATACCACCCCTTAAGCGCCTCTTCTCTAGCGTGAACATCCCCAAGTTGGCCAGTCTTTCCTCATAGGTAAGATTTTCCATACCTTTTACAAGCTTAGTTGCCCTTCTCTGTACCCTCTCTAATACAATAATGTCCTGTTTGAGTGAGGGAGACCAAAACTGTATGGAATATTCTAGATGTGGCCTTACAAGTGCTCTATTAAGTGGAAGAATGACCCCCTCCTCCCGTGACTCTATGCCCCTTTTAATTAATAAGACCTTATTGGCCCTTCATGCTGCTGACTGGCATTGCTTGCTACAGTCAAGTTTATCATCTACAAGGACTCCAAGGTCCTTTTCCAAAATGGATTTGTCTAGTGCAGTCCCATTAAGGGTATAAGTGGCTTGAATATTTTTACATCCCAGGTGCATGACTTTACATTTATTAACATTGAATCTAATTTGCCACTTAGCTGCCCAGATTGCCAGTTTGTCAAGATCCTGTTGCAAGGATGCCACACCCTGGATGGAATTAATTGGGCTGGATAGTTTTGTGTCATCTGCAAACACTGATACATTACTTACAACACCCTCCCCTAAGTCATTAATGAAAAAGTTAAATAAAAGTGGACCCAATACCGAGCCCTGAGGGACCCCACTAAGAACCTTACTCCAAGTAGAGAATGTACCATTAACAACCACCCTCTGTACCCGATCCTGTAGCCAGTTCCCTATCCATGTGCAAACGACTTCATTAAGCCCAACAGACATCTGATTATTCCTAAATCTTTGTGTTATGTCTGCCAACTATACCTCATTTCTAGGGTCAACTCCCTGGTTTTCACCATGTCCCTAGAAATTCTACAGAACCAGTTTTCTGTAAAACAGGTTTCTCTTTCACTTATTTATAAAAGGAAAATCCTTGGGCATTAATAGGACCAAAATTACAAAAATACAAATGTGTAAAAAACAAAAAAAGCATATTTTCATGGACTCACTATAAATTTTGGCTGAAAACTCCCTATGCCATGTGCTATGGGCAATGCATAGCTGTGAAAGGCAGGCATTAACTTAGTAGGGATGCACCAAACACTTTTTCGACTGATCCAGCTAAATGGCAAATTGAATGCCTGTTCAGCCAGGCATTTTGGCCCCAGCAGAAAAATGCTGGAATTCATCTGAATCCAATAAGGATTAATTACTGTATATTGTGTTTCGGAGATGGGATCAAGTACAAGGTACTGTTTTATCATTACAGAGAAAAATGTGTTTAAAGTGGAGTGGAGTTGCATATATACTTATACTACATACCTGTCTATAGAGTTAGATGCTCCCTCTCTCTCTCTCCGGCTATATATACACATAAGTGTGTGAATATATATATATATCTATATATCTATATATATATATATATAAAATGAGCCAATAAACTGTAGAAATGTGTTTTCTACTTTGTCACATCCACACATTATAAGAAGCAAATATGTAACAAAATCTCACTCTCCTCGATAATATGTTTATGTTCAGCCAGAGCAATTCATTAAATCTCATTACCTAATTAACCAGACAAAGCCCACCAGACTTTTCGGCCTCCTCTGTGGGGACTCACACATGCAAAAATAATCTATTGTTCTTGCTAATGGAAATTAATGGATTGCCTTTCAGCCCATGGCATTGGATGGATAAGCATCCCTTGTCTATTTCAAAACAGCTTGCTGCATTCACATGCAATTCGGATGCAAGACGCTGAGGGAGTCTTAATTATCCCGCACATTGTGTGAGCATGTTTATTTGAATGGAAACCCAAAATACAATCCATCTGCAGCATTGAATTGCACTAGACCTTGCTCCTGTATTTGCTCAGTGGCTGCCCCAGGAATTAATTTTATGCTCAGACACATTATGTTTATCCATTCTGTGGATTGCACATTTCCTGAAGTTTGTGTACTGCACAAACACAAGATCAGCCCTGAATTGTATCAGTCAATGAGACAAATGGGTAGTATGGTTAACAGCTGTAATACAAGATTAGACATCCACATGACCTTGTGTCATGTTACTGGGCAATCAAATATATATTTGAGGTATATTAATGTATACTGGGGTGCCCAGTCCTAAACTCACCCACAATATGAATAAAGAAAGTACAAGAGAGTTTATGTTCTGCATCTTAAATTCAATAATAGCTTTGGATTAAGTGATGGGTGGGTTGGGTTTGAGGGGATAAAAACAAAGAAAATGTATGGAAGCCAACCTAAAAGCAGCAGGCCAACAATCCATAAGCCGGGCAATGTACAGCTCTTGTCTGGGAAAATATTTATTCGGATAGGCTGACCAACAAACACACTTCTTATTTCAGTATGATGAAGCTTATATTACATTTTCTTTATTTGCAATAGTTCCCCTTTAAGGACATTACTTAGTTTTACAGGAAAAAATACAGCACAGGAATAAAAAAAAAAAAGCCACACCAAGTCCATATGATTTTACTTATTTCTACAGATATACAACGACCTGGATGAATGAGAATCTTCACAAACACATAAAATAAGTTTTAGTAATAGGGTGATGTGTGCGACACACTTTCTGTTGTATAGTCTTGTTGATGTGCCGCCCCTCTATTTAGCCGGTTAATCTGTGCTATTGATACTATCTCAAGAAGGCCAAATTGCACTTAGTACTAAGCACTGTTTTAGTGTTAGGGATAAACTCATTCACCTATCATTATCTAATTGTAGTAAACAAAGCAGAACTATTTATTTACTTGATGCTGCCTGGAGGCATATAGTATTGATAAGGAGCAAGTCTACTAATTGTTTTGGGAGGCTCATTTATTAGCTGTTTCTTTAAATGAGAATTTATCTGCGTGGTACAAATTGTAAACCATTTGCCCAGGGAAGGGCAGGTACACAGTTTGGCTTAGAAACATGCAGATGCCATCTAATAATACACCTTTATAGAAGTACTTCCTATGGGATCCTGTGTTAGTGGTGGGATACATTCAAATAGTCCCTGTTTTTGCACCATATGGAACTAATCCATTTAGTTCAATATGCAGGGACTCACTGAAAAATACAAACCCAAAAAGCTGGACTTTATTGTACATTTATTTTCTATAAACCATACACAGGATTTGCCACAGATGAGGTATCCTCTGTAATGTTTTAAAGAACAGCCCACTCTATGGGGCAAATTCACTAACCTGTGAAGTTGCATTAGCGAGGGCTTCGCTAACGTTCGCCGCAGTTCACCAGGCGTAGTTTCGCAAGTGCTATGCAAATTCACAAAATTGCGCTCAGGGCAGCTAATGTTAGAGAAGTTGCGCTACCATTACTTTACCAGACAAAGTGCATTTATGCTAGCGATGCCTAATTTGCATACGGCGCAAAGTTGAAAGTATAATAGAAGTGTATGTTACAGCCACTACATTACACTACACAAGCCCAGGAAACCTTTAATAAATAAAATAAAGTTGTCCTATTGCCCTAAACATGTGCCCACTGTATAGTTGAGTTGCCATATGTTAGGAAATGTAGGGGGGAAGGAGGGTAACCCCCCAAAACAATACACTATTTTTCAGACTATCACCCTAAAAAAGTAAAAAACGCCAGCGTTTTTTTGGGACTTCAAAAATGCAAGTTTTTCAACTCCTATCTGTTCTATTGAACTTTGCAAGGGGTAACATTCAGTAAAATGGTCATCTTAGTGAATTAGCATAGTTACGTCCCTTCATCAGTGCGCAACTTCGCCTGGCATAAGGGTGCAAAGTTGTTCTTGTCTACTTCGCTAGCGAATTTTCGCCAGGGACACTTTTAGTAAATTGGCGAAATTGCGAAATGACGTCACTCTGGCGTATTAACGCTAGGGTTAGACGCTTTGCACTTTAGTGAATTTGAAATTAAGGGTGGTGGCAGACAGGGAGATTACTCGCCCAGCAACAAATCTTCTCTATTTCGGGTGAATAATCTCTCCAAAATGTCTTCCCCCAAACAAGAATACAAATTGCCTGCAGGATCTCTTCAGAGTTCCAAAGTCACCCGAAGTTTCCTTGGGAGGAAATCTGAAGCGATTTGTATGCCATTCTGCTAACGATTTGTATTCTTGCGTGGAGATTAGTCGCCCGAAAAAAAATCACAATTTGTCCTGCAAATATACTAAATAGTCTGTTAAAACTATTACTGCTACTATTTTATATAGTTGTTTGTATTTTGCAAGAACTAAAGGACAGGGCCTAAAATGAAAAACACAATTAACATAATTGCAGAGTACTAATCCAAGTATAAACACCACTAATTAATGATAGTTGTCTCTCATGGCTGTGGATTTAGGGATCACAATCCTTCAGTTTGTTGGTAAACATGATGGAAGTTTTAAGAGAGACAAAGCAGCATTATATGAAAGCTGATATAGTACAGCTAAAATACAGATAAGGTTTCATACTTTGGTAACAAAATAACAAGCAAACAAACAAATACATTATTTATAGGTGCTGCGTTTAGGTAACAATTCAGTCCCTGAACAATTCCATACAGCACATGCAAGAAAGGAAGCTGGCTACTCCCTGCCTGCATAGTTTATATGGTTGTCCCATTCAAGGTGCTCGTGAGCCACATTTAAATTTAAAAAAGAGTTGGAGAGCAACACAAGCATGAAAAAGTCAATGGGGATGTCAAATAAGAGCTCCGATTGGCTTTTTGGTAATCCCTATATGGACTGGCAGCCTACAGGAGAGAATGTTTGGCAGGGCATCTGGTTTTTATGCAACCAAAACTTGTCTCTAAGCCAGTAATTAAAAATTAAGCACCTGCTTTGAAGCCACTGGGAGCAACATCCAAGGGGTTGGAGAGCAACATGTTGCTCATGAGCTACTCATTGGGGATCACTGATGTAGGCATAGAGGCTACTTAACGTCTATTATAAGTCACCAAGTAGTTCTGAGACAAACAAGGGACCACAGGCAGGGTTTTTACAGGCAAAAAGAAAAGGAAAAAGAGCGTGCATAAATGCATAAAAAGAATTTGAAGGATTTCACCGCAATTCGATAGGTCGAACGATCGAATAATAAAAATTCTAAACGATTGATTCAAACGATTTTAACCCTTTGATCGAATTTTTACTATTCGATCTAAATTCACCAATACCACTTTAGCCAATTAAAGGAAAACTTAAATGGGAAGTAATTCGACTATTCAAATAGATTTTTATTCGATCTATTCGATTCGATCAAATTTACAAATTTATTGGTCGAATTTGCCTAATTTGCATATTCTAAAATTCGACCAATCGAATTTTGTAAATTTGATCGAATTTCGAATTCTTCCCATGAATTTGATAAATCTGCCCCTTAGTGTTAAATAATAACCAACTAAAAAGTGGAATGAGTAATGAAAGCTGAGCAGATAAAATGCAGGCATAAGGTTTTTGTTGCTCTGTAACTCTGTTACTCAAACCAAATTCATATCCAGCACCTACATAGGCGGATGCTTATATTTATATTTATAGACATATCTCATGCCACTCAATATAAATCCCCTTTCTTTTTCCACTAAAATAAAATGTGGACATGCTCAATTGTGTAAAAAACCTTACTGTAATAAAAATCAAACTATCTATTGCACTTATAAGATTAAAAATGAGGGGCAGTCCTCCATATCCACATGTCTCCCGTTCTGGCTTGATCATGTTTAAGTGTTTCACTGTCCTGGCTTGATCATGTTTGTTTCACATTCATGGTTTTTAGTTGGTTATTATTACAGCTATAGGACCTGTTATCCAGGCTGTTTGTGACCTGGTGTTTTCCAGATAATGGATTTTTATGTAATTTGGATCACCATGCCATAAATCTACTAAATCATAATAGGATGGAGAGAGAGAGGAAAGTGGTGAGAGCGATGGAGGGGACGCAGGGGAGGAGAGCCATGGAGGGAACAGAGGTTGGGAGTGACAGAGGGGAAGGGGAGAGAATGGCAGAGGGGAGGGGGAAACCAAAGAGGGCTGTGAAAATGGACCAGGGGTAGGCAAAAGACAATTTAAGAGGTACCTGCCCAGCAACCCGACATCATTGCACCTGGGCAGTTGCCTAGTTCTGGCGCTCGGCACATGAAGCAATTTGGTGAGATGTGGTTATTTGGTTGATGGTGCTATATTAATCAGATACAGGTGCTATGGCTTTATAGTCCTTGCATGAGTGCTTATAAGTGAATTATTTTGGAAATATTTCAGTACAGGTATGTGTTTCTAAATGAAAATTTCTGGAAAAGTGCTTGCAACAGAATGGAATGGAGTGGTAACTTCAGGATTTTTGGTGCCACCTCTTGAGCTAACACATGGTGCCAAAGCCCCAGAAACAAACCCTTGGAATGACTAAACAATTGGTAATAAGAGCCATACATCTAGCTACATTTTTTTTAATAAAATATAGAATTTTTATAAAATAGAACTGAAATCTCAAACTCATGGTTTCTCATTTCTTATAATGCACAACAGCTTCACAAATGAGGAGCTGTATTTGTGGTGTTTATACAAATGGCCTGCAGGAATATGTGGTGTTTATACAAATGGCCTGCAGGTGTCATTGTGCATACACAGAACTTTCTGTACAGCTTGAAAGTGAAAGTAATACTTACTGCTGTTATATAATGGCTGCATGAACCTGCTAATAAAGCACTGTTATAATCTCCTCATCCTCTGCTATCAAACACAACAGTAATCCACAAAGTTTTGGCCAGGGGAATAGGCACATTTTGCAATCCCTTTTGTAGAGGCCAAGGTACCAAACTGTGAATGCAAATACGTAGAGTATGATAAATGGTGTGACTGCATGGCAATCTGTGGGTTCTGGCAAATGCCAGAAGGGCTGCTGTAAGATGCCATAGACAGTCATTGTTTATTGGGCTGGTGGAGGGGGGGGGCTGTTTGGGCCTCTGTGTAATTGGAATGCCAGGGTCAATTGTGAGTTCCAGTCCGGCCTGTGTGGCTGTACCTGATTATATACAGAGCTGGGGGTTGCTAGGCATGTACCTTCTCGGCCTCCTTCCCCTAGTCCAGTCTCCTCTCCCCGACTGTGCACTTGTGATTGCGTGTACTCATTGATGCATGCATGTGTACCAGCATGGATTCACGAATGCACAGTCGGCACTGGCTCAGATGTAAGGAATTTGACATCATTGGTTCACAGATAATAACACATATATAATTTTGATTGTTTCTTATAAGTAACAGGAATAGCGAAGGCTCCATTTGTTGATGGTAATGTTAAATGCAGCAAGAAGTCCTTGAAAGGCAAGTGATACCTATAACCGCAGCTTGCATCAATGCCAATATTAGTGTAGCCCTGTTAATTGCATCTGGCCCAGTTGGGCACTTAAAAGAAAATTATACCAGCCAAGCAATATACAGTAGGTTGCATAAAACAGCTCATATGTAAAACCTTGCTTCATGTAAATAAACAATTTTCATAACATACTTTTTAGTAGTACATTTATGGGATCTGTTATCCAGAATGGTTGGGACCTGAGGGTTTCCCGGTAAGGGGTCTTTCCATACCCTGGATCTTCATGTCTTAAATGGCACCAATCACAGCCAAAATCAAACACATATTAACAACCTGACCAGTACAACCTAAACATGTTTAATCAAACTACATATACAGTTTTTTGAAGAAAAAAAAAGCAGCAGTTTTTAAAAAAATCCATACTTTTTCAAATGGGTTCTTTCTCTGAGGGAGTCCATACTGTGAATATAACATGCAAATGAGTTCACGAGCATGCTCAAATTGTAGCACTGTCCTGAGTGCTGAGTATTCTACCCAGAATGCCTAGCTTTAGTAAACTCCTCCACTAGAAGTATCACAAGAGTTCCCTATTGTATCCCCTGCTGGTGATTTCACTATGCAAATGAAGGGCACACAGCAACTTCCAGAAGGTGACAGCACAGAAGTTTGGCAGATTTCAAAATAGCTTAGAAGGTTTATTAGGCAACCAAGAAATTTCAACCGAGCATGTGCGAGATTTCAGAGCTGCAGTTGGCTGTGCAGATATAGGTAGGAGTAGCCTGTGAAATCCAAGATGCCTGCCTCAGTTAGAACTGCAGTGGAGATAGGGGAGATTTTGCAGAAGGTATAGTGAGCTGATGATTTACATTATATAAACAATTCTGACTGTTTAAAAAATCAAATTTCTTGAACTTACACATAGGGGCAGATTTACTATTGTTCCCCAAAATTAGCTCGACTAAATTCGAAATTCGATAAGCATTCGACCATCGAATGCTTATCGAATTTGTACGATTGGATACCGATCATTTGATTTCACAGAAAAAATCATGAAATTTCATTGGAGCGTCCTAAAAATCAGTACGATTCGAATGATTGAACGCTCCGATTGTACGAATGGTATTCGAGCAGGACTTAGCCTCAGAAGCCTATGGGAAGCTTCCCATAGGCTTCTATGACAATTCAGTAGGTTCAATCTGGCGAAGTAGGCAGTCGAATAACTTTAAAATTTTGATTCCTTCGATCATCGCATGATCGAATTATCGAATATCCGATCATTCAATCTATTCGATCTATTCGATATTCGATGATTGAAGAGGTCAAATTTGAATATCCGATTTCACGAAGAAATTGGTAGGATCGTTGTTCGATCGAATTCGATCGAACTTCGATCATTTCACGTGAATTTCGTAAATCGGCCCCATAGTGTATTTTCTTAGTAAATTATTTTAATTATGATCGGTGCTGTTTAAGTCTACTAGAAAACGATATAAAGGCTGGTTTTGCTTCCAATATGGATTAAGTACATCTTAGTTTGGATCAAGCACAAGCTACTGTTTTATTATTACAGAGAAAAGGGAAATCATTTTACAAATTCTGGATTACTTGATTATAATGGAGTCTATGGGAGACAGCCTTTCTGTAATTTGGAGCTTTCTGCATAAGGAGATTCCTGATAACAGATCCCATTCCTGTATGAGTCATTGGGAAAGCCTAAATAGAAAACTGCCAATTAAAAAAAAAAAAAAAAAAAAAAAAAAAACAAGGGCTGCCCCTGGGATCCTATGATTCACACTGCGCACAAACAAACCATACACATTATGTCACACAAGCCAATTCATAGACACTTCTGTCTTTGCTTTCTCACTCCTTCCTATTACAGCTGAAGTATTTTCTGGTCAGGTGATCTCTCAGGCAGCACAGAGAATATCATAAAATGGGGCTCAAAGGAAAAGCTGTAAAAAAGGCAATATTCACTTAAATGTATATTTCAGTTTGGTAAGATTATTTAATATGCCACTTAAAGGACAAGGAAAGGCAAAGAAATAAAATCCAATTTTTACTTTCTTTAATGAAAAAGAAATCTATCTCCAACATACTTTAATTAAAAAATGTGTACCATTTTTATAATAAACCTGAATTCTACCTTCATTTACTGCTGTGGATAGGAATTGTCATACAGTCCCTAACTACTGGGCAGAGTAACAATCATACTTATGAACAGCAAGGGGAGCCCCTGCCTTACTTACCAGCCATGCAGAACTCCAGCAGCTTTGTTTTTTGATAATTTATGACGATCCCTAAGAAGCCCAGACCACACTGAGCATGTGTACGTAGTCTAGTCTTGCAAAGATGTATAACAAAGTTACAAGATGACAACTTTGAAAGCATAAATCATTTGTTTGATTAGGCTTGTGGTGCATTAAGTTCATGTTTATGTTTAGTATACAAAATACAGCATTTCTAACCTTATTCTATTTTAGACTTTCCTTGCCCTTTAATCTCTGTATCTTAAAGAGATACTGACACCTGAAATTAAACTCTTTTTTACATCTATTATAATATTGGCTTTGAAAGCTACTTCTAACTTTGCCATAAAGTATTTGCATGATGCTTTTACATTACCTGTCTGTTGCCCCATGTTCTTGTATGAAGGGGGCTGCCATATTTGTGCAGCAAGTATCTGTTATCATTAGAAACTGTAAATAACAGACTGAGATGGGACTGTTAGGTTGGCAAAGTCAGCTAATAGTTACATACAAAAACAAACTTTAAGGATTAATTTTGGGGGTGCATTTTTCATTTAATATTTCTTGGACCCTCCAACACTTTCAGTTACTGTATAATCTATAGTCAAATGGCTAGTTACATTGTGAAGGCTTAATTAGGGGCATAACCTTCTTCTCTGAGTGACCGGTAGGATGGTAATGAATAGCAGAAAAGAAACAAAACTGACAAATAGTATATAACACTCAGTATTCAGAAATATAGGCCATCATCCAACTGACAAAAGAAAGAAGACGATTGTATGTCTCATAGATGTCTCAATGGGGCCATAGCCCCCCTCCTAGAATTTTCCTCCTCCAGTTTGGAAGGTTTTTTAATTTTACAAATTTTTTTTCACTGTTCTTTTTACAATTTTTTTTTGCTGAGTTTTTTTGTGTGTGCTGGATTGGTGGGCTGGCGTCATAATTACGGGGAGCTGGGGGAGAAGTTGGACCAGGGCCTGCTCCCCGCCCCCACCTACCGCAGAGAAGGCGTAGGAAGAGGAGCTGTGGCACGCAAACCATCTTCTTCCCTCACTCCACACAGTGTGAAAAAGTCGGAGTGTCTAGAGGGGTAGGGGGACATATCCTGTGTCTGGGCCCAGCATAATCTAGTTTAGTTTGGCGATGGTGTGTTACACACCTCTGCATAATGCATAATGCTGTGAGGTCACGCACATGTGCATTAAGAAAAGCGCCCCCAACAGTGACCGCTTTTCTTAATGCACATGCGTATGACATCACACACACACAAATGCGCCTGCGCTTCTACAGTTATGGCGGCTCGCACTGGGAGCTCACTCCTGGTGCGAGCTTGCCTGTGCTGGCGGGGGCATTTAAAAAAAAAAAAAAAGTACTGGTATCCCCAACCGGAATGCGGGATCTATCAACCTTTGGTTGGGGTAAAGGTTGCACCGAATCCACTATTTTGGATTCGGCCGAACCCCCAAATCCTTCCTGAAAGATTCGGCCGAATATCGAACCGAATCCGAACCCTAATTTGCATATGCAAATTAGGGGTGGGAAGGGGAAAACATTTTTTACTTCCTTGTTTTGTGCCAAAAAGTCACATGATTTCCCTCCCTGGCCATAATTGACATATCCAAATTAGGATTCGGATTCGGTTAGGCCAGGCTGAAAGATTCGGCCGAATCAGAATCTTGCTGAAAAAGGCCGAATCCTGGCCGAATCCCGAACCGAATCCTGGATTCGGTGCATCCCTAGTTTGGGGTAACCCTTTAAGCCCTTTAAGGCTCCTGAGAATCCTCCTGATCTGCGGCTGACTGGGATTCCACAGGCACCCTCTTGAATCGTCCTAGGGGAGGGTGAGTGGCTGATCATCATTGCCAATTTTATCAATGTATGTACTCATCTGTCTCTTCTCTTGCTATGGGCAGTGTGGGGTATTTATTCATATAATTTACCCTTGGCCATCCTGCTGCTATGGGTTCTGGGGGTATTTATACATGGGATTGCCCCTTTGCCATCCTACTATGAATTCTGGGGGTATTTATACATGGAATTGCCCCTTTGTCATCCTACTATGAATTATGGGGGTATCTATACATGGAATTGCCTCTTTGCCATCTTGCTATGGTCTCTGTGGGGTATTTATACATGGAATAATTGCCCCTTTGCCATCCTACTATGGGCTCTGGGGGTATTTATACATGGAATTGCACTGTGCCTCCTGTCATGCATTCTGGGGGTATTTATACATTGAATTGCCATTGTGCCATCTTGATATAAGTTGTGTGGGTTTTTATACATTGAATTGCCATTCTGAATTCTATGGGTATTTGTTAATGAAGTAGCCATTCCGCTATGATTTCTTGGGGTAGTTATACATGGAATTTCTACTGTGCCATTCTGCTTTCTGGGCAGGGAGTATACAGAAAATACAGGGTTAAAGAATGGTCCAATTGCATCTTGGAGTCAGGAAGAAATTTTTTGAAGCAAATTTTTTAGAAGGGGTTGTTCTCCTTCCTTTGTATAAGCTAGAAGTTAGACAGGTTTTACTTAGGCCAAAAGGCTACACATGTCATTTTTTCAAGCTAAATTACTATGTTTATATATGCTGATGCAATGGGATTGGAGCATTAGAGCATTTGTACAAATGTCCCATTATAATTAGTGATGGGTGAATCTCCCGCGATTCGCTTCGCCTAAAGATTCGCGAATTTCTAGAGAAATTCGCGAATCGGCGAAATATTTTCGAAACGAGTCGCGTGACACTTTTGCCGCGCGTCGCGTCAACTTTTTTTAGGCGTTTTTTAGGAGTTATTTTGCTTTTTTATTCAGCAGCTTGCAATTTCAACAATCTGTTTGCTAGGATACAATTACCCTAGCAACGATGCATTGATTTGAATTGAGTGTGGATTTTTTTTATTTCTTTATAATGAATTAATTCTTATATCTAGAAAATAAATTTATTTATTGCACCACACTTTTTAAATAGGTCCTTATCTGACCTATGAAATATTAATTAAATTCATTAATTCTGTGAATGCACTTTATTCATTGCTACTTTTAAGTAGCATACTAGCACGTTATATTGGTTGTGGATCCTATTAATTGCACCTGAATGAGTCTAATTATGAACTTGGATTGGAATGAATTTAAATATTAGCGATTAGCTTGATAACTTTCATTTGATATATGCACTAAATAGCACTTTATATTTAATTGCTCTGGGAATTGATGGGTCCTGTTTAAAATATTTATGTATGAAATAATTGGGCTGCACTGCACTTTTAAGTCTGTGATAACAGGGAACTTCAGTTTGCTCTTCTTTTGCACCAATGTACGATCTGGATTCCCTTCATGTCCCCTATGCACAGTCTCTGCTGCTGTGACTCCTACCTCCCCTTTTGCGTGACAGTCTGTGATGGGGAAAATGATGAGATTTAGAGGTTGGTTGGGGCATCTGAGAGCTGCTTCTCCCAGTGCTGCAGTGGGATCTGGTGCTCTGCCAAACACAACTGCTCCTCTCAGTGACACAGTGTAATTTACTAATACTGTTAGTGCCAATGCTTGTCTAGTTACGATTGCAAACCCTCAAGCCCCTTTATCTATCACTATCTATCATCTAATAATCCTCTTTCCATCTGTCTTCTCTGTCTTTATCTGTCTCTTTATCTATAATGTATTATCTATAATCTATCATTTATCTATCATCATCTATCATCTTTCTATCTGTTTGTCTATTATCTATCTATTATTTATCATCTTTCTATCTATCTGTCTATTATCTATCTATCTATCTATCTATCTATCTATCTATCATCTATCTATTTCTATCTATCTAGTATCTATCTATATATCTATCTGTCTGTTATCTGTCTGTCTATTTATCATCTCTATCTATCATCTTTTTCTTTCTATCAAATTATCTGTCAATTATCTATCTTATCTATCATCTCTTTCTAGCTATCCATCTATTATCTATCTATCTATCTATCATCTATCTATTTCTATCTAGTATCTATTTATCTATCTGTCTATTATCTATGTCTATTTCTCTGTAAATTCGCGAATTATTCGGCGAAGCGAATCTCGGGAGATTCGCCCATCACTAAAGATAGATAATAGACAGATAAATTGATGGAACGAGATGATGGATAGAGATGATAAATAGACAGATAGATAAAAGATAGATAGATAAATAGATACTAGATAGATAGATGATAGATAGATAGATAGATAGATAGATAAGACAGATAGATAGAAAGAGATGATAGATAAGATAGATAATAGACAGATAAATTGATAGAAAGAAAAAGATGATAGATAGAGATGATAAATAGACAGATAAATAACAGACAGATAGATATATAGATAGATACTAGATAGATAGAAATCGATAGATGATAGATAGATAATAGACAGATAATAGACAGATGGATAAATAGATACTAGATAGATGATAGATAGGTAAGACAGATAGATAGAAAGAGATGATAGATAAGATAGATAATAGACAGATAGATAGAAAGAAAGAAAGAGATATTATTATATATTAATATTTTGTGGTTGATAATTTTTTTTTTACTTTTTCTTTTTCCTTACAGTATCATCATCTTTTTCCAACATCTTCAATCTTGTGGCTGCCTGTGAAGAAGCAACAGTTTTGACTTTTCAGCAAGTGGACCAGACATCTGTGCAAGCTACACCTCCTTCCCTGTGCTCTCTGCTAGATTCAAGATACAGTTCATCACCCTGATCACCCACAAAGGTATCATTTTGACATTCATTTTTGTAGATTAGCCATCCCATCTCAAATCCATATAAGATACTTATGGTGATTTTCCACTCTTTTTCACAACGGTGGATACGTGGATCGCCAAAAAACAAAATCTTGCGGCTGCCTGTAAAGAAGCCATTGTTTTGACTTTTTATCAAGTGGACCAGACATCTGTGCAAGCTACACCTCCTTCTCTGCG
>CM044444.1:69103416-69113836 GCA_024363595.1 Xenopus borealis
AAATAATGTTTTATGATCCGAAAAGCCATTTGACATTAATTCTACTTCACAGACTTAAAATTTTTTTGTGCAAAAACAAAAATCGATTCTAGACTGACTATTCTTATTTGCCCATGAAAACCCTTCTTTATTTTCATGCTTTACTTTCCATGCATCTACCAAATCAAAATCTTTTAACATATTTCTCAAAATAATAGATCTACAGATGCAGTCACTTGGATTTGTAAGTTAAATGCATCGTGACTCAGGGCTAACTGAAGAAACTGTGTTATCCAAAGTTATCTTAACTCATTTAATGCATTTAACCTTTTCATCAGCATACCAAAGCTCCATTGTTTTCAATGGTGAACTCTTTAATTGGATGGGATGCTGTGACACAATATTCTGTGCTAAGTGGGATAAATGGGATAAGTCACGATGCATTTAACACACAATCCAATAAATAAAGACCTTCTCCTATAGACTCTATATTAATGCAATAATTCAGATTTTTAAAAATGATTGCCCTTTTTTCTATAGTAATAAAACAGTACAGTGTACTTGATCCCAACTATGCTATAATTAAAGGGATACTGTCATGGGAAAACATGTTTTTTTCAAAATACATCCCTTAATAGTGCTGCTCCAGCAGAATTCTGCACACTGCATTCTGCAAATCAATTTCTCAAAAGAACAAACAGATTTTGTTATATTCAATTTTGAAATCTGACATGGGGCTAGACATATTATCAGTTTCCCAGCTGCCCCCAATCATGTAACTTTTATGAATTGTAACTATGTAACTATGACTTGTGCTCTGATAAACTTCAGTCACTCTTTCCTGCTGTACTGCAAGTTGGAGTTATATCACCCCCCCCCCCACCAGCCTAACAATAGAACAATGGGAAGGTAAACAGATAGCAGCTCCTTAACACAAGATAACAGCTACCTGGTAGATCTTAGAACAGCATTTAACAGTAAAATCCAGGTCCCACTGAGACACATTCAGTTACATTAAGTAGGAGAAATAGCCTGCCAGAAATTAGTTCCATCCTAAAGTGCTGGCACAAGTCACATAACTGGGGCAGCTGGGAAAATGAAAAAATGTCTAGCCCCATGTCAGATTTCAAAATTGAATATAAAAAAAATCAGTTTGTGCTTTTGACAAAAGGATTTCAGTGCAGAAGTCTGCTGGAGCAGTACTATTAACTGATGTGTTTTGAAAAAAACATATTTTCCCATGAAAACTTGTTATCCCTTTAAAAAAAAGCCTAATTGTTAAAATTATTTTTGAGTAGATTTATGGTATGGAGATCCCAGTTATGGAAAGAACTCTTATCTGAAAAAACCCAGGCCCCAAGCCTTCTGGATGACAGGTCTCATACCTGTATTCTGTTTGCCTTTTCATTTATTTAACTATTGGGTAAAATATTACCAAAATTTGACCGTGTGTAATACAAACACAATAAATATTAGAACTGAATTTTTGCAATTTCTCTGCGGAGGCATTTGACTTTAGCAGGACCTATAGAAGATATTTGTTGGTCTAGTGATGCCTAGGGTAACCCTGCTGAGACTCCCTTCATACACATGGAGCTTAATATGCAGAGAATAAAGTACAATATGTTAGCATAAAAATATGGACAGGGTCCATAAAAATTATGAAAAGGAACTGAAATGTGTGTCTTTTTTAACATTTGTTATGATCAGCATAAAGCAGAGTCAAATATGACAGTGGGGACTCACTTGTGGCTTTATCTGGTCTCAAATGAAATGTTTTATTTGTACTTAAACAACCCTGACACAGCAAATTGGTTCTATGCAGTTAATTTGGAGGAGCTCTGAATAAATACACCAACTAAACTGCTGGGACAAAGAGAAAGCATTCCTTATCTGGGAGCTACAGGCTTTCTGAAGAGAGGAAAAACTTATTTCATTAAGGTTGTAAACAACATGGACTTTTTTCAAAATATTTATTTTGGAAATTAAATTAGATGTTCCAGCTATTTGGAAACTCAATTCCTTCTTTTCTCTCAGTCTTAGTAAAGGCTCCAGATGCATCAGTGAACATCATTAAAGCTATTTCTTTTAGGAGTATTTTTGCTTAGTGACCCATTCTAAGTACCATTCATCAAGTGGAAGTGTGGATCCCTCAAAGACCTCATTTCATTTGGCTTACAAAAGATTCTATATATGTTGAAAAAAATGTAAAAAGTTTTCAGGACTGACAGAATTCTCCTTTATAAGAGAGAATAAAATGTCATTGCGGTGTCTGGATTGAGTTAATCTGATTAGGAAAACCTCATCAATAGCCTAATGAAAGTAATGGGGAAGAAAGCCATGAATTGGTCATATAGTCTGACGAGTCAGTCGAGTCTGACACAAAACATATTGTTGTGAGGCATGCTAGCCTACAGATGGAAAAAAATTACAATTGTTTTGAGAAACTAGGCACTTATAATTAATGCATTTTCTAAATTGTTCTTCACTTATTGAAAAGATTCTGATGTATAATTCCATGCAGTCTTTAGCAGAAATAAGGCTGTTCTCTGAATACACAAAGGAAAAATACAAAAAATTTGTAATTAAATTAGCAATAGTCAATGTTTTAGAAAACATGTATATTGATGAATGACCCCGTTGGAGAACCAGCACTCACGGCTTGATGGTGCAAAATTTGCCTGGGTGCAAAGACAAACGAAACAAAATGTAAACATGTACCATATGTTAGAAATTATTGTTATAATTACAAAACTAATTATGTTTTGCCTCCTGTAAATAATATTAGAAGGTTCAAAGAATGTCTTTGGAAATATGTTGACACAAAGCTATGTGCTAGATCTGTAACAGAACTCTTAGATGTTTTAGATAAGAATTGACTTTTCTATAATAAAATGTAAAAAAGTGATTTTTGGACAATGTAATAATATTTAATACAGACATCTGTTTTCAGGAGATCTACATGAAATGTTGGCACTATGCAGGCTGAGCAACCATTATTCTCCCTATAAATATTGTCAAAAGAGCTTTATTTCTTATGAATTATATATGAACTATTTTACTATCAATGCCAGATACTTGTATTTGTAAGTCTGTGACAGCTAAAGGACTGTATGGACATGCCAGTGACACTATGTGATTTTAATATATATATATAATATTGTGATGTTATTATGGAATTATAATAATGCTGCATGACATTAGTAAAAGAAATTAACAAAAATGCATAAAAATGACCTCAGTGCTGTGATGGGACATGAACACTGCATGGTGGGTCAGCCTAGATGGCTAATTAGAAGTTGAGTGTTTAGTAGCTGTGCTAGATAATCCTGGAAGCCCAGCCTGAAGGCCAATTAGAATGAAATTTGGGATGGACACTTATTTGCCGTACTAGATATTCCTGTAATGTTGTGTGGGCACAACAATTCAACATGTGAAGATCTGATTACACCTAAAGCATAGTTATTCCTTAAATTAGGCTCTATTTAACATTAGGGGCATAGAGATTATGGAGATTAGAAACTAAAGGTCTAATTTCGAAGTGGAAAATACTTCGACCTTCGAATTGAAATACTTTGACTTTGAATATCGAAGTCGAAGTATTTTTCACCAAATGAAGCATTCCTGCGATTGAAGTAAAATTGTTTGATTCGAACGTTTTTATCATTCGATTCGAACGATTTTAGTGTACGATCGAACGATTTTACTTCGATAAAAAAAACTTAGAAAATGGTCTAGAAGGTCCCCATAGGCTAACATAGCACTTTGGCAACGTTTACTTGGCAAAGTAAAAAAATCGACAGTACTTCGATTTTCGAAGTTGAAGGATTTTACTATTCGACCATTTGAATCAAATGGTCAAATGGTCAAAGTAGCCTATTCGATGGTTGAATTTTTAAAAAAATTTACTTTGAAATTCAAACTTTTTGCATTCAAATATTCACTTTGACCCTTAGTAAATCAGCCCCTATATGTAAGAGTTCTATTACCACATCACACAGGATACATTTTTTTAAATAAGATCCTTTCTACTCTATAGTGTTCTACATTGCACAAAATGACATGCCCTCCATCAGTATAGTTAATGGATTCGTTATCCTGAAGCCCATTATCCAGAAAGTTCTGAATTACGGAAAGGACATCTCCCAAAGACTCCATTTTATCCAAAAAATCAACATTTTCAAAAAATTATTTTCTTTTTCTCTATAATAATAAAACAGTACCTTGTACCTTGAGCCAAACTCTGTAATAATAAAACAGTACCCAGTACCTTGAGCCAAACTAAGATATAATTACTCCTTACTGGAAACAACCCCACTATTGGGTATTGTTAGGGGCTGATTTACTAAACCTCGAATCTCGAAGTAACAAATACTTCGAAATTCGACTATCAAAGTGAAATACTTCATTTTGGCTATTCTGCGATAGAAGTAAAATCATCGATCGTACGATAAAACTGTTCAGTCTGATTCGAACGATTTTTGCATACGATAGAACGATTTTACTTCGATAAAAAAACTTAGAAAATTGTTCTAGAAGGTCCCCATAGACTAACATCACTTCGGCGGGTTTAATTTGGAGAAGTAAAAAAGGTTTTTTTTTAAAGAGACAGTACTTCAATTTTTGAAGTCGAAGGATTTTTCTATTCGATCATTTGAATTGAATAGTCGAATGGTCAAAGTAGCCTATTTGATGGTCGAATTATCCAAAAAAATTACTTCAAAAAATTGAACTTTTTGTATTCGAATATTCACTTCGACCCACTTCGACCCTTAGTAAATCCACCCCTTAATGTTTACATGATTTTCTATGAGACTTAAGGTATGAAGATCCAAATTACAGAAAGATCCATTATCCGGAAAACTCCAGGTCCTGTGCATTCTGGATTATAGGTCTCAAACCTGTATTTGGCATATTTGCTCTTTTAAAAACAAAATGTACTCCACTCCCAAATATGTGTATTTGCCCATGTATTTTCGTTGAATAGATGTTAAGAAAATAACATAACTTTTTGTGTGAAAATACATTCACAACTTAGTAGGTATGTCTATTGTGGTATCTGTTTGGATATTCCATATTGATCTACAGAAGGACTTTCTGCAGACTACAGAACAGCACAGTCTGTTGACCAACATTGCTCTGTAAATGTCTATGCAGAATACAGTAACAAAGACAAGAATATGGCAGCGCCCATTAAAGGAACAGTAACACCAAAAATTTAAGTGTTTTAAAGTAAAGAAAATATCATGTAGTGATGCCCTACGCTGTTAAAACTGATTTGTTTGCTTCAGAAGCACTACTATTGATAAGTAGTAAAGGCGGAAATTGAAAACGGCTATATGGCACAGGATAAGTAATGGATAACAGATAACATCATGTTCTACAGAGCTTATCTTCTATCTGCTGTGTAACTTGAGCCTTTTCTCCTTTGACTAGTTGCCCCCATGGCTACACAGCAGCTTATTTATATAAATAATAGTAGTGTTTCTGAAGCAAACACTGCAGTTTTACCAGTGCAGGGCAACATTATATTTTTATTACTTTAAAACAATTTCATTTTTTGATGTTACTGTTCCTTTAAAGGACAAGGAAAGTGTGTGAGTTCTGCATGGCTGTAAGTAAGGCAGGGGCTCCCCCTGCTGTTCATAAGTATGAACAATTCCTATCCTCAGCAGTAAATGAAGGGAGAATTTCATTGCATACAGTCAGGTCTCTTATAAAAATGGTACACTTTTTTTAATTAAAGTATATTGGAGATAGATTTCTTTTTCATTAAAGAAAGTAAAAATGTGATTTTATTTCTTTGCCTTTCCTTGCCCTTTAATGCAAAGCTTGAACTTTTTACTAGTAACAGAAAATTCAACCATCACGGGAAAAAGAGCTTCCTGTAAACTCTAATGCTCTCCTTATTGATGACATTTAATGAAATTTTTAGTGAATTAGAGTTCACTTTATATAAATAGTAAAGCACATATTCCAAAGAGATTCCCAGCAGTCTGAAATTTGTATTAACAGTCTCTTGACAGTCAGAAAAATGTTTAACGAACTGACACATTGATCAAAGCATTTATGGCTTTGATCAATGTGCCAGTTCATCAGAATGAGTTTGGGCAGCCAAACCACATTCTGCATTGAGGGGTGTTAGAGCTCTGTGACAGCACAGAGTAATAAGCCAGAATGATCTAAAATGATGAGAAGCTTTCACTTGGAAAAGCATTTTTATATTTATTTAGAAATCATTTATAATCCTAGGGCCAGAAGCAATTTGTTTTACTTCACTGTTTTACTTCACTGTTCCTCCCCAAACCATTTTGTTTCAATAATACCTTTTTTTCCTTTTTTTCACCCCCTGTCTATCCATACTTTTCCTCCAACTTATGATTTTTATCTTTATACATGGTTGTATGTGATATTGTCCCTTATAATGCTTGCATAGTGAAATATAGCTAATTAAAACTTGTGTATTCTAAAAAATAAACATCTACACAATTATTTTACTAGTGATTTGCTTGGTCGAAAAAAAACATCTACATCAAAATCAAACAAGTGAAATGAAAAAGTATTGCCTGGAAGCAACTTTACCTGATCATTTCAAGTATGCCACGCAACTGAAATATACTGGAGTAGAAGGCCAACTTCTGGGACAATGTGATTAATCTTTATTGGTCTTAATATTGTGCTTTTCTCTTAAACAGAAAAAGCTTTTTGTAGAATATAAGAAATGAAGCAGACTAAAACAGACAAATCTGTGCATCAATAACTATCGTTAATGGGACTAACCTGGACACAAACCTTCATGTTTCTTTTGCTAATAGTTCCAATTAAATTCTGATCCTCTTAACATCAACTGTGGCAGCGTCTGTGCCACCTGGTATAAATGATTGTTGACACTAGAGCAGGGTTGTATTTGAACAGAACCACGTGACTTGTTTTCTATAAAGAGCTAGGCTTAGGAGGCTAAGATCCTTAACCTGGGGAAAATAATTGTAAAGTGAACTTTTTACCATGCTGGCCTTTCTGTTAATTTGATGATAGAAACTATTTCTGTCCAAGCCAGATGTCTATCTCCTTAAGTATCAGTAATATGGGTGCAGCACATACTTGCAGGCTGAACACTAATGCTAAACATCTTGAAAAGGTGGCAAAGATAAAAAGAAAGCAATTGAGGCAGTGCAGTGTCCAGATTTAACACAGTTGCGTGGTTCATTCTCTGTGTCTTATTGTGTCTCTTTGAATGTATTCTGTTAATTTGTTGCTGGATAATAGGCTGGGCTTTGTGCAATCTTTGTGCATATAAAAGAAAATAGAGTCAATGACATCTGTACTAGCAAGCATTGGAAAGAAAAGCTCCTAATGTTTTTTTAAAAGAAATAAATATATATGTTGAGTAATAAGGTCACTTAAAAGGAATCATGCAGGTGGAAGATGTTTTACACAACTGCTGGTTCCTGTCTGAAAAGTTTGGTTTAAAAAAAGTGATGTAAAAAATATGATTTCAATTTAAAAACAGAAGAGATCATTGTGCCAGTGGCATGGTGTATACCATAAGTATATCTTTTGAGCAAGGGAATTACCAAGGAACTACCAGCCACAAAAAACTGAACCTGCTTACCTCATATAATAAAATTTTGACTTTAAAACGAATAAAGTTTCTGCCATTCTGCAAACACATTTAGCAACGTGCAAAGCTGTAAGAGTCAGGGCACCATTAATGATATGAACACTCCCATGAAAATTCAATTTCACCCCAAGTCCACACAGGTTTACGAACTTATATGCAGAGCACATTAAAATATACAAAATAATATAATCAAATGTGGCCCATTAGTCATCTGGGACTTCATATGTGTTCCGACAATATTGCTATTGTAAATGGCCCCTAGAATGTGTCCCCACTTTTGAAACAGCTTAGGGGCAGATTTACTAAGGGTCGAATTCGAGGGTTAAAAAACCCTCGAATTCAACCATCGAATTTAAAGGGAATTAAAATCCTTTGAATTAGAATATTGAATTAGAAGGATTTTACCACAATTCGATCTTAAATATAGTAAATATTCGATCGAACGATAAAATCGTTTGAATCTAACGATTCTATCGATTTTAACCATTTGATTGAATTTTTTTTTACCATTTGATCGAATGTGTTTGGAGATAAATTCTACATAATATAATGCTAAACAGTTACATTGCACTGAATTCAAGAATTATCTAAAAAAGGTTCTTCATGTTGTAAGAAAGCCAAATCGCACAGTAGCAACTTTTCTTTTTTTGTCCTTAATAAAGTGATGCTGATTGTCTAAATCCAGTATAAATCATGAAATAGTATAGACACTTAAATGAATTTTAATCATTTTAATTCTCATGACATACATAATCAGCACTATTTTTAGTACAGTTCTATGGAAGCTGACACTGTAAAATAGAGCTTATTACATCTTTTTAATTTTTTTTGCAATACCTTGACCAGCCAACCCTACACGGGAGCTGCCTTCCTACATTGTAAAACTATACATATTTACACATTGTTTTATAATTTATAATTTCTGTCTCAGATCTGGAAAGAAAGTTAACCAATTTGAAAGGATCGTGGTAAAAAGCAGGTAAGATGGAATTCAACTTACAACACAAGTAATGCTTGTCTATGTTGGGTAAGTGAAACACATTTGTTAGTACAAGTATGGGACATGTTATTCAGAATGCTTGGGACCTGGGGGTTTCCATATAAGGGGTCTTTCTGTAATTTGGATCTTCATAACTTAAAGTGATACTGACACTAAAAAACGACTTTTTAAAATATGAATGCACATTAAAATTTACCTATAGGTCATGTTGATCATTTTTTTCCCGAGAGGTTTGTTTTTATAAGTAATTGTTAGTTGAAGTTTATAAACCTGACTGTTTTGCCAACCTGACTGTCCCATCTCAGCCGGTCAGCTTGAGTTTCTAATGCTCCTGCTGCACAAATCTGGCAGCCCCCCTAATACAGGAACATGGTTTCTGGTGTCAGTATCCCTTTATGTCTACTAGAAAACAATGTTAACATATTGCTTCCAATATGGTTTAAATATATTTTGGTTGGGATCATTTACAAGGTACTATCTTATTATTACAGAAAAAAAGGAAACGATTTTAGAAAATTTGGATTATTTGGGTAAAATGTAGTTTATGGTAGACAGCTTTTCAATAATTCAGAGCTTTTTGGATGTTGGGTTTCCAGATAATGGATCCCATATCTGTAATGTGTTTAGATATTGTGTGCAGGTTGTGTGCCTTGGTATTTGTAGAACAAATATTCTATGGTCACTTGCACACAGTGAAATAAAAGCCCAGTAAATTCACAAAGTTTTAAGACCGAGAGACATACGTATTGCACCATTCCCTTGAAAGTTGAAATTAGCTCCTAAAAATATAGTTTGATAATGAAGATACAATAATGAGTCTATTGATCTTTTTATGTTTCTATGTGCACATTCTACCCCACCCAGATTTTGTGCAACTAAAATACTAGTAAGTTCCCACTAGGAGCAAAAGTAACATATTGGAGCTTAATAAAAAAAATACAGACATGCTACCATGCATTTCTAGAGTGCAATGAAAATGGAATTGCTGTGGGTATTGTGCACTTTTCTTGTTTAGTGTGCTCCATCATGCTTTGTAACAGTTTAATAGATCTGGATTATATAAAACCACCAGAACAAACAGCACTCATCATTATCTCCTGTCCACCATTTGATTGATAGTCCAGCTGAAAGTATTCAAGGCAAAGTCTACTGAGATGTAATTGTGTGATCAGGAAAACAGACCCTTACTTGTGGGGTCTGGTGCAACCATTCTAATCATTTACAACTTTCTCACCATTCTTTTTGTTATTGTAATTTTTAGTCTTACTCGTTTACACAGTTGCTTATTTGAGGTGCCTCTAGTTTGTCTTCATCAAAGTTTGAATGGAAATTCAACATTCTTTTTCTGGAAGCATATCCCTGTCCTGGACAATATTTCATCAAAACTATGCAATTCAGTAAGATAAAACTGACCGAATATGTGGTAAGTGCTGTATAGTTTTCCTTGTTCCTTTACTGGCAAATTCTAAGGATTGTGACGCTACAACAAATATTTCCATCATTAATATTAAAGCTTTTTATCAATATTATGTTTCAGTACAGCCATTAATGTTACTGCTTGAAAAATAGCAAGTTATATAAAATGTGTTACCTTTATGTTATTAGATTTTCAGTTGTGAGGAAGGACCTAGGGTTACAACTCCGTAACAACAATCCTGTATGGACCAAGGGGTGGAAAGGAGGAGCATTGCAACATTTAAAATCCAGTCCTTGCAACAATAAGATTGTCCTTCCTGAGCAATAAGGTCAATGGGAGATGGCCCAAGTAGAAACAAATATAGGCTCTCGCACACCCTGAGCTTGGCCAAGATGCCTGGTGC
>CM044444.1:69116923-69130078 GCA_024363595.1 Xenopus borealis
AACAAATCCTGCCATTGCCCTAAGTAGTCCAGCACCCTTGCTTTTCTTGTCATGGACATGTGTAGTAATGATTATTAACTGATTGTCAGTGATGTTTATCTGTTTGAAGCATTTAGTCCACTGGGGGTCATCTGCCTTCCTCTAAATTAGAGCTCTCCACCTTATTTCATGTAGTGGGCTTGATCATTTTTCATATAGCATGTTCGGAGGTCAGATTACATTAAAATGATGGATACAATTATTGGAGACTCTGAGCAGATTGGGACCATAAAACTCCTTTAGAGTACCATATTACAAGGTTTCTCAAATGCTAAACTTGAACAACTATTTAATTTATATTAAACCAACATGTTTTATTTCCTGAATAGATGGCCATGGACAATTCATGGGAAAACAGGTGAGAAATTAAGTCTTAAACAATCTAAATTATACGTTCCACCTTAATATGTCTCCAAATTTTATGTTTTATCCAAGACCTTAGATTTAGAGACATACCAAGGTTGAAACAATCTAGTAGACTCTGAAAGACTGACTTATGTTCTTAAATGCTGCTTCTCATTGGTACAATATTGTGCCATAGCATGTTTGCTGTATGGTTCAGTCAGCGCTCACCAGCTCCATAATTCTTTTCACAATGCTGTGCATGTGACCCGTGGTTCACTCACCAACTGAATCATAAAATTCTGGTAAACAACACAGCACCACTCAAAAAGAAAGTTTTTAAATTATTTATTTACGAGCTTGATAAAGGGCCAGAAGCAGGCCAGAAATGTTGCAATTGTCACAGATCAAAAGTCATGTGTCGTTAATAAAGGCTTTTTAAACTTTCTTCTTGAGTGGTGGTGTGTCGTCTACCAGAATAGATAGCATGTTTCCAATTCTACTGGATGTAAAAAAAAATTATTGTGCGTTATTCAGCAGCAGTTCCATGGAATAACTAGGATAGCAAGCATTTGTTCATCCCTAGTCTGAACCTTAATGGCCTTCAAATAAGTTTCCGGAAGTAGTAGAACAGGTAATTCTTCCCAAATATCACCATAACTGACCTTTAGGTTTGGACACCATGAACCTCTGCTTCAAACTCCCTTATTTCAGAACAAATAGTGAAGAAGCACTGATTCAAAAATAGTTCTATCTTGTGTATAACAGCTCATCTCTTATTGCTTTGCATGTATATTATTATTAAAGGGGTTGTTCACCTTCAAGTTAACTTTTAATATAATGTAGAGAGTGATATTCTGATTCAATTTGCAATTGGTTTAAATTTTTTATTGTTTGTGGTTTTTGAGTTATTTAGCTTTTTATTTAGCAGCTCTCTAGTTTGCAGTGTCAGCAATTTGGTTTCTAGGGAACAAATTACCCTAGCAACCCTGCATTGATTTGAATAAGAGACTGGAATATGAATAGGAGATGGACTGAATAGAATGATAAGTAATAAAAAGTGGCAATAACAATACATTTGTAGCCTTACAGAGCATTTGTTTTTAGATGGTGTCAGCGACCCCCATTTGAAAGCTGCAAAGGAACAGAAGAAAATTGCAAATCATTAAAAAACGATGAAAAATAAATAATGAAGACCAATTGAAAAGTTTCTTAGAATTGGCCCTTCTACACTATACTAAAAGTTAATTTGAAGGTGAACCACCCCTTTAATGTAATTTAATGTATTTCATAGCAAGGAAAACAAAAAAGAGATTAGCTTTCCCTAACTAATTAAAAGTTTGGGTTGAAATGTAATGAATGAAAACAGTTAACAGCTAAAAGTTTATGTAGGCCCTTATGTACCTCCAGTTGCCAATTTTTAGAGTTAAAGAGACATTTATTTCATTCTACAGTCCCACAACCTTAAACATGAGTTAGTTTATGATTTACTTTTCTGTATATTATTATCTATGGCAAATCTTTCCTGTTATTAAACTAGGCAGCTCGGCTAGTAAATTTCAAATCTTTTCATCCAACCAGTTAAATCATTCTTGTGTAACAGCAGCTGACTCAAGATCTAACCATTAGTATTTTGTATTTCAGCGTGTTGTTTGCCAGTGTAATGAATAGTGGTTCTGTTCCATTGTAATAACCTTTCCCTTTTCCAGGGGGAAAGTGTCTCTTTTCAAAGCATTTTATCCCTTTATTTATTTTCAAATAGCATGGTTGTTGATGCGACCCAGAAAAAGCAGACAAATATCCAGAAGGGATTAGCCCAGGTTCTAAAACCCTTTTGCAAATACAGCGTTCAGAAGTGGCACACACAGCTGCCTGCCTTTTATACACTGAGCAAATAACCCCTCATTAAGGCGGGATATGAAGTCAACAGGAGGCAGGAAGATATGTGCCTCACTTCTGACCAGTGCACCTACACAAGCCTGTATACAAATTTCAATGCACATTTATTTGGAGTGCTGCTTATTTGACATGATTTAGAATACTAGTGTTGCACTTCAAAATAACAATGACATTTTTAGTTTTACCACATGGCCACAGAATAGTTAAGCATTCATAGATACTGACACTTGACATTTTTTTTAAAGGGACTGTTTTACTTCCAAACATTTTTTTCAGTTGAGTTGTTCTCACATTATTCAACATAAACAAATACGTTTTTGAATTGCTTTCCATCTTTTATTTTTTACTGTTTTCCCAACATTTAAAGTTGAAGTTCAATGTATATGTCTCAGTCTGGCAGCTCAGTGAGCAGAAACATTCTGAATTGTTACAATTTGCTACATTTAGCTAATACATTTATGTACTCAGCAGTATCAGTGGAGTATTAGCAACTATTGTATCAATTCTAACAGCTGCCTTTAATAAAACTGAGGAATTCTGCTCAGCAGGGACCAAGATAAAAAAATGTATCAATTAAATGTATCAATTTAGAACGGTTAAACTTTAGAGTCAGTGACCCTGAGCTACTTTAGAAGGTGAAAAATCAAACTTCAATATTTCAAAAAGTCATGAATACAAAATATAAAATAATTGATAAAAGTATTTATTTCTGGTGAACAATCTTCAACCAACTGAACTGAAAAAAGTGTTTGAATTTGAACACCCCCTTTAAATACAGTATATCGTAACAATGTCTTTGCATGAGCTTTATAATTTCACCAGAAATACTTTGTGAGTAATATCAGATTTCCTTTATGATGGGCTGTCATATTTGTGCTACAGTAGTCTGTTAGCCTTAGAAATTCTGACAGGTGGTAATGGGACAGTTAGGTTGGACAAAACAGTCAGTTTTTGGAACTTCACCTAACAGTTACTCACAAAAGCAAACCTAACGTTGAAAATTATCAATGTGACCCATAGGTAATTCTTTATGCACATGAATATTTTGAAAAGTAGTTTTTTTGTGTTAGTATCACTTTGCTTAAAAGTGCTGTACAGTGTTTGAAGTGTTGCAGTAATGTATGCATTAAAGCAAATCAAATAGGAATAGGCTAATGTGTACAATTCTAAGCAACAGTAAGGATGTATTCTTCTTCTTAGAACTCCCAAAAAGTTAGTTCTTTCTTTTGGGAGCATAAAAATATTGGACATTTGCTTCTTTTTATAAATATGTGGATGGGGGGGCATATTTGGGTGAAAAATGTTCTAAAGTCCCACAGGTAGATAAAAGCTAACTTGACTAAGACAATGACTATTTTGGCTCCCAGTTTTTTCACGGAAGTTTGTCCATTAGCACAAGTATACTCTTAACTCTAACCAATCCCTATTTTTCATATATAAAATCTGAGCACAATTTCACTGTTCTTTCAAGTGCTTTGACCGATTACTGAGGATTCTGCTAAATGCAAATTGTTGGGATTCACTCAATGCCAGACTGAATCCTGGAATGCATTCTGGTATGAAGTGAATTCAACCTGAAGAATTCTGGAATTTCCAGCACCCTGGACAGCAGACTCTCTAAAATGACTGTACGCTGGATATAATGGAGCTACAGATATATTTTGCTTTTTACATAGCAATTTTGTTCTCCCCTATACATATACTGTACAGTATACCTCTTTTGATGGAAATAATGGCTTTATTAACTACATTAATTTATTTTTGAACTATCACTCTACCATCATTCGGAGTCTAAAGTTGAGAAGATTATAGAAGAAAATGACAATGATAGAAAGGTTTTATTTTCAGAGTGGAACACCAATCTGATTGTTTGTGACAATTTGTATGAAGCCTGAAAAAATGTTAAACACTATGGGGTCCTTTTACTAAAGTGCGGTAAAAATTTGTGCACAAAATAGAGACAAATTTAACGCAGAATATGTTTTCGCAAGTTTATTAACCTGTGGTAAATATAAATTTGCGAATTTTCTTGCGCAAGAATATGTGTTCGCCAGTTATCGCATCCACTGAAAATAACGCTACGTACACATTAACGCCTGGTTTACTAAACAGCGAAATGTGTGAAAGACAAAATGAACGTCAGAATATTCACAACATTTTACCGCCATCTATATAGTGGCGTTAACTTGTTTTTTTGGCCAGAAAATTCTCAATGGGAGTTTAATTCTCATTAAACTGTGCATTTAAATGATACAAAGAGATAACTGGTATGATTTCTTGTTCATATGATTCTATTGGGAGAAGTGTTTGTGACTGGATGGATGAAGTATGGGTTTATATGATGCATACATGTTTCATTGGTGTCACTCTGGTAATGTTGTTGGATGGTATAATCATCAGTCAATAAAGTTAATGAGTTTTGAAGATGCATTTCTGGCCATAAATGTCACAGTAAAAATTGCCATAATTAACACCATTATTAACGCATAAAACAAGGCTATTTTCTAAAATAAATATATGTAAACGTAATTTGTCGCCAGAAAATTTGCAACTCGCTAAAATTACAGCTAACGTAAGCTGGTTCGCTAACGTAGTTACCGCAAGTGATCGCAATGACTTCTGAGCACATCTCTGTTTAGTAAACTTAGTCGCTGCGAATATTCTGGCGGAAAAATATTCTCAGCGATAACATGCGAAAACTTATGGTCAAATTAACCGCACTTTAGTAAACGGACCCCTATGGAGGGATTTAATAACGAGTGAAGTGGCTAACGCTATCGCCAATTCGCTAAAGTTACCTCCTGCAGGGACATCACTATTTTACTAAAGGGTGCAGGCGCCAATTCACAACCGAAAGAGATCGACGCTAGCAGTAATTTGCACTCTATAACCAGGCAACTGTTCACTCTGGCAAATGGACGTTACTCTGCAAATTCACAAAAAAGCATATTTTACTAGTGATGGGCGAATTTATTTGCCAGGCGCGAATTCGTGGCGAATTCCCGCAAAATGCCAGTGAAAATTCGGCTGGAAAAAATTCGCTGGCAAAAAACAAAAACGAGACGAGCATAAAAAAAAAAACACGAAGTGCCCCGACGCACCGCGCACCGAAAATGACGTGACGTGCCAAAAACAACGTGACGCATCAAAAACGCGACTCGCACATTTTTCGGCGAATCGAAATATATTTGCGAAACTATATTTTACTGAACGTTACCTCTTTGGCCAGCTCAGACCAGGTGAAATGCAATGGAGTGCATAGATCTTCCTCAATTTTCTCTTACTTGCATCATATTATGTTAGTGGAAAAAGCATCAAAGTTCAAAGGTGTCTTTTCCTTTTTTTGTAGAGTGATAGGCTGCAAAAGTCCTAAAAATTATTTTTGGGTAATTGGCTCCCCTATACATTTTCTAACACATAGAACATTAACTATATGGTGGGATCATGTGTAGAGCATTATAACAACTCTATTTTCTTTATTAAGGTTCCCTGGACTTGTGTAATTAACAGTGGAAATGTAATGTATATGCTGCAACCTAGAACATAAAGACGTCCATTCAACTTTTCTGCTGTATGCAAATTAACCTGAGCGCAAAACCTCTAGCAAAATCAGACTTTTTGGGTTCACATTTGCCTTTGCGATTCTTCATTTGGTTATGATCCACTTACCTTAAAATAAGGTCCAATATGTTTGAAAACATTATTTTGTTGGTTATCCTACACCTTCAAGGATATCTAGGAAAGACAATAAGAATGTGACCCTAACTGGCCTTCATGGTGGGCTTCATCAAATATTTGGAAGAGAGAACACACATTCATCCACATCTAGCTGCCTTTCAGACAATACATCCCTACACTGCTTTGGCCCCAAAATTTCAGAACCTCAGCTGTAAAGTGCAAAAAAACTCTGCACCTAAGAATTGCTGAGACTCAAGTGATATTTTCAATTCAAGATTTTCTGAAAGTTGGTCTGATTGAAATGATGACTAGATGTTATTGCAAATTTTTAAGCAATCAAGTTTATTGAGATTTGAGTGCACAAACTAAAAAATGTACACATTCCAATTTTAATAAATAAACCACAAATGCATTGAACAGATCTTGGGCATTTCTACCAGCATTTCAATCAAATTCTATATAAATTATGGTTAGTGAACAGGGTCATCAGCTGGTCTGAATCTGCATAGGCCTGCTTTCTTCCCACATGCAAAGCCAAATTGCTTGGCCCACAAATGACAGAATAAATGCACAACCAACCACTTTTTGTAGTGTCAGGTGCAAGCTGCTTCTCCCACTGCCAGGGAAACATGCAAATCAAACATAATCACTCTGTAGCATTTAAATTGCTCGGGCCATGGACTGATAATCAGAAACCCCCAACCAGGTCAACCCATAGGCAGCCAGCTTTAGGATGCTTACAGAAAGGCATTTTTGCATTGCTTGATCTACTTTTCAGTCTATAAGGCTGTCTGGCAGATAGCAAACATTGGGGTATTTTGCACACAGTCAAAGTAAACACAATAGCTAGGGTCATAAGAAAAGAGATACAGCTGCATGAGCTGGAGAAAAAAGTGATTTCTGAATATCTGTGAGTTGCTGTGTACTCTGCAGAACCGGAAATAAACATGTGAATTGAGGCAATTGACCCTTTAACATTAAAACATGAAGTACCAATGGTATTATATAGGTAAAATCAATTAGGTTAGTGGATTGGACTGCCATTGCAATCATGAAGAAAACATTTCACAATTGATGTCTACCTAACACCACTACATCTGCCTTACTCAGCTTATTTACCACATATTACTATTGGAAGCAAATATGCAGTATTTTTACCCAATGTTATTTATATTACCTGCTTGAGCACAGAAACGGTTACACATAATTTCTGGTTTACAGTTACAACACTTTCAGGGTCATGCTGCCTGCATCTGGTATACCATGCAATACACCTTTCTTAAATAATATCAGGCCCTGTATGTGTTTGAACAAAAAGAAACTGTGTATGTATAGTGCTATATAGAAAATAATAATAATAATGTATCAAATCAATTTTTTTTTCTAGCCTGCTTTAGTACTAAGAGTGGGTCTGCTATGGTCATACCATTTCAGAGACGCTGTTCATTGATTACATTTTTGTGAAAAGGGTTGACATGTCCTTTAATAAAGAAGGATTGAGAACTACTGCTTTAAATATTCAGTGTGTTTAGTTTATTGCTGCTACATGATTAAATACTAATTTGGCCTATCACAACCAACTGAGAAAGAAGCAGGGACATATCACACTTACCCATCAGTAAATGCTTACTTCCCACTAAATAAGCACAAGCAAGACAATTAAAGAAATTTGTACATCATTAGTAAATCCACACCTTAAAAAACAGCGTGCGACCAATTGACATTGGATGTTGAAAAAACAATGCAAGTTTAATAAAAACAGAATCAACTGCTCAGTACTGAAACAAGGGCTAACGTGGCTTTAAATAAGCCATACAATTCATTAAGACCACCACTACTATTATGTATATGTACAACCAATGTTAAAGAACACCAAATTATATTCCAACAAGATGGTAACATTTCCCCTTATGTCCAACTTGCAAATCGGTACTTTCTTCAGATGCAATCTGAGTGTAACCTGTATATGAAGCTACTGTCAAATCGTGTACTGCTCTAGAGACAGGCTTTTGTTTTCAAAATAAAAATAGATATGTGTTACCCTTGTAAAACCAGGGAAAAAACAAATGAATGTACATTCTGTCAACAGCAAGGAAAAAACTGAATTGCTTATCCCTTTGTTCCTGGCATTCCTGCCAACGCATACAATTATATTATCAAACTCTTAAGCACAAACAAGCCACCAAGTCACATCACGCTCTCTGATGCCCAGAGAGCAAACTTGATATAATCACACATTAGTTCATGTCTTACAAAGCACATAACAGGAAGAAAATAGAGCCAGATATTGGCAATAAATCAGGACAGGCTAAGAGGACACACTCACAAGATGTGATGCATCAGGAAAAAGTATTGTAGGTCTTTGGTTCCCTGGTTACTTCTGTGTTTGTTCTCCCTTTGGAGTCTTTTCAGATTATGATAAAGAACGTGCAGCTCTTCCAGGAAGTAGTCAGTTTACAACTACGATCCTTTTGGCTGATAAGTAAATTCCAGGGACAATCAGACTTCTGTGACTGAATTTTGATGCAATGCCCATGTTTTTTTTTTACTAATATTTGTTCTTAACAAATATTCTATAAACGGTTTATGTACAATGTAGAACAGAATATTATATATCTTTTATATAGTTTCCCCATTTATGCTTAATATTATATGATTCAGGGTTAACTTTCCAACAGTCGGCTATTGGTTGAGAGAATGAAATCAAATAACTTGGTTTGTCATAACTGGCAACTATACACAAACACATAATCTGCTCCTCAGCCTTAAGTCTACATAGTTTTTTTATTCAGTGGGGGTATTTATGTGCAAGTGCTAAGTACAATAGAGGGTGCAAAGCTGAAGCCATTAGCACGTAATTGAATGTTGTTGTGCTGGGCTCTAAACAGATAACTAAAGGGTGTCCTCTACTTTTTAAATTGCCCTTCACCGGTGGTAAGCACTGGGATTGTAATATACCTTGCATCCAAAAATCATAAAAATGGACCCTATGGGTTACTTTACTGACCCTTAAAGTATATGGAGCATTCATGCCCTAGTTATTCTTGGAAACATGGTAAAATAACTGACATTTCAATATAATATATTTGTATTTAATATATTTGTATTTTTTTTTGCTAATTTACAAAACTACAATGTATTTACTGTAGATTCCATACATATATTCATGTGATCAACTCATTTTTTGCTACGGGATGATCTTCTGTAAATGTAATGAGGGTCAGACAGGGCCGGCTGGACAGAGGGAAAAAACCTTGTGGGCCCCAGTTCTTTTGGGCCCTTCTGGCCCAGATCTGCTCCATGCACTGTTGCTGCTTATCTCCCTCCCTGACCATGGCCCTCGTGGGGGGGAGGTGTGAGTTGCTGCTGGGATGGGGTAGCTTTGGGAGGAGAGGGGGCTCTGGGGCTGGCCCCCCAGTCAGACACTGAATGTAATATATCAATGCTACTGGACAAATACATTTTTTTTAACAGAGGAGATTATCTTTGTTTTGAGTTTTTTCAGAGCTCCTCATCATTGGAACTACCTGTGCTCTGTTGCCCAAACAGTCAACAATAATGTTGTGCTGCACCTGCAATACAAGCAATTGGACCAGAAACTAACGTGCAAGGGAACATAGTAGCCCTTGGAGAAAAAAGAGATAGCAGCTGCTGCAAGTGATGTCTTTAAATAAGGCTGAAAATAAGAATGAAAAATCTGCATGCACATAATTATTATTTGAACTTGTCTATAAACAGTTGTGCTTATCATAACATTGTTAGTTTTGCTCCAAACCTTCAGCTAAGGTGAATGGAACACCATGAAAACAAGGCAGGGTTTGCACTCTCAAAAATTTCAACTCACATTCCAAGAGAAAAAAAATAGGAAAGAAACAAGAAAGCTTAATACTTTCATGCATAAACTGCACTTACCCCTGCATGCTCCATTAGTTAAGAAATTTTATTTTTATTCAACCAGAGCTTAATCATTTAAACTCTATAAAGCCATCATGGGGATTAGATGGAGGAGATTTTACCTCATCTGAGGGAAGAACTGAGTTGGTAAGTCAAAGTGACATCACAATGCCTGATGTCACGCCTGCGACGTGAGCGACATCACATGCCTAGCGTAGGGGGCTTGTTTAGGTCTGGACCTAAATACAGCCATGCTCTGGCCTCTAAATTTGTGTGCACTTGCACACCTTAAAGGGAACATTGATTGGGATCTCCTCCAGTGGATGTTTCTGGGAGCAGGTACTAGCCTGATGCCCCGTTGAGCTGGTTACCCCTTTACTTTCAGACAGAGTATCACTTCCAATTTATTAGTCCTAATTAAGTGGAAGCCAAAGGCTGCTCTTTATAACTTCCCTGGTACTGCTCTGAAGTATACTAGTATAGGTGCTACTGTATGTGCAGACAAAATGAACCGGGGGGAGGCAAGTATGGAGCGGAGTGCAATCCAGCGAAGGTAGACACAGCAAATCGACTCTGGTCATGTGGGAAACACAAATAAGTTGCAGAAGCAAACTGTTAGCCCTTCAAGGACGCTGGATGTATGAGGTGAATCAGGAGTATAAAATCCAAAATTTTATTGAAATCACTGGATTAAAATCATGTCACAAACACATGGATGTAGGCAGGCAGGGGGAAAGCATGGCTTGATGTGTTTGTGACTATTATAGTCACTTCCTCAAGAAGCCAAGATGGACTAACAGTGTGATTCTGCAACTTATTAGTATAGATGCTACATCAGTTACTACATAAATACATTGTTCACTGGGTCCCTGATCCCTTTTCACTATAGGCTTAGTTCCCTTTAGGCAGGGGTCCCCAACCTTTTTTGCTCGAGAGCCACATTTAAATTTAAAAAAGAGTTGGAGAGCAACACAAGCATGAAAAAGTCCATGTGGATGTCAAATAAGAGCTCTGATTGGCTTTTTGGTATCACCTGCTTTGAGGCCACTGGGAGCAACATCTAAGGGGTTGGAGAGCAACATGTTGTTCGCGAGCTACTGGTTGGGGATCACTGCCTTTAGGGAACTCTTTTTTTCTAAGGTCTTATGCTACAGGCCCCCCAACAGCACACACTCCCTACAGCAAGTGGAGTCCTAAGAAGAAAAGCTGTATACTCATATCTAGTTTATTAAACACGGAGGGAACCAGTCATAATATTCCTGGGCCCTCCCAGGAGCATAAGTTAGGGCTACTGGGATTTCATAAACCAGTAGAGGAATTTAACCCTATGGGTTTCACTGCCAGAATTCTCATAGTATCCTTCACTTGTTAATAAATTACAGATCATGCAATGACAGAAAAAAACTGTCAGATGATGCTGGGAGTTGTAGTTTATTTATAGACTCTTTTGGATTGTAAACTATAGACCCCAACACTGTTTATTTGGTCTAGGCCTCACCACCAAAAATGAAGCACATATGAGGGAATCCTGAAGAATTTTCTTGCAGTTCAAACTTTTTCAATAGATAAATGTGTGGGAAAAAACTAAAAAATTAAAGGTAAGGGTATATGATACATTTAATTTGCTTAAACAATATGCTTCCTTCTTCATTGCAACCAATCCTACATTATAACTAGTGAGAAGAGATGTCATTTTTTTGCTACTAATTTCTCTAGGTATCCAAGCTGATTCTGTCTCCACCTGGTGGAGTGCAGCTGCTCTTAGCAATGAACCGGACATAATTTTTCACCACTCTACTACCAGTTATATAGGGAATGCAAAGATCCCATTGGTTGATGCAGGCAAAGGCACGTGAACAACTTAACCGTTCCCGGTTCTTAAAATAAATACGCATGATTTTATTTGAAAATATATTTTTTGATAAAGTGCTTCACATAAAGGAGGAACACAATTAAGAACAGAATTTTATGAATATGTGGTTAACTACATGTTCCACACATGCAACTGCTAATCCTATATAAACAAACAGGGGCACCCCCATGCAGAATACAGTAAACATAAATAGACCAATGCTTTTGCAGTCTCATATCATTAACTTTATCAATATAAGCAGCAGTGTTTTATTCAGTGGCAAACAATACAAAGAAAAAAAAAGAACAAATTTAAAACAAATATGTACTTTTATACTAGTATATTAGGCTTCACTTTTGTTGGAAATAATGTCCCAGTTAGACCATTTTCTGAGGTATCTGGTGCTGTGGATACTTATGTGGCCTGGCAGTACTGTTTATTATTATTATTAATAACATATAGAGTGCCAACATATTGCGCAGCTCTGACTGTTTGATCTCAGAACAATGATCAGTTATAGTAATCAGATGGGTACAATTTGTTCATATTCTAATGTTTACAATGAAAATATTCTACCAAGTGAATAGCCACCAAAGTGTTGGTTAATATTCTTTAACTATTTAAATGCCAGGCCACACAGACTCTTTGGCATAGGCAAAAAAGTATTCTTTTTCACCTGAATCCTTAGCATACAGCAGAAGCAAATCCAAACCCTAAAAGTGACATGATTTTAAAGCACAGAGCTGCTAAAAGACTTAGATACCTGCTTAGGCTAACCAGTATATTCCAATCTGTTCTTGGTATGCCTCTTCATAAATAAATTCTGTATGTTTGTCCTATAATTGGTTGACACTATCCCCCTCTCGCTACAGGGATGTGAGATGGTCCATCTCAGTGTAAGTTCCCTTTTAGGAATGGTTCCTAGCAGGATTTCCTTCCTCTTCATATAATTCACTATAGGGACGTGACATGGTCAATCTCAATGTGAGTTCCCTTTTAGGTCTGGGTCCTAGCAGGATTTTCTTCCTCTTCATATAATTTACTATAGGGATGTGAGATGGTTAGTCTTCGGTGTGAGTTCCCTTTTAGGGCTGAGTACAGAAAGATTTTCTTCCTCTTTGCATAATTCGTTATAGGGGTGTGAGATGGTCAGTCTCAATGTGAGTTCCCTTTTAGGACTGGGTCCTAGAAGGATTTTCTTCCCCTTCGTATAATTCGCTATAGGGATGTGACATGATCAGTTTCAATGTGAGTTCCCTTTTAGGACTGGGTCCTAGCAGAATTTTCTTCCACTAAGTATAATTGTTCATTGCTCTCTTCCTCTAGGATTGGAGTTGAGATCAGCTATCTCATTTGAGTACTAAGATATGATATTACTAGGTTCTGCACCTGAAGCTGATAGTATGTCAAGTGCTGCAGGCCCGGACTGGCAATCTGTGGACTGCTTGCTT
>CM044444.1:69132242-69147276 GCA_024363595.1 Xenopus borealis
ACCCCTGCTTTAATAAAACATGAGATAAGCTTTTCTGAATTAAATTGCATCTCAAATTGAATCTTTTCCATGAGTTTTCACATGATAAACCCTTATAATAATTTCCCCACTCTACTTGTTATATAATATCCAGTATTACAGCTAAGATGGCGATAACTACAATTAAATAAAACCTGGAATGTATGTAGGGCAATTAAGGGTGGTGTAACTAGATTTACTGCTCCCCATAGCAAAATTATTCTAAGGCTCTCCTAAGTATTGGGAATAAGACATTTATCGTAAACAATGCAAAACTACGAATCTGTGCCCCACTGGCACCCTATACCTCTAGGGCCCCCCAGCAGCTGCAGTGTTGGCTTTTTTGTCAGTTAACCTGTAAAAGAAATAGTAGTTATATTAATAATAATAATTACATAAAAGTTAAATGTTACAAGATACATAATAAACACCTATATTTAGTATTTACATCCACATGGAGATTTTTCTTTATGTAATTGCAATGCATGCAGTTTTATTGCATTCCAGGGCAATAAATGGGTTAGCTGATTTCACACATCCCCAGTAGGTCTGTACAAATAGGGCCTGACATCATGGTTGAATACAATATCTAGTTTGGAAATAGCCCTTTTCTAGAAACCAGAGACTATATTTATATTTTCAGGCTGGCCTCAAGAGGGCAGCATCATTCTTCATAAAATTATCCGAACATACTCGGCAGGAAAAAGCAGCATTAAAAGATAACTTGTTATACAGTAGCAAGTATATCCCTGTACAAAATGTACCAGGTCTGTACATCATAAACACATTCCTTTCTTTGTCATACATTTCTGAACAAAGCCCTGACAGGACAAAAAATTAACTTTGCTATCTGTATACCATTCCCTCTAACACAAGAGCAATAAGCTCATTCATTTAGAGCAGTGATCCTCAATGAGTGGCTCGCGAGAAACATGTTACTCACCAACTCCTTGGATGTTGCTCTCATTGCTTCTCAAAGCAGGTGCTTATTTTTTTTAATTTCTAGCTTGGAGGCAAATTTTTGTTGCATAAACGAGATGTACTACCAGAGTCTCCTGTGGGCTGCCAGTCCACATAGGGGCTACCAAATAGCCAATCACAGCTGTTATTTGGCACCCCCAGGGACTTTTTCATGCTTGTGTTGCTCCACAACTCTTTTTATATCTGAATGTGACTCACTGGTAAAAAAGAGTATCACTGTCACACTATTGACCAGAGGGCTGGATGCATCACCAAGAGGATTTTATGGTCCCAATTGCCTTGAAAGACCGGACTGTAGAGATTTTTGGACTTTCTTGGTTATAAAAAGGGTGTGGTGGGCCAATATAATGATCAGGCAAACAGTAAAGTGTAATTTTCCATTACTTAAGTTAAAGTGGGTGTAGAAGGGAGTAGAGAGCAGGGCCAGACACACAGTCCTCCTGCTGGGAGTAGACTTCACATAAAAGGCTCACTGTCCTGATTACTCTGCAACTGAGGTATTTGATAATCTTGTTGCCAACATTCCTCCAGTCAGAATGTCATAGTAGGAGATGCTGTAGAATGAGTTTGGTACCAAAAATATTGTAGTGGCTTCAGAATCTTGACATATTGACCAGTTTAGCCAGACAGTGTTTCTTTAATCTGATACATAGAAAATCCTATCAGTTGTATTGGGAAATGTGCTTTGCTTAACCTGCAAATAGCATAACCTGAAATAACTGAAACAAAATCATTTTAGCCCCCGCTCCAACTCTAGGGGCCCCAACTGTTGTAAGGTATGTAGCGACATCAACCAACCACATGTCATATCAGAGATTATGATTCATTCTCGGCCTTTATGAGACTTTATTTCAATTTATCATTTAGCACAAAGATTTAGGCTTAATAAAATCCAGGACTGGATCATTACCTATCTCATGATTTGGGGTTGTTTAACATGTCTGGTTCTATTGCTGCTTCTTGTACTGCCCTCCTTCAGCCCCAACAGAGCTGTCAGGGAGAGTGTAGCTTAGCAACAGCCTGAGCACACCCCCAAATTCCTTCATACCCCCCACTAGGTTTTCTCTCTTTTAGGCTAAGTCCAGACGGGGAGATTCGGGGGCGATCCGTCGCCGGGCGACTTTTAGCCGCGACGGATCGCCCCCGAATCTCCCCGAATAGGTAGGCATTGGCGCTGCTTCAAAGCGCCGGCGCGTGTTCACACGCGGCGGCGCGATTTTTAAAAGCGCTCCAAATTGCCTCGCCAGGCAATTTGGAGCGCTTTTGAAAATCGCGCCGCCGCGTGTGAACACGCGCCGGCGCTTTGAAGCAGCGCCAATGCCTACCTATTCGGGGAGATTCGGGGGCGATCCGTCGCGGCTAAAAGTCGCCCGGCGACGGATCGCCCCCGAATCTCCCCGTCTGGACTAGCCCTTATGCCTTTCTCTGCCTCCCCTGTGACTCCATTACACTCAAGGCATCACTAGGCTGGCAGATCCCCAAGGCACTGTAACCCTACTACAAAGAAGCCAGTGCACAGACTGACATAAGTCTTATGGCACTGTATCCACACTAGAAAGAAGGCACCAGCCAGTACATGCCCAAGAGCACTGTAAACCCATTAGAAATAGGAAAGGGCCATGCTGGTACATGCCCGAAGGCACTGAAATCCATTACACACAAGGCAGCCACCAAGTTGGTACATGCCCAGTCACTGTAACCTGAAAGAAGGCAGCAGTCAGACTGGCACATGCCCAGGGGCACTGTAACTCCATTACACAGAAGGTATCAGCCAAACTGCCACATGCCCCATGGCACTGTAGCTCCATTACACAGAAGGTATCAGCCAGACTGGCACACGCCCCAGGGTACTGTAACACCATTACACAGAAGGTATCAGCCCGGCTGGCACATGCCCGGGCCACTGTAACCCCATTACACAGAAGTTATCAGCCAGACTGGCACATGCCCCGGGGCACTATACCTCCATTACACAGAATTTATCAGTCAGACTGGCATATGCACTGTGGGTACTGCCCCATGGGTACTGTAACCCCATTACACAGAAGGTATCAGCCAGACTGGCATATGCCCCAGGGCACTGTAACCCCATTACACAGAAGGTATCAGCCAGACTGGCACATGCCCCAGGGTACTGTTATCCCATTGCGTCTTCAGCCTATCGCTGCCGGTGACCCCGCCCCTTTATGTCACACCCCTTTTACATCACAACCTGCATTCTTTTGACTCCGCCCCCCACCGGCTGGTATAAAATTTTAGAAAAGGTGGCAACTCTAGTGTCGGACTGGGATGCCAGGGGCCCACCAGAAAACCTTAGACCAGGGGCCCAACTTTCCAAACTATTATTCCTTCTCTCCTCACTTAACCTCTTTATTCTCCTATTCTTTTAGCTCTACTTACTATACTCTATTCTTCCATTATTAAGCCTCTTTTTCCACATAATGAAATAGGGAATGAACATGAAATAGGCCAAATTGTTAGAAGCAACAGGGCCCACTGACACCTGGGCCCACCGGGAGTTTTCCTGGTATCCCTGTGGGCCAGTCCAACACTGACTGTAACTCTATTACACAGAAGGTATCAGCCAGACTGGCACATGCCATGGGGCAATGAACCCCCGCAGCACAGCACATCCCCTCAGCCCCACAGTGACGTGTTCCTCGCGTGGCCTGGGCTCGGGTGGAGACTATACGTGAAACTGCACTATTTTCTAGTCACAAAAGGTGCGCAGGCATAACACCCCCAGGCAGAGGAGGTGCAGAAATATGTGAAGTAGCCGTGTGTATTTACATTCATGGGACAGAGGACGCAGTGTTTACCATGTGAGATTATAGCAGCAGAGGAGGAGTTTTCCCATGCTTTTTTATTATGATTTTTCTCATTCCTCCTACTCCCCCCCCTCCCTTCCTTTGTGGCTTTTTGCTTCTCCAGTCTAGGCTGGGAGCCGGCTGCCTGAGCCCTGTGCAGAAACAAGCCAGCAGCACTTTGGCACGTGCTCCCGGGTGATACAAAGTACAGACAGGAGCAGGGGAGGGGGGGAGTAAGGCGGGAAGTGAGAAGGAGGAGGAGGGGAGCGCGCGCCTGGCCGCCCAGCGACCGCAGCTTTCCAACCTAGGCACGCGCACAGCTGTAGAGCTTTACTCCGACTGACTTTGATTGACAGCTGGCCCAGACTCAGCCAATGAGAAGGTGGCACGGCCATTCACTGCAGCTTATTGGTTGCTTCAATGCCAGGCTCTTCGCGTGCCGGCCGGCTGCCTATGTGCTGGGATTGCTGTGTCTCTCCCGGCAGCGCACTAGAGCTTATCGGGCATCTGACGTGAATCGGTCCACAGTTTGCCATTTTTAGCACCGCTCACTGGCGTCACTTACAGGTCCTTCTTCAGTCTGATGTGACGATTCATATTTTACTGATGAAATGCCCAGCTTGCTTGCCCTTTTCTGTTTTGCGCTAAATACTGATCCAAGCCCTAGTAATATTAATGCAGTATCACAGAAGTGCAAAAATCAGACTTAATTTTCAGCAGTCTTGGGTTAATGATACAAGGGGCATTTGGGGCCACAGTAACAGGCTGAAGTAACGAGAATGCTGGTTTTCACTGATGTGTAGCGTCTTGCTTTGCACACAAAAATGACTCAACTCAAGCTAATTATTCTTTGGTTGCTATGGGTTACTGCGCTGCAAGAATGTTGTACTTCTGAGCACTTAGCTCCACCGATCCCTGGAGGAAACTATTAACTTTTATTAGTATTGCTTACCACATTGGCAGTCATGTGTTAACTTTAGCACTACCAATATACAGATAGCACCACTGGCTGCCCCATTTAGCATTTATTTGTATTCCACAATGGGGGAAATCATAACATTAATTAACAAGAACAGACTTGCAAGGCAACAGGTTTCTGCAGAAAACTGTAGGAAATGGGCCATTGGGCTAAGGAGAAAGTGATCAGTTCCAAATCCAAAACCCATTAATAGGTTGATTATATTCATTTTTTCGTTTCTTTTTGCTTCTACGTTTGGGAATTATGCGATAACACAGTGTTCTGCCTGGGACTGTGCTTAGTACCAGCTAATGGGACAGTGTGACTTGCACAGAACAAATCAATAAACGGAAACAGTTCCCAAGACAGAAGCTTGATGGAATTATTTTCTTTTTTTTTGTTCAAGAAGAAAATATTTACTTTTTGTTGTTGTTTCAGATTGAATTGTAGGACAGCATAAAGAAACGGTTGTCTGTTTACAGTAAATACCAATGTGAAGTCTTGATTTGAACATCAATACTCAGATCCAGTTTGCGCTCAGATTCAATTTCTTCTCCATTTCAAAACATAATTCTGAGCCAAGAGTAACATTGCTGTAGCAGAGTTGGACAAGCACGCTTTGAACTCGTGGTTTTACATAACGAACATTGCAAAATATGCCCATGGCATTGTCCTGGGAACCTTTTTCTAATGGTGTAATATAGAGCACTTTAATACGCTGCACCTCTGTAACAATATTTGTAGAATTTAAACACTTCTCATGTAATTCTTAGATGAACTACGTGGAGCAGTTGAAAGTAAAAAGGGCAATCCAGTTGGTTACACTTTGAGTGAGTTGGAATTGATATACACCAAAATTTGAAGGGCAGGTTGAGGCCAGGACTGGCAATCTGTGGGTTCAAGCAAATGCCATAGGAGCTGCTGTAAAGTGTCAAAAAAATATCTATTTAGTGGGCTGGTGGGGTGTTGCTTGGGCCTCTATGTACTTGGAATCCCAGGGATTATTTAGAATCCCAGTCCAGAGCATGGCAGGTTCAATGTCCCACCTTTTAAATTAGTAAAATAAAAATATATTTCCTAAGAGATCTGTATACAGTCATGCCACATAGATGTAACCACAAGAGCTTACAATCTAGGTTGCAAAACACTGCAGCTCCACAAACTGTTTTATTGCCATTGTAATACTTGCTGTGAAATAACTATGATGATCTGTGGGACATTTAGATGTGATCACAAGAGCTTACAATCTAAGTTGCAAAACATCGCAGCTCCACGAACTGTTTTATTTCCATTGTTATACTTGCCATGAAATAAATATGCTGGTCTGTGGGATGTTTATGTTAGCATAAGAGCTTACAATCTAGGTTGCAACATCGCAGCTCCCCAAACTGGTCTAATTATTTGAATTCTAATATTTGCTTTGAAATAAATATGATGATCTGTGGGATATTTGTATAATGTGTAATAAGATAAGCGAGTTGTCTGGGGGTTTCCTAGAAATGTGCCAGGCAGTTCCCCAGCTATGTGCACGTCTGTCTAGTGCAAGGCTCTAATATGTTCCAGAATCGTGCACATTGCTCAGCAGCACTGGGCTTCACTCCCTGCCCGACCCCCGGCGCCTGCTATGAGTCAAGCGCGTGACTGGCAGTCTGCTCGTGGGGGGGTTGGAGTGAGAGGAGGGGGGTGAGTGGAGGTTGCAATATTAGGGAGGGAGCCGGTTATCCAATAGGAAGACGTAGTGGGCTAGCCTGTGCTCGTGATTGGCTGATGAGAGTGTGGGAAAGAATGCACTGAAGGTTTCACACGAATGGGGAGCAGCAGCGCGGAGTATAAATAAAGACAGAGCCCGCAGGCTGAGAGATCAGAGAAAGATACAGGCTGAGGGCGCAGGATCCAGCAAAGCCTGACGCACAACATAAGCCTCTGCACTAGCGATAGCAGCACTAGCCTTATCCGGATACAACATCCACTAGCCGGGAACCGACCATGCCCGCAGATACCATGGAGAAACCTACAGCCTCCCCCATTGCAGGGGCACCCGCTTGCTCCGCGCAGACCCCAGATAAACCCAAGAGTGCCAGCGAGCACAGAAAGGTAACTGTCGCTCTATGGTGACCTGTTGATCCTGACCTTGCCCACCCGGAATGTTGCCGACTGGTGCTAAGTGAGTAAGGCGCTCACCTGTCTCCCCTCTCTGTTTTACAGTCATCCAAACCCATCATGGAAAAGCGCAGGAGAGCGCGAATCAACGAGAGCCTGGGCCAGCTCAAGACCCTCATCCTGGATGCGCTGAAAAAAGATGTAAGTTCCTCCATAGATCATATACCCTATATATAATTATATATATATATACTGCATATAGATATATGATACTGTGGGCTCTGGTGCACAACTGGGCAGCATGGCTACAAATCTATCACAAACTCCACCGCAATCAAAAGCAATAAGTACCCCAGAAGTGGCAAAAGAAAGTGGCCCCTTCTGCTATAGCCCAACTCTATATAATGCCCATCGATAATAGTCCCCTGTGCCAATGCAGTTTTTACCCCTCCAATAATAATCCCTTGTATTTGTCCGCAGAGCTCCAGACACTCTAAACTGGAAAAGGCCGATATCCTGGAAATGACAGTCAAGCACCTCCGGAATCTGCAGCGAGTGCAAATGACAGGTAAATACATTACACTGCTGATGAGCCACGGGCAGAATATTAGACTGGGGCAACTCTCTTCTACTAGACTGGGGGTGCAGACTGACAGTTCGGGTTGTCCATTGCTTCTCTCCCTGCACAGTAACGGGGGGCAGTCAGGAATGAGTGCTAGCGATGTACCTCTGGGATCAGTGCATTAACCCCGCTTTTATTTTCCTTGCAGCCGCTCTAACAGCCGATCCCTCAGTGCTGGGAAAGTACCGAGCCGGATTTAACGAGTGCACGAACGAAGTCACACGATTCCTCTCTACCTGCGAGGGCGTCAACACCGAAGTGAGGACAAGGCTTCTCGGCCATCTCTCCAGCTGCCTGGGACAGATCGCAGCCATGAATTACCAGCAGCCCCCCTCCAGCCATGTGCAGCTGCCTTCCAGCACCCCTGCCCCCGTGCCCATTCCTTGCAAGGTGAACCCGGCAGAGACCATCTCCCCCAAGGTATTCCAGGGAGGCTTCCAGCTAGTGCCAGCCACTGACGGCCAGTTTGCTTTCCTCATTCCCAACCCAGCTTATCCCGCCAGCCCAGGACCTGTTATCCCTCTGTATGCCAACGCCAACGTGACATCGCCAGGCAGTCGCCAGAGTCAGTCTCCAGTGCAGGGACTCACCACCTTCCCCCACAAGATGCCTCACATGGCGCAAGCCATCAGCCCTCTAGGGGGCAGCACTGGAGCGGACAGCGCTGAGTCAGTGTGGAGACCATGGTGATAACGCGAAGCAGCAGCCATCAGCCTGTGTATACATAAATATATATATTGGTTCCGTTTTATGGGACCCTGCCTTAAAAGACAATCCGCACAAAATTCTATTTATTTTCCAAATTTGGGGATTTCACTTTTTTATTGTGTAGATGTATAGATGACCCATTTTTGTAACAAAGCTCTTTTACCGAGACTTTTTGTTTGTTTTGTACAAAATTGCGTACAAAAAAATAATGTGTAATGCCAAAGTTATTGTGTTGGTTTTTGTGTCAAAAACTTTCCTAATATGCAGGAGTTTTATTAAATAAACTCTTTTTCATTGGAATCCAGTTGTATGGTGTTTGGATTAGATGTGGGATTGATTGCCAATAGCACCATGGGGTGGTGTATAGCGAGTGCCATAAGGGACCCTTGCTGTAATTTACCACTTATACATAATAAATAAGATACTATACTATACATATCACTGCCAGTAATCATTGTTATCCAAGAGGTTCTGCAGTGTTAAAGTATGGAGTTTGCAGCTTACTTTTTCCAAGTGGGGTATTTCTAGAGTCCTATGTATCTACCACCAGGACCAGATTGGGAATCAAAATAGGCCCTGGCATTTCAGATACACAGAGGACCAAACAAATAGTGACTATCCAGTGGCTACTAAATATTACTGGGCCCCACAGTTATGGTTCCCAGGTGTTCGTTTTTTGTAAGGCCTGTTCTGGTCTCGACTTTCTGTTTCTGTTTTCAGCCTTGTCAAACAGAACAATAACTGGGCCAGTACGTGAAAAACATTTAAATACTAAGATACTCTCCCCAACATGGATTAGTTACTGTCAAGTGCAGTTAATTTCGTATTATTACAGACACAAAAAAGGCAAATCAATCAAAAATAAGATTTTTTTTCTAAACTAGCATTACTGTATTTCAGAGCTTTCTGAATTACTGATTTCTGTATAATACATCTCATCTCAAGGATTGGCAATACTCATCAAGTAGAATATAACTAGAGATAGGGTTTCCACCTGTGTGGTTTTGAATTTGGCATGAACACTTTAAAACACTGCAAAAACTGGATAGAAATCCAGCCAGTTGCAAGTGATGCAACAGCCTTTGACCCGGTGTCATAACTCCACCAAAAGATTGTGCCCAACTCTAATGTCCTCTTACCTGTTCCTACATCAAAGCCCCATTCCCGAAGCTATATGCCCACCCCTACCTATGTTTGGGTTTAGCCATCTGCAAAGATGGCAACCCTACCCACAGCAGATTATTTTTCAGGTTGACCACTTTTACCAACATTTGTTTTATTTTTATTTTATTTTTATTTGTATATGACTTAGGACCTCATTGGGCCCCTATACCTCCTGCCCCCCCTGCAGCCTCTATAGTTACATCCCTGTAATATTGCATCTCAGCCAGTGTCCTACATACCACAGTTCTGATACATACCTAGCCCATGCCAAGCACGTGACTTTAATAATGGCACAATATGAGAGCTGACAGCATAGGGCAGCGGAATGCCACAGCCAGGCGTGTAACAACAGAGGAAGCAGACCCTGTGGCTGTAGGGGGACCCAGGAGGTATGGGGTCCCATGTGAGGCCCCTAATTCATATATAGTTTCAATAAATATTGGTAAAACAGGTCAACTGCTAGACATTTTGAGGGCCTGAAAAATGATTTCTGTGGGGCCCAGTAATATCTAATTACCACTGGCCACAGCTATCGTTTGAGGGAACCACTCTGCCCATGGGAACCATTAGGAATGGCATTATCATGTCTAAATTCCTTTAGGGCATATTGGAGAAGACATGAGGGCTGTCCTCTTTACATTCCTTTGAAAATAATGGAATTATTGCGTTTTCTCTGAGGAATCCATATCCATTTATCGATGGTAGTGACAGCCTCGGAATTCCCTCCAAAAATTTGACTAAAAAAGTCACTGTCCTCCAAAGAAAGAGGGGGGGGCGGGTTGGCGGTAGAAAGAAGCCCCTTTGTGGCAGAAGAGAATGAAAAGGTATAAAAGATCTCATCTATTATGCAGCGGGCTCCCGGGGAAGGTTGGGATCCTATTGAGTTGCCTGGGAACTGAGCCGGGCGGGGATTAAGGTGCCTTTCCCGCCGCACACATACACATACACCGGCACATTCATCGCTCAGGCTGACAAAGGCACCGCCAGAAAGAGAAGAATCTCGTTTTATTTTCCCGTGCAGGGAAGCGTGGAGAAATGGGCATTTCTTTGGCGCACATTATGACTCACTGGCTGCACTTGAAGCTGAGCCAAGTGTGAAGATTCCACAGTGTGGGAAGATAAAGGGAGGGGGCGAGACACCTACATCACTGATTAGCATTATCTGCCGGTGCTGCTGCTGCTAAATGGAATGCGATCTGCCACATCACTTGTACATCATCCACACCATTTATTTACACTACATCCACTCGGCAACCTGCTGCTTTCCAGCTGTTCCTTCCTCTATAACCGTTCCACTGTAGCTGTACTGTAACAATGACTTGCACCAGACATAACTAGACGTATCCAATCTGCGCGATGGGGGTGCTTTAGCACGGGGGACCCCAACCGCCGGGCTAGACCCAGAAGCGGGCTGCTGTCGCAAGCCTAGCGCCGAAATAACGAGCCGCGTCAAATTGGACGCCGACCCCTCCTGAACAATTTCCAACCTCCCTTGACGCCCTCCCCAGCCCCCGAATTTGGCACTACACCAGTCCACAGGCCAAAAAAGGTTGGGACCCCTGCTTTATCACTTTAAGCCCACATACAATTCTAGGCTGTCTGTCATCTTTGATGGTACAGAAAGGTATCTGACCTAAAATCACACCCTCCCTTGAAGTCCTAATTAAATCTCCTGCTCTGATTTTCATAGTGACAATTATTGAGTGTTGGTGTGCAACTCCATCTTCTGCCCCAAGAGGGCATATTTTGGGCTACATCAAGTGACTAAAATAATTAACAACTCAATGACAGCCCAGGAGCCTTCCCTGAAAAGCTATAAAAAAAAGCTATACCAGCTATATAGGAAAGCTATACCTCCAAAATGAATATCTGAGCATGGCGGCTGCCCTTATTTTTCAAAATGGCAATTTTCTATCTATGATTACTCAATGGCACATACTACTTAAAAAGTATATTATCATGAAAATTGATCATTTACATGAAGCAGGGGTTTACATGCAATATCTTTTAGTAGAGACCTACATTGTGTGGGTGGTATAGTTTCCCTTTAAATTATATTGGGTGAGATGTACACCCCCATTCTCAAGTCATAAAACCCTGTGTATGCTCTTCTCTCGAACTCTGTATAACCATTCAAATGTCACATTCTCTTCAGTCATGGGATCCACACCTGAATATGCAGCTTTCATTCCCCAAAGGTTAATGGGTTGCATATTTGGGATCTTCTAGTAACCTTACCCTTCCTTCACTCTGTATGAAGCTTTTCCCATATTTGTGCTGTGAGATCCGTCTCAAGGAAAGCACAGTCAGCCTTTGAAATGCTATACATCCCGTGCTTGTAACTGAATCCCTCCCCAGACATGAGGCACTCTCCTGTGGGACTAGCAGCTGGTGTCTGCCTAATAAAACACACACTTTCACATAATTCACAGCTGACCTTCTCTCCACCACAATCTCCGCACACCTCCTACCACTGAGGTATTTCCAGGGTCTGCCCAGATTCTCCAAGATTACACTTCATTTACTTCATGTGACATACTGTATTAAGGCACATCAGGATTAAACTGACTCTGTTTTATTGAGCAGGTGTTCTGGCAGTCAGAATCATAAGTTCATCCAAATATCAGCATCATGGTATACACGCGTTTATAGTCGAGTCTGAAGTGCAGTGTGTTCCATGGTAAATGCTCCATCTAAGCATAGAATGATATAAGTTGGAAACTAGATTATTGGGACACCTTATGATACTAAAAGTCCAAAATTCTGTGTAAGATTCAATGTGGTGCTCAATCTGAAAACTCTGCTGCTAAGAGTTACAATAATCGGCATAGAACAGAAGTCAGATGACACTCACAATAGTATATGTGCTAAATCCTCTGTGTTTTATTGAGATCTTCACACACCTTTTCAGGTTTTCCTCCCCCTTTCTCAAGTGCCCCCTTGAGAAAGGGGGAGGAACCCCCAAAACATTGTGTGAAGATATAAATAAAACACAGAGTATTTAGCACATATGCTATCCAGGGCCGGATTTACACAGCAGGTGCCCCTAGGCCCACTGTCGTTCGTCACCCCCTTTATTCACAAATTTTCATCAGGACTGAAGCAATGGGGATTGGCGTATGGGAAATTTAAAAAACTATAGTATCTCCTGCGTATCCCCACATTGTTTCTGAACCAATGTGGGTGTGGCTGGGCTGCATGCCCGCCCCCTAAAAGCCTGCCACCCTAGACCCGGGCCTTTCCACAAATCTGGGCCTGCTGCAACCCGGACCCATAACCCTCATTCTTACCCGCTTGGACCTTATCTGCAACCCGATCGGCAACCCGTTGACCATCAAGAATCAGGAAGTGCTGTCATTTAAACCTGGAGTGACATCATCGGAAGTAGGCTGAAGTAGTCGTGAATGGAAAAAAAGAGTAAAACTCACTATCGAGAAGACCTGATCCACCACTGCAAACCTGGAGAACCCCTGACCTGCGTATATATATATCCAATCCAGATACTTCTGCCTGCAACCCATGGGTACCTGACCTGCTGCAGGACTCTAGTAAAAGGCAAGTCCCACTGAGACTGATTCAGTTACACTGACTGAGTAGGAGAAATAGCAGCCTGCCAGAAAGTAGTTCCATCCTAAAGTATAGTATCTCCTACGTATCCCCAGTGTTTCTGAACCAATGTGGGTGTGGCTGGGCAGCATGCCGCCCCCTAAAATCCTGTCACCCTAGGCCCGGGCCTATGTGGCCTTTCCACAAATCCAGGCCTGATGCTATCATGAGTGCCATCTGACTTTTTTGTTTTATGTAATTATTGGTCAGCACAAATGTAGCATCAGCATCTGGCAAAACTGCATACTGCAGTATGTATCTGTGACAGATGTCGGGTGTAGAGTTGTTTAGGCTAGATCCCAGCAACAGTCTATTTACCATGCTACTGTTGTCTATGAGTACATGCAGTAATGCTGGATCCCTGGGAGGGGGGGTGGGAAAGGTCAGTAACACCCAAGACTGAATTGTAATCAGCAGTCTTGTTTATTAAAAGAAAGGTTTCCATATAAGTAAGAAAATGTGAATTTTTGGTGAAGAACTGTCAGAACTGACCTCTAAAATCAATGGGAGACAGTAGGGCTGCTCTCTGGTGCCTCTCTGCCAGCTAAAGCTTACTATATACAATCTGCTTGTTTGGTGAAGTCACTATGGATCACAGTGGATCTTTACCTGATTTACCTGACTTGACCGTATCAAGTTAATAATGATTATTAGCACCTATGTAGGCCCATTGGGAGAGGATGGCATGATGAGATTTTTAAACTTGTCTCATAGATACCGTAAAGAAATTCCATATACAGGCAGATACACTGCCAACTTGAACTTGCTATGAATGGCAGCTTAAATCTGCCTGTGTATGGTCATCTTAAGCAGTGTTGGACTGGGACATCAGGGGCCCACCAAAAAATTTTAGACCAGGGACCCACTCTCAGTACTATTATTCTTCCTCTACTCATTCAACCTCTATTCTCCTAGTGTATTTTCTTTACATATTGTAATCTATTATTACATCTATTTAGCCTCTAGAAACAGGGAATAGTCATGAAATTGGCCAAATTAGCAGCATGAGGGCCCACTGACACCTGGGCCCACCGGGACTTTTCCTGGTATCCTGGTGGGCCAGTCCAACACTGATCTTAAGAACGCACCCTGCTTTCCATCAGCTTAAAACCCTTGTATTGTAAATAGTTTGTCTGTTATCCACTATGCGAATGTAGATGCTACAGTCCTACTGAAACCTGATTGGAAGCAAAGCCACCTTTGCTAAATAGAAGCTTTTTATATAAGCTAAAGCTGGCTATACACAAGGCAACAGGTCAGGACTGGGAGTCAAAATAGGCCCTGGCATTCCAAGTACACAGAGGCCCAAACAGTCCCCCCACCAGCCCACTAAATAGTGACTGTCTATGGCATCTAACAGCAGCCCCTCTGGCATTTGCCAGAATCCACTGATTGCCTGTCCAGGCCTGCAGGGCAATTTGGCCCCTGGAGACCAAGTAAGCATATATGAACCCTTATTAACACCAGCACAATACATATCATTCCAAAAACTGGTCAAATATATATTGAACAGGTTTGAAAATCCAGATAGATGGGGCTACAGTTAAGATGTTCATGCAATCTTCTGCCAACCAGCCTGCATAAGCATCAATTATGATCCAATCATTGGCCCAGTACCATGATCAGATTAGCCGATTTCACCCAGAATGTAATGTAATGTAATGTAATGTGGCAAATCTCACAAAAAAATTAGATGAAAAATTAGATGTTATTGCATATGGCCAGCTCTACTCAGAGCTTCTGACTGTGCCTGCCACAATTTAGATGTACTGTACCCATGAGCAATACCTGTTTTCTGTGTTAAGGCTGCCATACATTATATGATTTCCCCAATATGCCCACTAATGGCAGGGACTATTTGGTTAATCCAATGTTCTGCCTTAGTGATCCAAGTGGCCCCAATGATCACATTACAATGAATGGAATTGGTGCCGTAGTTCGCAGGACCACATCAACTAGCCTAAGCAGTCCTCAATTCCAAGAAAATGCAAACCTGCTCGATCGATATCAGGCTGATTTTTGGCCAGATATTGATTGGGGGCCTCATAGTAACATAGTAAGGCTGAAAAA
>CM044444.1:69173959-69205112 GCA_024363595.1 Xenopus borealis
GGGTTTCCTTGTCCTTTAAAAGAAAGTTGCAATACTTTTTCCAGTATCTTTTAATTTTACATGTGTGTGAGATGTGACAGCCCAAAGCTCTGGCTAAAAGAATAAGATATATTTTACATTTAAATGACAAAGTTGAAATGTCCTGCTTTATCCTAATTTCTTCTGTAAATATACAGTATCAATATTTCTGTGTCACTAACCCCATTTGTATGTTCCTCATTTGTTTTGTAAAAAAACTAATTGCCTTGTTTTTCCATCTGTGATTAATACATTCTTTCCTTTGCATAGTTCGACAATCCTCTCCTTCCAAGCATAAAAAGAAACATACCCTGGAAGTGTATAAAGACAGATTCAATGCCCAGGGTTTGTCAATAAAATACATTTGCGCATTGTCTACATAGCACCCAGAGGTCTCACTAGGACAGAGTGTTTCCCAAACTCACATTTTCAGGATATCCTCAAATGAGCACAGGTGGGTCAGTGGTCTGTCAGTGATTCATCCATGTACAGACGTATTCCTTTGTACTGCGGTCAGGATATCCTGAAGTCATGCGTAACTGGGGGACCCTGAGGTGCACTGTTGGCTTCAAATATATGAGCCACCTACTGAGAGGGTAAATAGCATTTGGACTGCAGGTGCATCAACAAATATTTAAAAGTTTAGAGTTAAAAAAGGAAATCTGAAATAATCAGACAACCAGGAACTTTTGTGTTTTGCTGGCTAAACACTTTGGATATTCAAAACTTTCAGCAAAACTTTTTTTAGAAGTATGAGAATGTAAATGTTCATTACTTGGTCTCAAATTTTATTGGACTCCTTCCAGTCTTGATTTGCTCTTATATGCCAGGAAGTCACATCAATAAGTGCATTTTATATATAGACACAATAAAACTAAAAAGAAGATATTTTTTTCATGAGGCCTACCTTTTGGGTGTGCAGTGGGCACATATACCTGAATGCCTATTACCATTTCAAAAATACTTAATCACAAAACAGAGAAATAGAAGCTTTGATGAAGCTCAATCACATCTATTGTCAAAATGAGATATTTAATATAATTATATCTACAAATAATCCCTTGCACCTGAATCTATTTGTGCTAATACGGTCATACAATTTGTAGCTCATTCAATTTTGAATGGCTAGCCATCTCACTAAATCATTCTGCCACTGCCTTCAAGTCACAAGTACTGCAGGTACACAGAGAGAGAGGTTGAAGAGGCAATGTCACCATAATGTAAATAAATAACAGCATCTCCTTTCCACAGGGGCTGTAAAAGTACAGCCCCTCTGAACCAAAGTGTGGCACTAGCTGCGCAATTTATCAGTGGCATTTGGAAGAAGAACTCTGTAAGTTACTCAATAGCTCTTTTGGAAGGGAATTTCATAACCTGACTGCCTTTACAGTAAAGTATTTTGTAAGTTGCCTTAAAGGATGACCTTTTGTCATCTTCATGTTAAGACAAAAAAATAAGTTTTTTTTTTCTCTAAAAAAAAAACAACTTTAGGCCCCTTGTTTAAAGTGATATTGACAGGTTCCTATTGGGACATAACCAGCAGAACTGTTCAAGTTAATGCACACCAGACCCCTTTTAATGCATACTAACATTTTATTGACTTTTCAGTTGATATCTAGAGCTTACTGCTTTAATTGGCTTGTTACATTCATAACAACTTTCAGACATTTTTTTTATTATCTTTAGGCTAGACTTGGGATTCTGACCATGATAAGGAATGGAATGTGTTATTACAATGTACCTCAGCACTAGTGGATGCATTATTTTAAGGCCAGACTTAAGGGCTCATGTAATAAATTGTCTTGGTGCAAAATGCTAAATAGTGGTGCAAGTTGCTGTATTTTTTACCCACATCCCAGTGTTCTTATAAAGCATTCCAGCGTTATTTTTCTTCCCCTAAAATGTGTACTCAACATCATTTGGCACAACATTATGTTGTAATTATGAGCAAAACACTTGCTTCCATTAGATGAGGCAGGAGAAAGTTGCAGCAGTATTGACGAGGCCATGCTAGAGAGTGCAACATCAATCATTTTGCATACAATTGAGAAGATGTAGAGATTGCTCTGGAATAACTGCTTGGTGTGACTTACAGGGCTTCCATGCACAAGAGTCTGTGGGAACTTGTGCCTTATTCTGAACCAGGCATAAACAGCATATTGGCACACAATACACCAATAGACAAGAGAACGTTGGTACAAGAACTTTAAAGCTGACCTGTCACCTACATATAAAAAGCTGCATAATGAAAGTCCTTTGCAAATTAAACATGGAACACAAATTATTTTTTTCATTGAAACATCCATCTGTTATAAAGGTGTTTAAATATCTGAGCTGTCAATCAAATATTGCCTGCCCACCTCTATACCTGAGGCATAGAGTGGGGCAGTCAATTACTTTCACTTTCCATTCAGCTATTCCTACATGTCACTGCACTTCTCTCATTGCCCCTTCCCTCCTCAGGTTCTATTATTGTAAAGGGCATTGTGCATCAATATTAGTTCTCCCATTCTGGTGTATACACAAGATTTTGAAGTGATACACAATTTGTCTTAATAACAGTGTTCACAAAATAGTCCTTGCCTGTGTGCTGTCCAAGACTGAAGGAAACAAAATGTAAATAATAAAGTGTAAGTAAAGTTTATTTTGCTCAAGTAACATAATAGAAAATAATTTGGAATTATTTGTTTGGGTGACAGGTCCCCTCTAATGAAAGGTATTTTAACTGCACCATTCTGAGCAATTCTACTTTTATCAACCATTGATAAAATCATAAGCATAGGTATTTCCTTTTACTAAGCGCAAGTTAGTAGGATACTTGTCAGCATATAGTTAACACACACAAACCTGTTTGCATAAATACAGACATATATGCACTGATTAACCATTTTCTTGCAAATAACCACGAGTCAGAGATTTGTGCGCTACTCCTACAGTATCACCTCCTTTTTCATACCCATGACAGACTGAACTCGTATTCATGTATACAAAACCAACAAGTTTCTCAACTGTCTGACCCAATGCATAGAAATTACCAGTGCCTTTATCTAAGCATAGTTTTATTTATATGGCTTTACTTGTATTAACACCTCTGTTTATTTTTACAATAGATTAGTAGTGCAGACAAAAAAAAAAGGAATGTAATTAAATAAACAATAAAAATATGTATTTGCATTTATAAAGATTAAGCACTACATGTTAAGAGACACTGAAGAAAGGGTGTCCCTGCCTTGAAGAACTTACAATCTAAGTGGGTGAAGTAGACAATCGCAGAAAAATTTAAAGGGCAGGTTCTTTGACCATCGAATGATCGAACAATCAAATAGATATTTATTTGATCTATTCGATACGATCGAATTTTGCATATCAAAGGCACCTAATTTGCATGTTCAAAAATTCAGAAAATTGAAAATGGGCAATTCAATCGAAAGTCTAATCCTTCACATGAATTTGATAAATCTTAATTAACTCTAGGGTCCTGGATATTTACCAGCGCTTTACTTTAGACTTGTGCGGTCCAGAGTTTGTAAATGATAATGTTGATGCTGTACCACATGCTCAGTGGCTAGACCAAAATAAAATATAATCTAATACAAAAAAGTCAACCTGGAGACCAAGCTTGAGGAGAAAATCTGTTCAGCGGTCCTCCACTTAGACAGCCCTGCACTAGTTTTGTCTTTGATGCTGTAAAAGAAAGCCGCAACCTATAACTGTTCATTTTCCTTCTACTCTTCATGAACATTTTCCCGGTATTGTGCTATACTGGGCTATTAAAAACAGGTTAATGTAGTTACAACAGGAAATGAATTATTCATAGTATTTAATTAGAGAGAGAAATAACCTGGCTTCATTATACACAAAGGAATGTGTCAGTTTTTAGCTGACAATTAAGGATTTATTTAAGGCAGAAAAGTCATATTTGTAACCTGTCAGCTGACAAAGGCTTTAATGGGTTGATGAGCAATGTAGTTCAAGAAGCACAACTCTATATTGGATTAGAAATAGGATACCAAAATTGTGCTTTGTGTTGAAATTATGTAGTAAACTGCAACAATTGTTGCTGAAATTGTCAGCTAATATCTCACCCCTCAGGATGTATGGGTAAAGCTAACCATGCACGGAAAGTTCATCTTATTTTGTGCAATCAACAGATAAGAAGATTATTGCCCTAGTTGTGACATCCATTTGTTGGCCTGAGGGCCTGAGCAGAGCCACCGAGAGAGACAACTGGATCTATGGCATTACAAAGTCCTCAAATTGGTTTAGTCAGCACTAATATCCTCCTACTTTCCTTGGTTAGCGGTGCACGTTCCACAATTCCCACTATTATCTTGTTTCTTCAGTTTCCATGCAAAAGAACAGCACCTTTAGGAGATTTTCTTAAAAAGCCTTTATTTGAACAACGGCTCTGACCCAGATGCAAAGTTTCAGACCAGCATCAGTCTTTTGTCAAAGTCCTCACCTGACAGGATTTTCCAGCATACCTGATTTGTGACCAAACCCAGATTACAATTTGTTTATGACCGAGAGCCCTGTGGTCAAAAGTTTAATCTGCAACATTTGACTTTATCATCTCCTAGAAGTGGCAGAAAACTGATTTTAATAAACTGGAATAGAACTTTACCATATAAACCAATCATCAATTAATTTTACATTATCTTTATAATAATACAGGTATCGGAGCTCCGAATTATGGAAAGGCTATCTCCCATAGATTCCATTTTTTCCAATTAATCCAGAGTTTTAAAAATGATTTCATTTTTCTCTGTAATAATAAAACAGTACCTTGCACTTGATATATAAGATTAAATGAATCCTTATTGGAAGCAAAATCAGCCTATTGGGTTTAGTACATCTTTAACTTACACATCCTATGGGTAAGTGCCCCAATAGGCATGAAATGCATTAGGCTAACAGATCCAGGTAGATGTAGTACTTTTCATATAAAAGCTGCCATATGTAGGTGTTAATTGTTTGGTCCTGCCAAACAATTGTAGTAGTCATTCTAATCTGTGACAGATGTCACACCTACATTATAATTATTATGAAAAAATTGGTGTGGAGTTCCAGCTCCATCTTTGTAAGGGCACAGGCACAAAAAGTATCAGGTGTAGTACAAGGAAGCTGTATGTATTGTGGACAAAAAGCATTTTTGTGCCTTTTTAATGGGTTCTTATATAGTAGTCTAACCTGTAGTTTTATTTCAGCAACAGGCCTAAGGACAGCTATTGTGCTATGTGGTCAAAACAAACCAAAATACCCTGGACCATTTACTAATATTGGTGCCAGTGACATAACTAGATGTTACTGGTCCCACAGTAAATTAAATTTTTTGACCCAAAATATGGGTAAGTTGACCTATTCGACCAAGATATATTAAAATTGCTCATTAATTAGGGCCTCTACTCTCCTGCCACCCCCACCCCCCTGCAGTTGCAGATTCTGTTTTCTATGAAGTTTTGCCCCTGATTGGTGCTAAAGTTCTTCATTGTACTTGCCTGCGCTAACTGATTTAATCTTTACCTTCATAGTTATATAGTTAACATGGGGTGAACAAAGCTACCCTCATCAGTTCCAGTAGAGAGGGAACATATTGCAGAGAGCAGGTGTCGAGAAAAACAGATACTGTGAATCAGTAGCCTGCAGCCCAGGCAGGACTCCGCTCACCGTACATTCTCAGCATTATAGTGAGCTGCAAGTTGGATTTATAGCTTCATCCTTCCAGAAGTCTAATAAAAAGTATAATGCCACAGGGAGCTATGTGGCTAGATTCTCGCAGCAGTCACATAGAAGACTGATTTTTTTGATTGTCGTATTGTCAACCCTATATCAAACAGAATATTTCTGTGACACTGTTCTGCTTACAATCATTAAAATAAATTGCAGATCTAATAATGATGCCTAATATAGAAAAAGATGTTCACGCTCAAAACATTTTTAGGTGATTCTAAATGTAATACATTCATGTTTGATATGCTAGCAGTAATGTTTGTAACTACAGAGACTCAGACCCAATCGCTGCTGTGGAGTCAATGAGTATAGAGAGTGAGCTGAGGGTTGTGATTAATGCATAGTTTAAATATATGTTTACAAAGCTGAGGTTCCTGATGGGTTTTGGGTTTGTTTGTGACTTAAGATGGCTATAGTTGTTCAAATTTTAATCTTTCGTACAACGAACTTTCAGACATAGATTACATGTTTTGAAACTATCATTCAGATCGAAACTGTAGGATTAAGTCCTAAAAATAACAAATCTGATGATGGTTTGGCCTATGATTAAGTGTCTTTTGGACACGAAACGCGTCAGGCGAGAGATGACTATATAATAAAGTATATAATTTTATATAAAATTATTTCTTTTGGTCTGATCTGAGCATGGATATCCAGTGTGCCTTGCACCAACCTGTTTGTTTTTGCGGAATGTTTGCTCCCTGAGCTGAGGGCCTGGGGCTGGAGCACCTGGGCCACACTTCTATTGTGGTAAGGATTTCTACATGGCCGAATGTGTTGCTTTAAAATTATTTGTTGTAAACTTGGATATAAGTAATTGCCAGACAACAATTGTACGAAAGTCAAGTCCCAAAAATACATTGTAGGTCATCCATGGATATTGTCAGACAGACAATACATGTACAGATGTCATTACCTGAAAACAAAATTCTAGCCTTTCTAGACTAAGTGATCGATCACCAGGGTACAAAAATTGTTCAGACAATAATTTGTGTCCACACACTGTCTGAAAATCGAACTAAACAAAGTTTGTGTGTCTTTTAGTGATGGGCGAATCTGGGGCGTTTCTTCGAAAAATTAGTGAAACAACGCTGCATCTCATTTTGGACGCTGGCCAGCAAATTTTCGCCAGGTGAAATTTTACTGCCGTTTTGCAAATTTAGTCGCCTGCGGCAAATCGCGGGAATTTGCCCCAGGTGAGTAGATTCACCCATCACTAGTGTCTATGCATCTGTGCGTCTAAGGACAGCTTTAGATGCATGGAGTGTAGGGTTGTAAGACACAAGAAAACCCTATATTGTACAGTTGTGTTTAATCAGGCCTTAAGAATAGATTTTCATTTGCATACAGCTCTTACTAAATTTTATGTAAGTCAAGGGCATATAAATGGATGGCCATGCCCAGGTCGCTTGTAATTAAGCAGGTACCACATGAGCAAGGCAAAATATTGTGTTAACTCATTGCTTGTGCCCAGTGGCAGGTAATATTTTTGTAGCAGTACATCTACTACACTATTTAGATCCCAACCTGCAGTTTGTTACTGAAATGTCACAACTTTCTCTTTGATCTCCTGCACTCAACAGCCAGAAAGAAATACAAAGTTTCCAACTTGATTGGCTTTTGGCAGAGAGCCCAGAATACATGCAGGTGTACTTGCATAATTTTGTTGCAATTTAAGGCAAGCACAGAAACTGTTGTAACAATTTAAGATATGCAAGTCTCTTGGGGAAACTGTGACTCCTCAAATCATGTTGTCCCTCTTTCTATTTCCAAAGTATTGGCAGGTATTTACCCTGCATTCAATAATTTTGTTTGCTGAGTGTGCCACGTGTCTGTGCTGTCTATTTAGTTGGTTAAATTGATTTAAATGAAAAGCACAGTTACTATTTTCAAAATCCTTACATAGACAGTGGTATTTGCCTTTAGTGTTAATACATGCACACCATAGTTAAAGGGGAACTCCAGCTTCCAAACCAAAATTTTATAAAGAGGGCCACATAACACAGAAATCCCTAATATACCCATCACAGTTACCTGTTTCTTCAAAAAGTATGAATAAATGTCATATTCTATGCTGAAATCCAGCTGTTTAATAGTTCTTTTCTTTCTGAATCATTTGAAATCCTGGCAGGAAAGGAGGGACTAAACACTGATGTTACAAAATGTAACAACTTCTCTACAAATTACAGATAGCATGCGGGAACTACAAAACCCACAATGCATTGCACTATGATGTTCCTATACTTATTGAAATCACTTGTGCAGGGAGTTGTAGTGTTTGGAGGATGCAGGCCAGCAGGGCAGCTGATACAAAGTAACAGTAGTCAGTCAGCTCAGCAAAATAGTCAGACAGATCAGCAGGAGTGCAGGGTCTAGGCTTATGGAACTGTTCCAAACCATTAAACATCATGAAAAATCTGCATATTTTTTAATTGATGTATAATGCGAAGTTGCTTGAAATTATGCTTGCTTTTTGGAGTTCCCATTTAAATTTAAAATATATACATATATTTACTTGGAAGATTACAGCACCCTAAATTTTGGGAGCTAACATGCCTCATTGTATAATGGTTTGAATTAGCCTAAACATACAGAACCAACATGCTAAAACCTCTGCCCTAGTTTTTATGGAAATATGGTTGTCATTGTTACCAAACAACAATTCATGCTGAATGCATTCTAGCTTATAGTATAATATGGGTATGGAATCCATTATTTGGAAACCCATTATCCAAACAGCTCAGAATTAAGGAAAGGCTGTCTCCCATAGACTCCATTATAATAAAATAATCCAAATTTTTGAAAATGTTTTGTTTTTGTAATAATAAAACAGTAGCTTGTACCTGACTCCTAATTAAGATATCATTTCTTATTGGAAGCCTGTTGGGTTTATTTAATGTTTACGTGACTTTCAAGTCAACATAAGGTATAAAGATCCAAATTACAAAAAGATCCATTATCTGGAAAACCTTGGTTCTCAAGCATTCTGGATAAAAGATCCCACACCTGTAATGTGGGCTATAAATTGCAGAACTGATTGTTTAAAATAAAACAGTGAAAATCAGATGTATAGTATGTGAGAGGGTGCAAGACCTTATGATTGGAGAAGGGGTCGGTTTCCTCACCAATCCATGCCCTTGAGATGTCTCTAAGACATGGCATCTGTCTCTTTCCCTCAGGACTCTTGCTCGTACTTTCCAACAACATCAAACAGCATCCCAGAGGCATGTTCAAAGATGATAAAAGTAATTTGACAGGAGCAGAGTTCAGTTTTTCAAGGTTATGAAAGGACATATTCCATGATGGAAAACATGCCATGTAAGATATTTAACAAAAACAATCATATTCTATTAGCTTTATAGAGAGGAGGTATTTCAAATTTTACCTTAGCAAATTTAAAACAAAGCTGATTAAAAAAACACTTCTGACAGTTTTGGGGACTGTTCTTTGTTGAGCTAAAATATAATAACACAAATACACAAGGCTCTTGTATCAAAGAATTACAAGTAAGACTTCACATGCACAGATAGGGAGATAACATGTTAGTTTGGAAAGTGGCTGCTATGGTTGATATGGCCAATAGCTTTCATCATCCTTCCTGTGCCTTTCTAGTTGATTTTTTCACCTGATTCCAACCCAAAAAATAAAGATAATACACACTTCCCAGATTTTCAGTGTACTTTATAAACGTTATTCTAAAAACACCACAGTTGGTAAATTTAGAACGACGCCATTAAAGATGTCCACCTCCCACAATCCCTTTACGAAGCCGCTATAGTGCTACCCCTCAAACAAGGGAAGGACCCACAACTGTGTGTGTCATTCCACCCCATTTCACTTCTCACGGCTGATGTAAAAGTTTATGATAAGGTGTTAGCCAAAAGGTTAAGCACAGTTATAACACAGGTTGTTAACCACGACCGGGTGAGGTTTATTTAGGCTAAAACCACAAGAAGGCTATACTTGAACTTGTCCATTAGACATGATAACATAGGAGGTTGGGCCATTGCTGCCTTGGACATAGCCAAGGCCTTTGATATGGTGGAATGGCCCTACTTGTGGAAAGTTATGAGCACTTTGGGGTTTGGAGCTAAATACATAAGGATGGTCCAGCTGCTGTACAAAAATCCCATTGCATCTCTACACCTCAGCTTGCTCAGTACTCAAAGGTGGAACCTAACCAGAGGAACAAGACAGGAGTGCTCTCTCTCCCCTGCTCTTTGTTCTGGCAATAGAGGCATTTGCACAAGCAGGTAAGGCCCATCCCTAAATAAGAGGGTTTGTACAAAACAGCCTAGTAGAGTAGAGAAAATTCAGCTCTATGCTGATGACACCTTAGTTAGTTTATATGGGAGACAGGGACCAATCACTACTTAAACTTATGTACGATTTTGGTCAGGTTTCAGTCTTGCAGACTAAAGGTGGGCATACATGGAGAGATCTGCTCGTTTGGCGATGTCGCCAAACGAGCAAATCACTCCCCGATATGCCTACTTTGAGGTGGGTGATATCAGGCTGAACTGATCATGGGCCCTAGGGCCCAATGATCAGATCATAATGATCAGCAGCGGGCAGTCAGATCACAGGACCATATCAATGAACAGATGCGGCCGTGGGATTGCTCGTCAGAGGGCTCCATACACGGGCCAATAAGCTGCCGACTATTTATCGGCCCATGTGTGGCCACCTTAACACAAATGAGTCAGTCATGTTTTTGGTGGATGAGCTTCAGAAAGGGGAAACTCTAACAACCTGCCCTCTACAAACTGTATCCTCCTTTACCTATTTAGGAATACAGATAGCACTGCCATTATCAAAGTTCCAAGCACTCAATGTTGATACGTTTATTAAATGGACCCAGAACAAATTCAAAATATGGGAATTGCTCCCAATTGGCCCAGCGGGTAGAATTCAGTTAATCAAAATGTTCATTCTGACTAAAATGGCACTCTCCTAAAAAAAAAGTTATTCAATGGAGTTAATAGCTTGGTCAGCAAATTTATATGTGGAACCTCACGGGCACGGCTGAGACTAGCCACCCTAATGAGGCCCTGAGAGGAGGTGGGCATGGCACGCCCAGAACTATATATATATTTTATAGCAGCTCAGCATATCATGCCGATGATACATCAGGATATATTCCCCCCTACTCTATAAATTATGGGCTGAAGCAGCAAATAACCCCTACACACTTTGGTCAGCACTCCTGGGTAGGGAACCTCACAAATCTAGGGTGCCCCTGCCCTTCTTGCAGAGGAATATCTTGCACAAAGCACATAAGTTGGCGAGATACAACAACCACACTCCACAAACCTTGATCTGGGCCAATATGGGCCAATCCCGAGTTCCCAATGTTGACAACCCAGGCCCCACTACGAATCTGGTATAGGCTTAAGTTAGTGACCATAGAGGATGTGTGAGTAGATGGCTGAGTTATAACAGTACAACAACTCCACAATTCTAGAGACCTTCCCTGGGCGCAATGGTTGATGCACTGCATGATCAACACAACCCTGACAGAGTTCTTTAGATACCCTGATCAGTCTGTGGTCAACACACCCATCATACATGCACTTCTGAAACTTACCCACAAAAGGAAAATCTCCAAATGATTAAGTAAACTGCTGTATGTAGATAGTGTAGTAAGGGCACGGGCAGCCTGGCAGTAAGATCTGGGTCCAATATCAGATGATCAATGAAATGAGTGTTAAATACCCCCAAGGTGGTAGCTCAATCACACAGGCATAGCCTAATTCAGTTGTACTTGATACATAGAGCTTATTTTACGGTTCAAATATTGCATGCTATGAAAATACTGCCTTCTCCCCTGTGCCTCAGGTGTAAAGAAGAAACAGCGATACTATTACACATGCTGTGGGGTAGCAGAATATTGGAAGAACATCACCCTATGGTTAACTATTCTGGATTGGGGGGTAGGGGACACCAGGAACTGTTTGCTAACATTAGATCTAAGTGTTACATTGGATGTACATACAAAGCACTGTTTCAAGCAAGATGCTTGCTTACACTAAATTGGAGGGACCCAAAACCACCCTGGATTCTGGAGTGGAAAAAAGCTATGGAGGACTTGGCAAACTTTGAACGGATTATACTGGACAAAAGAGGTCAAATTCTTAAATATATCCAAATCTGGCACCACTGGAATGACTCAATGCAAACCAGCGTAACACAATAGTGTCCCTAAGTCAAAACTGCAAGGGTAAAAGGAGTAATGAATGACCAATAATCAACAACCCCGGAGGCAGGGGCAAGGCAGTTGTGAGTTATAGGTGTGTATCCCGGTAATGAGTTAAAGTACACAGTGTCTAACTTTACATATGTTTATGATTGCGCATGTAAATCAAACTGGACGTAACTGGATATATAAATCTGTTTGTATTTGTTTCAATAAAATCTCCTATTGAGCAAAAAAAAAGGAAACTATAACACAGCCTGCAAAGACTAAACAAGCCCTTTGTCAGGTGATCAGAAGGGATAGAGACGACATGTGAATACTGTATGGCTGTGCTCATTCTTCAGGACATGCCAGGCTTCTCCATAGACATCAGGTTCACTCCTGGTGATATATAAAAATAAAGGAATATATTTTTGTAAACCCCTAAATTCATATGCATTGATATACACTTAATTATAGTTAGAACAGTGATTTTTCATTGTCTGCTGAGAAATCATGTTGCATTCTCACATACCAAAAGGCCTGGATTTGTGGGAAGACCATAATATTAGGGGCGGTATGCCACCCAGATGCATGTGCATTTGTTTTCAGAGCATCTTCTGGCGCATGTGCAGTAGGAGGCATTTGCCGGTGCGGATCTACTGTGCATGTGCAGAAAGCCACAAAGATTCTGTAAAAAGAAATCGGAAAACTTTGTGCACTAGCAAATGCCTCCTACTGCACATTGGCCAGAAGACACCGATGGATCCAGGAAGAAGACCTCTCGGGGGAAGATGGCGCCTGTGAACTCCGCTGGAGAGGACTTAAGAGAAAGGGTAAGTAAGTTAGATGCACTGGCCCAGCGGGAAGGGTGTTGAATTCTCCTTTAATAAATAGGCCCCTTGTCAGTCTCTTTGCTTCTGTTCACTGATTATTATAGTGCGTAAATATAAATATATATATATCAGTGCTCTGTAGTTTGTCAATCTGGCTTCAAAATATGCGTCTTATTTTGGTGTTTTATAGCATGGAATAGCAGCTTCATCTGATTATATGTGAATCTTTTTATGCCATATAGTAAAGTTTAATAATAGTTTTTATAATTTACAAATACTATTTATTTCATTTATTCTGAAATGTATGGCCTCCTGAACACCAGTATACATGAAAATTACTCTTTGCTTGAGGAGGAATAAGAATACATTAATGGGGCTTTAAAATCTTTATGGAAAAGCAGTGGGCCTTAAATTGTGCAATGTGAGGATCGTAAGAAGCTTTCTATCTGATTTTGTTACAGTTCTATGATAACAAGGAAACTATGCTAGTAGAAAGAAATATTGGGTGATGAGAGGAGAACTGAATAAGGCCTTTGTTATTAGCAGAGAGGCAGTTAGGTTAGGACACTATCTGAAATAATTCAGTTAGGCTCTGTGTAGGAGGACAAATCATCACAGATGAGAGGTAGTGTAAGCAGAAAAGAAAGTGGGAAATGGAGGTCAAGAGTCTCAAACTGCCATTGTAAGGAGGTGAGACACAAATGTATGTGATAGGTGAAGTATAAACATGTTGACAGGCAAAGGTGTTAAATGACAAAGTGATGAGAAGGTGAGCACTGGGAAAAAAAGAACAATGAAACTGATAAATCATGGGCAGATAATTGAGTGTAACAGTCATACTTTGGTGGGAACATGAGTGCAAATAATTTAGCAGTCTAGTGTACTGTCAACAGCAACTAAAGCTGGCCATAGACGTAAAAATTTTTGAAAGATCCAATGGTTATCGTGAGACCACGATTGTCTCAAAACGATCGTTTAAATGCCTGCTGTGTCCATCAACTAAAAAGACCATTTCAGGCGATATTGCCAGCAAAACTGAAGGATCGCAGCCTGCTTTGCCCTGCAAACATAGGTAGATTGAGTGGGGACCTATAAAGATTTTCTAACCTGGCCGATCAATCATCAGACCAATGAACGATCGTTTGTATCCCACGATAATTTGACAGATTGGTCGGACTTGCCTAAGATCGGTCGTTCGGCAGGGAAATATCGTTGCGTCTGGGGAGCTTAACTCAATATGCTTAAATGTCAATTTACAAGAAAAGCGATCTGACCTGCTTCAGCTAAAGGACTGTACATTGCTGCTGGTTCAACATTGTATGTGAAAGCTAAAGGTCTCCATAGACACAAAGATGAATCTCGGTTAGTGGGATTAGAACAAATGTAGATCTTACGATTTTTCGTCAGACATCGGTCTGAAAATTGATCGGCCAGGTTAAAAAATCTTTATCGATCCCCTATGTTTGCAGGGCCAAGCAGGCAGCGACCCTTCAGTTTTGCTGGCAATATCGCCTGAAATGGTCTTTTTAGTTGATTGACACATCGGACATTTAAACAATCGTTTGGAGACAATCGTGGTCTCACAATAACCATTGATCTTTCAACAATCTTTACGTCTATGGCCAGCTTAAGGCATGTGGTGGGTTAAAGACCAGATACAACGAACCAGAGATTCAAAAGTAAGATCCTACATACTCCAAAAAAGCTTTCTGTCAAACATTACATTCTTTTCAGGAAATAATGGAGAATTTTTATTCAAAGGACAGAATGCAAATCACAAAAGAAGAAACAAATACTTTATTGTTTTTTTGGCCACAGTTTGCAAAAGGCACAGGGAGGAATTATACTACTGTAACAAAAAAGAAAAAGTTGTGCTCACCACTAATTTTTAAAACCATCAGGCAAGGTTGCAATGAGGCTGTGACTGCAAAAATTCACATAAACAAATACAAGAGGTCCTCTGCACTCAACCCATTATTAATATATTTGAGACATTTTGTGCATACAGCTACTAAAAAATGCCTTACCCTATAAACAAAACAGGGATTGTTTGTCCATATATTGCAATATATTTAAGCTGGCCAACTACTTCAAAGTCATCCCATATGGCCAGTCCTACTCTCAAATTACATCTGATTCATTAAGAATTCTATTACTTCATTATACACAAAGGGACTAAGTTTTACCTGCAACTTACTTGCTGCTTTCAAAGTAAAACTCCCTGTACATATTATAGGTATTTAATTAGGCAGTTTTATTTAAGCTAAAGTGCTATTTTGTAAAGTAGAGTTGTAATCTCACTCTGACAAGAACTTTATCAAATGAAGTAAAAGGACAAAACAGAAAACAAAAAGTTGTCCTTTCCACTCGTGGTCAAGGTCTGGAAGAAACTGGGAGCATTTTATTTAGCATGTATAAATGTGACAAGAGCTTTTGGCTTTGGAAATTATACAATAAATTTATACTGATGTTTCAGATATAACCTTCAACCAGCACCATCAAGCTAGCCTAAAACCAAAGCTTCCTCCAGCCTTTTGCATTTCTTTCTTTTTCAACTGTCCAAGCCAGTTATAAATATGCATACTGTTCATCACTATTATCCTTAATATAAAAAAAGTCTGTTATTGGTCATTAGTGATGAGCGAATTTATTCTCCAGGCACGAATTCGTGGCGAATTCGCTGCGAATTCCAGCCATTCGCCGGCGGCGAATAAATTTGCAAAACGCCAGCGAAAATTCGCCTGCCGAAAATTCGCTGGCGTTAAAAAAAAAGGGTCGTGAGTCGAAAATGACGCGATGCGTCGGAAATGACGTGATGCTTCAAAAACGACGCAACGCCAATTCACAAATTTCCCTGGAAATTCGCAAATTTTTCGGTGAAACGGGATAGATTCGCCCATCACTATGGTCATAGTATATCAATGCTACATATTGATAATTATGAACAAGTGGGTTCATATTATTATAATCTTTATATGTTTATGAAAGCAAGGCTCTCTTTACCTCTTTTGTTGGTCATTGGTTGCATATTCTTTATATACTCTAGAATAGATGTTCAGTATACATAACCATTTCTCATACAGGGCTGCAAAATATATTGGCACTTTGTAAACATATGATCTATGCACATCATCAGCATTTGTTTTTGCCACAAAAGAATCTCAGGTCAGGTTTTAGGGGGAGAGATTTTTAATAAAGCACTACTTCAAGTAAAAAATCTCAGTAGACATGCTGCAATTTGTGAGAAAAATGGAAAAATCACAAAAATTAAATATGGTGCCTCTAAGAGTCTTCAGCAATGTTTACTTTCTTATAATATTTCTCTATTAAAAGAATCAATATAACTGTCCAGCAAGAATAAAGTTGTTTTATTTCCTTCAGTGGTAATCATAACCAGGTATAATACCTAACAATGCTTTGGCATCTTTATATCTAATACACACAGGTATGGAAATTATTTTTTAAACACAAATGATTTAATTAAAATGGATGGAAATTATTTTTTAAACACAAATTATTTAATTAAAATGGGATATGGCCTTCCCATAATTCAGAGCTTTCTGCATAATGGGTTTCCAGATGTACAGATCACATAAGGGTCCTGTTATCTTCTATAGTCATTAATCCACACCCTACCCCTCCTTCTGAAAATGTGAAGATGTTTGAATGGAATGAATAGATGAGTGCGTCTGCTATGCCCGGAAAGTATCCAGCCACAAAAAGCTCTATGAGCGCCAGGACCAGACAGCGTGGAAGAGACGCAGGTAGAGTTAAGGCTGAGACAGGCCATGGAAGGAGAGAGGGAATGTCTTGTTTAAGTGCCCTTTTCACATATCTGAAGCTTTTATCCCTGGCTAAAGCAGATGTCTGACAACTCCCTAATGGTTCTTGGATCCACTTGAGAGTGTTCATTTCCATTCTCCATCTTCATTAGGCTAATTATTTCCTTTTATTTGGCATCCACATTTTCTTTCTAGCAATCCATATCTGCTGTACACTGCTGTATAATCTTCATGTACTCTTTACTCTTTACCATACTGTGCAAAGCATATTTTTTCCATTTCTTAGAATTGTAAATTAATTGTAACTGTAATCTTCTTGCAAGCCTTTTGAATTTATGCACCTTTACTTTAAAACACTTTAATTTTTTGGCTAGTGTCTACATGGTAACCGGAACCGAATGTGAGGGTGTGCATTGTAGGGGTCAGACTGCCTGTTCCCCACTGCAGGTATTGTGCATGGGCCAGTTTCTTTCTGGTGGTATGGCTTAAGGTGGCCATAGACAGGGAGATCCACTCGTTTGGCGATATCGCATAACGAGTGGATCTCTCCCCGATATGCCCACATTGAGGTGTGGTCTGATCCGATTGGATCATAATGGAGGTATTACAGGCAGTCGGATCACGGCACCACAAACACGGAGAGATGCGCCCGCAATCCGACTGGGTTTTTTAACCTGCCCGATTGAGATCTGGTTGACTTTCAGCCTGTCGTATGGCCCCACAATAAGCTGCCGACAGTATGGGGGCCTTTAGCAGCTGGGTCTTGGTCTTGGAGCAAGAGAGATGCAACATGGGTATTTTTTTTTTATTTACTTGCCATATTTTTCTAAACTACTGGATCCAAACAGCTGAATGGTTACACATATAAGAGATTTGTATTTCTTTTTATTTGCTTTAATTGTGATTATTAAATCTTTCTTTCCACCACTTCCAGGCCAAATACTATATACCATCCAGGGCTGAATATAGGGAAGGAGTACACCAACCCAAACTGGCAATTGCCTATATCACATTTTATTGCAGAAGTTGAAGCACAAGCTTTTCGGGGACCAACCCCTTCCTTGAAATATTGGCAATATTCAGCAGATCTCCAGGGCTGTCACTATACTGATGAATTACTACTAAACCAGTTAACAAAAGTTCTACTTAAAGGTTTAGCACACTGCACATTTAATATATTCTATATTCAGTTGCCTTGAGAAAAATATCTACTGGCACCTACTATAATGCTAGAAACAGCTACATACCCCATGCTCCATAATGAATACTGTAATATTACCTTTTTTAACAATAATGAAAATATCATGTTGTCCTGCACTGGTAAAACTGTTCTGTTTGCTTAAGAAACACTACTATAGTTCATATAAACAAGCTGCTGAGTAGCAATGGCAGAAATTGAAAAAAGACTATTTGGCACACGTTAAATAGTGAATAACAGATAACACCACTATGTTCTGCAGAGCTTATCTGCTATCTGCTGTGTAACCTGAGCCTTTCTTCCTTTGAATGGCTGCCCCTATTGCTATGCAGCAGCTTATTTATAAAAACAATAGTAGTGAACAGAGCAGATGTACCAGTGCAGGGCAACACTGCATTTTATTTTTCGTACTTTAAAACACTTTCATTTTTTTATATGACTGTACTTTTAAGTTGCCTCCTCTTTATAAACATCCTAATTACTTTTTAACACACACTAAGTTAATTCTATATAGTTTATGTTGCTTAAGGCACAATTACATCCATTTTCACTCCAATTAATATTTTTGCCTCCCATCCGAATCCTGTCCCTTCTAGGCTGTATAAGTTTCTTCTGTGCCAGTGGCACTCAGGGAGTAGAGGGAAAAGCCAGAACCATAAGTCCTCCATATTCTGCAGATCCTTGTCTGGTATGTTTACACAATATCCCACCTTTTCCCACAGCAATTGTTTCTCATGGCTCATTGGCTTGCAAAAGGAATCCCTGTACATGCACAAGTATATTGATGAATACTATTATTTATTCACTTTGCAGACTTAACTGAGGTTGTAGATAGGAAACGTGAACACTGCAGCAGAAGGATCTCTAGAATTAGAAAGAATGGCAGGACTGATGCTTTTTTAGCACTACACTACTCTATTCAACACATGCTGGCTATTTCTTTTAATTTATGCTTAAGTCATGACATTTTACAGCACTTTATTAAACATTACACATCTTTTCAGGAACACATGCAATTATTATATTTGATGCTAGTTCCCTTTAAGGCTTTCTCTCTTATCATCTTACATCATGTTTACACATCATTGCAATCAGCCCTTTTACAAGTTAATAACAATGTAAAGTATCCACATGTAACTGCTTGTAATGGCTTTCTTTTCACTGACCTGGAAACATCTTTGATTTCTCAGCCATTCAGGAGCAGTTTAGGGATAAACTGGTTGGAGGTATTGTGTTTCAAGTATCAACAGACTGTGTTTTCAAATGAAACTGGTGTTTAAGGCCTCCTGCAAGAAAGAAAGTCCATGTGAGAAAAAATTATGTTGCTAAAAACAGAATATGTTGCCTGTTACAAGAGGTGGCACCATTGTCTGTGTTGGATAACAGCAATAAGATTTATCCACTGTTTTTTAATTATAAGGATTCATTCATATTCCATTTTATTTCTTGCTTCAAGTTTATTATAGTGATCTCTAAATGGTCTCTACATAGGGCCTTTAGCATAATTTCATTTAGCTATATGGCTGAAACTAGACATGGTACTATTTTTTGTAGAAATTCTCAATATTGTATGTGTGTACAAGTGTTTAGCAAGCAATAATCAGTTTCAGGATCATTTTGTTACTTTGCCTGAATTTTCTTTATTATGTGTATGAAAAATTCAACATCAAACTTTTTGAAGCATTCTAAATAAACATTTTTAAAATGTTATAAAATTTTGAAATTTTTGGTCCATTTAAATTTGGAAAAAATTGGTCCATTAAAGTTCTAAATGTTACTTTTTATAAGTAGTGTCTACATTTTCAAGTACTAAAGGATTATATATTTGACATTTTGAGCCCTGCTGCAGTAGTAAAATCTGCTGAATTTATACATTTGAGTGTAGATTTATCAAGGGTCGAATTGAAAATTCAATTTCAAAATTTGAATTTCTGAGTTTTTTTGGTCAAAACTGTCAAATTAGGGAGTTATTCAAATTCGATTGGAGTTTTCGGCCGGATTCTATTCATCCGAGTTAAAAAAATTTGATTTTATTAACAAATTTCTATTGGTCAAATTTCAAGTTCATGAGAGTTTTAAAAAAAACTCACACAAATTCGAAATTTGACATTGATAAATGTGCCTCCCAAATTTGTGCATATTTAGCCTAATTGTAACTTTTTATAAATAGTGTCTACAATTTCAAGTACTAAAGGATTATATATTTGACATTTTGAGCCCTGTGTTTTAAGTGCTGCAGTAGTAAAATCTGTTGAATTTATACATTTGAGTGCAGATTTATCAAGGGTCGAATTGAAAATTCAATTTCGAAATTCGAATTTTTTTTTGGTCAAAACTGTCAAATTCAACTAGGGAGTTATTCAAATTCGATTCGAGTTTTCGGGCGGATTCTATTCATCCGAGTTAAAAAAAAATCGATTTTATTAACAAATTTTGATTGGTCAAATTTCAAGTTCCTGAGAGTTTTAAAAAAACTTGAATTCTAAATTTGACCTTGATAAATGTGCCTCCCAAATGCATATTTCACCTTTTATCACACTTTGACTTTGGTGGAAATATTTCACACAAATTGTACCTTAACATACCTGGTTAGCTTTGCCCTAGTTATAGAACTTGAACTTTAATGGGATAGTGTAATTGCAGTGTTTCCTGAACACATTTCTTCAAATCTCTTTTATTTTATAAAGAACTTTGAAGCTGACTTTGAATAAAATCTCTTTACAATGAGTTTGCAAAGTACACCTGCCAAAACTTCATCATTAATGTTAGAAAGAACATTTTTTGGGCAATCTAAAAGAAGTTGTAATTAGGGATGCACAGAATCCAAATCATATACCTTTTATGATTCCTGATCCGATCTGATTTGCATATGCAAATTAGGGCAAGGAAGGGTAAAAAAAAAAATGCACGATCCGGAAAAATAACTCCAGGTTACTCACTTGATTTAGATTTAAGGATTTGGTTTGGCCTTTGATTCCAACCAATCCGTATCCTTTTGATAAAGGCCAAATCCCAAATAGAATGCTGGATTCAGTAAACCTCTAGCTGTAATTAATATTTTCCTCCCTGTTAATATTTTGTAGAAAAAATGGAATTTCAGTAATGCTTAACAATCCACCACATTGCCATTACTACATTACTAATGACTTCACTAACAATAAATAGTAGCAATCAGATTTCTCTTCATATAGAATCAAATGCACCTGTTTACACAAATTTTTACACTCCATATAATATTAATTGAAATTCCGTTTACTCCAGTGAATGAGGTGAGCTAGTGTGTGGTGTAGCTCCTGTTATAGCACTCTATAGAGAGAGTGAGACAGTGAGGCTAGCGAGAAAGAGCAGCTCAAGCTCCAGCTAGGAGGATAAAAGGGAGTAGCTCTCCCCCAGGCTTTGCTTTGCCTGTAGTGAAGGAACCGCAGTAGTGATGACGAAATTAGGCTATGGTGTAACCCTGTTCCAAGTCTGCTGTGGGGGTCCAAGCCACATGAGGTACTGAAACCCTGGAAGGTGATCTCTCAACTCCTTTGGGCTATGCCTAGTGTGGTGTCTGCTTATGCTATCTCTGCTACACCTACTTTATGAATGTACTTGGAGATGTACTGTGCTACTTCAAGTGTGTGCACAACAACCCTTATGCATGAATAAAGCCTGTTTAATGTGTAGCACAGTGTAAAGTCTGGCATGAATAAAAACTAGTCACATTTTCGCACCAGTAAAAATTCTCTCATTTATTTGAAAGGACAACCCCAGGGTAAATTATTTGATTTATAATGTCAGTGCTAATTTGTCATTTAATAAATACACAGATTGACTCTTTCTTATGACATTTGCTGGAAGATTTCTGACATTGCTAAAGTGTTGTGGAACTTTCTAAATATAGGATTTTGTTAATAAGGATATTCAAGTAAACCGTGAAAACAAAAATTGTTGGGATTTCATATTTTTATGAGACAAAAACATAAAAAAAATAATGATCATAGGAAAAAGTTGCAATTTTTCATTTACAACACTGAGAATCGCAAGAAAACACATACAAAACAGATTTTGTGAATGCAAAATGAATACATCATCTTCTATATAGTTGACATTAATTTTAGCTCATTTTTTGTTGTAAAACATTTAACACAGTTTTCTAAATATGTGCCTATGTATTTAACAATATATTAAGGCAACTCTACCTCCGTTCATCATGAATAAAATAGAATATTGCTGCCACATTCCCTCCCAGTGTTAAGAGACTCACATAACTTGCACTCAATTAATTCAGTCCTTAAGTGGTCAAAATATATGGTTACATAAAGTTCACTTTCCCTTGGGTTTAATGGGGAGAGTTGTATCTCTAGGCAATGGGAGTACCATGGCTGGCTTTTGTAAGGCTGTTCTAGAGGTCAGCTGGGACCATATGTTACCATCTCTTAGACTAGTCAGCAAATGTTTCCATGACTCCCAGATCAGCACAGGGTTTTGTCCAGCCAACATAGAAGCCTCCATATATTCATGGCTTGGCAGTGGCAGGCCTTAAAGAGGGAAACAAATTGATACATACAGGCTCCCATCCCATTGGGCTAACAGGGCACATATACAGCAGACAATAAAGGACATTGCAGCCTGTTTAAAATCTTGAGAAAGCCTTGGTTCCCATGGAGATCAGATGGTAGGAATGATCCGGCCCATTAAACTCTAATCAGATGTAAATGTCTCCACAGGCCTCTCTCTTGAATTCATTACTAGCCCTGAATAAAAGGAATCCCTCAGAATAGGGTCATCACAATAACTAGTTTGTTTATCAAACCCAGTGTCATTCTGAAAGGTTTCATTTAGTGCTGTCCTTTAAGTTAACCCTTAGAGACGGAGCAGCACAATATTAGCTATTGATAGCACAACAAGACAATGATTTCTTCCTCCCATCACTCAATGTCTGTAAGAGTACCATCATTGTCATCTGAGATAAATCATTGCAAATTACTTGTGTTATTACTGACGAATTTATATGTATTTATACTGCATGTGTCTGTGTGTGTTTTTTGTTTCCTTAGAAAGCAAAAGTTAAATCCAAGATCCACTCTAGGAAATGATTGCCTATTCTAATTATTTAACATAATTCACTTTTTGGTTCTGCTATAGCATCAATTGCACCGGTGGTTTTGAGCATTTAGTATTTCATTTTGCACTTAAAATTGTAATTTTATAAGAAAATAAATGTATTTAAATGGCATTCACAATCAAAATTTTATGACCTGAAATTGGGCCTGAACCACAGTTGTACACTGCTCGTGTACAGTATGCTTTTAATGCTTAGCATGCGGCACAACATAAATAGGTAAATTTAAAACACATCGGGGCAGATTTACTGAAGGGCTAACGCCAGCAACTTTTCACCAGAAATCCCATCGCCAATTCACTAACAATCGTAGATGACAATTCGCTAGTGAAAGAGATTGTTGCTAGCATTTGTTTGCATGCTAACGCCAGGCGACTTTTCACTCTGGCGAATGGTCGTTGCTCTGCAAATTCACTAAATTAGACTTACCTCTTTCACCAGAGTTTCCTTCTCCACCTCAGCCCAGGCGAACTTCTGAAACAAAGCTACATCTTCCTCAATCAAAGTGACATCATAGCTTGTACCCTGGAAAGTCATACAAAGTGTAAAAAACTCAGGCAACTTTTCTATTTTTAAAGCGGGATGGCCTTCAAAAGTCCAAACCATTTTTGTGTGCACATTTTTTTTTTAACACATTTGATGCGCCTGCCACATATATTCTAGAGTGGGATCATGTATGGGGCATTAGAGTTGCTTTTATGTCTTTATTAATTTCTTATAAAAAGTGGCCACTTCAAGCATTTCCATTATCTCTAAAAAAAAAAGGCATTTAACTGCGGTAGCAAAAAAGTTATGAAAAATAAGATGACAAGTTGGTTACCTACAACAGTCACAGAAGGCACATGATGGTTGCAACAGAACTCATTGGAATATGATTAAAGGAAAAATATACCTCTGAACAATGTCTCTATAAACATATATTGCATAAAACAGCTTATCTGTAAAACCCTGCTTCATCTAAATAAGCCTCTTTCATAATAATATAAGTTTTTGTAGTATGTACAACTGGGTAATCCTAAAAATTGGCATATGGGGCAGTACTGGGATCCTATGTACAAACAAGCTGTACGTTAGGTCACATGAACAAAGTTCTGTCTTCTGCTTTCACACTTCTGTTACAGTTAGAGCTGCGGTATTTCAAGATTTTTCAAATTAGAATTTTGTGAAGATTTATCAATCAAAAGATCATGAAAATGTACATGAAATAATTCAGCAGCTCAAACCTGATGAGCTTTTTGAAGACAATGGGAGGTTATTTCCAACATCCAAGCTATTGTATCGTTAAATTTTAAAATCAGATTTTTAAAAAAAAGTATGGAAAATTCAATTTAGATGGCTTCATAATGCAGTTTTTCTTAAATACATGCAGGAAGATGGCACTGTAGAGAGTAGTAAAGCCATTCGAAAGCAGTAAAGCTCTCAGTAAACCCCTAGCAAAGAATTCTTGTAAACACCCATGCTGAATATCACAGCAAAAGCTTGAAAAATTTAAATATGTGCTGGAAAATGTTTTGTGGCAATTAAAAACAAGTAAATAAGTGGCAACGCTACTCTATTTAGTTAGATTATATTTTTATTCAAAGATTAGCTAAGGCTGATTGATTTTTTTTAAGTGGATTTGCTGTGTTCCTTTAGACCTCTTGCCTCTGAATGGTTAATATGGTTAAGAGGGTGACCGTTACTTTTATATTCACCAATCGCTCTGTGAACATGAGCCCACCAAGCAGGAAGTGAAGGGTGTCACATACCCAGAGATGAGGTGGTCTCTCATTTTGTATATAGAATAATACCACAAACATCAAATTAAAGAGAAATAAGGTGTCTGCGCTCTCCGATGAGTCACCATCTGATGAAAAGAGATTGGGGTAAAAAGAGGCTAAAACTCACAAGTTTCTTAAGTCTCTATTGGTCCCAGATTATCTTTTCAGGCCCTGATACCCATGATGAATAATCTTCTGTTAGCACATTACTGACACCCTGCTGCCTCTTTATGAAGGAGGGAGGCACATGCAGCCTCATAGGTTAAGGAGGGTGTCCCAGTGACCTCCAGGGACGATGCTGCCTGACAGTCATACAACAGATAACCCACCCAGTCCTTCTTATCTGTTTTCCTCCCCCCATTCACCTTTACTCCATAGCCACCCTTTTTATTCGCCTTTCTTCCCCTGTATTAACTCTTGACAAGGCCTTTCTATCTATTAATTCAAATTAAAGAGTATTTTGTTGCATTAGGGCAATCAAAAGAAAGAAAATGCTAAGCAGTTAGTGTCAATTAACATATGTTGTTCAATGGATGTTCCCATCTATGGTCCAATAAATTATTGATTACTGCCTATTCATTTAGTGAGCTTTTACAAGACCTTCTCCACTGCCTGTTTCATTGAAAAAAAAGTACACTGAAGCCTTTTGTACTTGTATTCCACTTTTCCTATAGTTAAATACTTTATATATTGGGCTTATGAATTATGACATAGTAATTGACCATTCAAACCTCTCAGTTGTTCTTTCTATACTACAGCATTTTGGGCGTCCATGTATTTAAATTTGTAAGAATGTCTATAACTCATGACTACTTATAGCGTCTTATTTGCATGCTCCAAAGTGCGTCTACTAAATTGCAATGTGGTGAATTTGTCTTGTCATAACAAGCATTATTTACACAATTCTGCCATTATTTCAAGTGAGATGCAAACTTTTTTAATGTCTCTTTATGGCATTAAATACACCTTGAACATTTTTTGAACACTAATTCATACTTTTTTTCTATAATAGTTTATAGTTATTGAATAAAATAACTACAGGTATGGAAACCCATTATCCAGAAAGCTCCAAATTAGGGAAAGGACATCTCCCATTGACTCCATTTTAAACAAATAATTCACATTTTTAAAGAAAGATTTTCTTTTTCCTCTGTAATAACAGTACATTTGTAGGTGATCCTAACTAAGGTATAATTAATCCTTATTGTAGGCAAAAAAAAAAAATCAATTTGGGTTTAATCAATGTTTAACTTAACGTTCTGTCAGAACTTTTATTTTTACTTACAGCTGCAACCAAGACTATGGCAGATTTCAATTTCTCTAATCTCTTGATTCCAACAATCTGCACCACTAATACTAATAGCATGACTGAGTTTGAGAAATGTAAGGTAGAGTACCATAATAATATACCATGTATACCTCAAAAACTATAATCCAACATTTTGGAAAAGCTAATAATGCCCACTTGATAGTCTACACCACAACCTACAACAACAATAAAGAAAATAATTAGATTTACAACATAAATTCCATCACATCATACACTCACTAAGGTCAATTTCATAATGGGCCAGTTCAGTTCACTCAGTTGTAGGAGTGCAGTAGGAAGCTAGGCTACCCATGGACTAGATAGATAGTACACAAGCTGGAACTGAACATTGTGCTGCACCATTTTAAGACACAGCAATGCTAACCAGTGCTTGGTGCTTTCAGAACATCTATGTCAGGTGCTTTTCTCACTTTAACACAGGCCCAAATTTGTGGCAAGGCCAAATTATATTTCGGCCAGCCATAATTCAATATTAGCTGAAGCACTGGGGACACACTGCTGCGTACCTAATCCCCATTGCTACAAAGGGTGTTTGCACATGTGCACCTACGTGTGCTTGTGAATGGCGGGGGGGGCATGCTCACAAGGGGGCACACTCATTGGAGACCTGCTGGCCTAGGGGTGACCCAATTAGAAATCCAGGCTTGCTTTTACACAGGCACATTGGAAACACGATGCAATTTTCTGGTCCTTATCGCTATAGCACTTAGGGACGGGTACGACTTAGGTACAACAAAGCTCTAAGCCAGTGATTTTCAACCTTGTGCCTCCAGCTGTTAAGGAACTACAAGTCCCACAATGCAATGAAGGAGTCTGACAGCCACAGTCAGGCAAATGCATTGTGGGACTTGTAGTTTCTTAACAGCTGGAGGCACAAGGTTGAAAATCACTGCTCTAAGCAGGCCCTGACTGGCAGTCTGTGGATTCCTGCAAATGCCAGAGCAACTGTTGCAAGTTGCCATAGAAATCACTTCAGTAGAACCCCGTTTTTATATAATCCAGGAAAAAAAGATTGTAGCATATGTGAGAGTGGATCAGTGAATAAACAGCGATTAATCTGGGAAAACAAATTCAGGGTATGTAAAATTGGGGTTATGCTGTATTTGTTGGGCAAGTGGGGGCTGTTTGGGCCTCTGTAAATGCCAGGGCCTATTTTGAATCTCACTCTTGACTTGGCTCAAAGGATATGTATTTCAAATCCTGAACAAAATGTTGGGTTTTAGCCAAGTTGAGAATTAAATTCTAGATCTGATACATCTTTACTTTTAACTGTTTTAAGGAATTGTTGTGAAATATAAATACAAGGATTTCTTATGTCATTCCATCACACTAAAATCAAAGGCCCCCTTTCTCTGCCTTTATACTGAATGCTACCGCTGTTAGGGGCCTGGTTGAGAAGATTCCTTTAGACGGCACTTTATCAGGGGCAGCAAAAAAAGCCAACTTGAACTTGAAGGCAAAAACCTCTGCAAGCATGGGATATAGTAACTACCCAACACTACAACAAGTGGATGGTATAGTAGAGCATTGCTTGAATTGTTTGTGTAATAGTATCCATTTTTTCATAACCTGGGTTTTTTCCTGTATCTTGTTTTTGCATGGTATGTAGAGTATCACCAACAACTAAACACATTTAAAGGTTAAAAATCCAAACAGGATTGTTTTCAATCAACACAGATTTATACTAGCCTGGTTCATATTATACTATTAAAAAAAATCAAAGCAGTGAAAAAAAACCCAGATACCATGGCAAATTGCTGTACTTCGGACAGAACCATGCAACTGTAGAGTGCAGCGCAGGAAGGCTTCACAGTACATTGCATGCTAGTGGCTGGTTCTCGTTCAAGTAATATGTCACTTTATTCTGCATTCTAATTTGCTCATGAAAGTATTCAGACATAATTTATGTTTTAAATAGCATTCAACAAAGAATCCATTCAGCAATGCTCAAATCTTTTTCATTGTGTAAGTATATGTTCTAATTTCTCTTCAGAAAGCACAAATGTCTATATGGAACAAAATCAATGACCCCCGATGTGTGAATAATTACAATACTTACAAATTAAGCCTGCTAATTCCCTTCCAGTCTCATGCTCTCCTGCCCTGAGAAGAAACAGAATATGTTTGACACGGCATGAAAAATTATGTCACACAGCACGGGGATTGCACCTGTTGTTTTCAAAGACAAAGGGCAACTGCAGAAGAGAATGAATGTAGTAAACTAAAGGGTAACTACAGGATATATTTTCAAATGTTACATTTATGTTAGATGAGATTATTAAATCTATTTATATATTTACAGTATGTATAAGACAACTGGATACAAGCTGACACAGATTGATCATTCATTAGCAATTGCTTTTCCTTTGGTACCTGTGGAAGAATCTTTTTACATTGGTGCTTCTAGATTCCCACTGTCAAGGAAATTGCACAGGTGAAATAGTGTATCCCCCACTACAATTAATCTGTTTTGTATGAAGCTTTCAAAAACCAGATCTCACAGTTTATACCCAGGATTGTGGTTTGTTGTATTTGATCTCTACTTAATTGATACACGAGTATTTTATGGGACTTCGGGTATGTATCATACACCTTATGAAAATGATTGTTTTCTCTGTTATAAGTGGAAATGTACAGCTATGTGTGCATGTGTACAGGTATGAGATCCTTTATCTAGAAACCTGTTATCCAGAAAATTTTGAATTACGGCAAGGGCATCTCCATTAGACTCCATTTTATCCAAATTGTCCAAATTTTTAACAGGTGTTCTTTTTCTCTGTAATAATAAAACAGTAGCTTGTACTTGGTGCAAACTAAGATATAATTAATCCTTATTGTACACAAAACCAGCCTATTGGATTTATTTAATGTTCACGTGATTTTCTAATAGATGTATGGTATTAAGATCCAAATTACAGAAAGATCTGTTATCTGGAATGCCCCAGGTCCAGAGAATCCTGGATAACAGGTCCCATACCTATATCAGTTATTTTAGAGTAGGACAGTGGTGTGGATCAGTGGAAAGCTTGATTTGTTAAGTTTTTTTGACTGATACATGTCCTCAAATCATTTTCAACATCATAATATATTATACAAATAACAATAAGGCAGTCAAGAATAATGGTATAAATAATCACCAACCACCTAATGCTAAATAAAATACTCTTCTTTTATAGTATTTACTCATTCAGTTATAAGTGTTGTGGCATTAGCACAACTGTACCAGAAATATATCATACAAGCAGGGTTGGACTGACCCACTGGGTGAAATCTTGGAAGCCCCAGTCCTGTTGGGCCCCACTTCTGTGTATGTAATATAGGCAGTTGGTGGTTTGAGTGAGGCTCACAAATCACTAAGGTTCAGTGGGGCAGTAATATACGACCAGGGAGGAGGAGGAGGCAAACTGGGGTGTGCAGTGTTGAGAGGCCAGTGGTACAAAGAAGAGTGCTGGCGGATTGGAGTTCTGTAGCTAGTTTTGTGCAGGGAGGTGGAGAAGGCTGGGTGTGTGGTGTGACTAGGCGTGTAGGTCGTGGGGGTTGCGATTCTGCCAGGTGATATGCAGCATTGGGGAGGTGGAGGTAAAGTGAGGTGGAGGTATATGGAAGTGGGCACTTTTTTATTAAACTCAATACTCTGGCTTCTTTTTGAGACAAAATGTGATGAGTTTTAGGAATTAAAACAATATAAGAGCAACATTTATGTCTTTAAGTGATAGAATCAATGCTTTTGTGGTGTTTACAGAGGTCAAACTGTGCATTCCCCACAATAATACTCTTCTCACTGATTTCCATAAAAAGGAGCAATGCTTCACACTGAGGGGCAAAAATTAAACTATTGATTTAATTGTCTTCTCTTGGCTGCAACTTGCAAAAACATTGGAATCAAAGTGTTTACTTATCATTTTGGAAAGTGATGTGGAGTGAATAACTTATTGACATGCCAATGCAGCCGCCTGTAATTGTATCGGATGGGAAAAGGCAGCCCTGCTCTGCTTATTACGATTCCAGAACCCTTTGCAAACTATAGAAGCCACCCCACTAAGTAATCATAAACAAAGCAATGAGTGAATCAGAGAATGAAGATGAGGTTTTAATTGGTGACACATTATATTATATCTAGCTGCCTGCAGAAGAGCATACAACCACCTCTCTTGTTGTGTGTTTTTCTAGGTATCCTTCTCATTCATGCCTCTTCTTCTGAGATCCCTCATCAATGGCTGAACGGCAACGTTTGAAAGGCTTAAGGAAAACATCAGAAAGATCTAAATCCCATCTCAGTGATAACTGTGAATTATTCATTAGGACTTTTAAAGGAGTGTATAAATCAACCCAACAAAACAATCAACAGCCCCTTTGTGCCTTTCAGTTTAAAGCAGTGGATGAAGAAAGACCCCCTTCTTGAAGTAACTGGCAACAATCCCTGTTTCATGGTCTGGAATAGTTATAAGAAAGTGTTTAATATATGTAATGGGGCCCTTTGTTTAAAAAAATGATAATGGTTGGGTTTAGGAAAAGTTGGCAGGGGAAATTTTTTAGAGTGAAAAATTATAAAATGTTGTCATATTACAATGCACTACAACAAAGCTTTATTAAATTGCTAAATTTCCTTCATTGAATAAAGATTGACATTACAAGGTAAGTATTATGTAAGCAATGTCTCATGTTACTAATTCATCATTCTACCTAACTGCTCATACTTTATCGTATACTATCTTGGTGTGCAGAACCAGTTTCAGGGTTTCAGGGTTGGTGGTGTATGTTAATAATAAAAAAGACCTGGTTACCATATTAAATGTTTGTGCATTACGCTAGTAAACTAGGAATAAATGGCACTGGATAAGAAATATGATGCCATTGGTATTGCTGAAATATAGCTGAATGAAGTACAGGACCGGAACTAGGGGTAGGCAGAAGAGGCAGCTGCCTAGGGCGCAATAATAGGGTGGCACTGGGCAGCTACCTCTAAAATTGTCTTCTGCCTGCCCCTAGTCCTCACTCCTCAGTCTTCCTTCCCTCCTATGACCCTCCCCTCCATTGCTGCCCCCTCACTTACTCACTCACCCCTGCCTCCCCTCAGTCACTCTCCCCTCCCTCCTCTCCATCACTCTTCCCTCTCTCAGTCGTGCTGGCCGGCTACCTCCCTTCTCTCTGTTCTCTCCCTCCACTGTTGCTCTCCCCTCTCAATCGCACTAGCCGGCCAGCTCCCTTCCTCCTCTC
>CM044444.1:69209063-69230049 GCA_024363595.1 Xenopus borealis
ATATTTTTTAATTTATAACTGGTAATTGGTTGGAAGAAGGTAAAAATAAAGGGAGTGAAACAGGAACAAGAAGAGGAAGAACAGTGTGAAAATAGAACTGTGGCTGCAAAGAGACCTCGTTTATACATTTTTACATTATGAATGCAATATTTTTGTGCTGAATTGGCTGAATTGCCAAAGCGAGGCCAGCTTAACAGTTGGAAAACACTGCACATTCTAATCCGTAACAAATATAAATACACATCTGCACAATTTCTCGCTAGTGGATTAATATGGAAATCTTGAAAAGATTAATTTTAGCAGTGTGTTAAAATATATAAGCACCCCCTGTGAAGGAGACGTAGCCTCTCTGTAAGACAGTTTAGTTTGCTGCACGTCCCTGTGGGTAGTTTTGCATTGAAACATTTGTCAACACAGGGGTGTTAAAGTGCAAGGTGTAAAGAAACTTTGAAAAGGCTGGTAGTGACCAGGGACGGGAGACTTAGCCTTGCTTTCCTGCTTCTTTGTTTCCATGGATAAGGATGTTAGACAGATCAGCAGGTTGCAGGGGAGCCTGGGTCACTCCATATTGAAAAGTGTAGTGTTAGCATTGGCCACATCTGTGCTATTTTTACATCCAGCTGAGCCACTGACCCTATCAGCTTTTGTCTTGCATTGTGGCTTGTTTAGAGCACCAATTTAACACAGACATGATTGCATGGAGTCTTCTTTGTCTTCTTCAGCTTCAAGACATTTGTTCTCTAGATTCAACCTTCTTCCTGAGCTGTATAGAGCAGTAATAGACTGTAACTCCTGTCCAAAGAAAGAAAGCAAGACAAAGATTTTCCCCTGCCAATTTCCCCTATAAGCTCCTAGTACCCATATCAGTTGATCCTATTATTAGTAATTATTGATTGGCTGAAAGAGGGTTGTATGGAATGTTTTGAGCATGGGACATATCACTATAACTGTAGCCATGATATCGCTGCTACTTTTGTAATATTATTTTTAACATGTGGTCTGAGGGTTATATATTTGGAGTTAGACTGGAGCCCCATGGCATGCCTAGAGCTATCAAAATCTATTGGGAAACTGTATCTGGCACCAATGCAAACACATTCAATTCATATTCGTTGGAATTTCCCATTAAACCTGTTTTTCTGGGTTGGTTGGGCATTAGAAAGCACAGACATTCTCAGGCTTGAATTATGCAATTATGTAGAATCAGATAACAGGTTAAAAAGAAATGAATTCCTTAAAAACTAAAAGAAAAGCTAGAATTGAAATACCAGTTGCAAACTGTGGGAGAACACAGTGAAATGTGCAAATGTCATCACTATTGACTATTGGGGGTTCTCCTTGAATCATCATCAGGATACACCCAGATTTCACTGCAGTGTATAAATATTTTAAAACACCAGTCAATATATAAATAATTTTATGAGGGCAGCACTCTGCCTTTGAAACATGCCTCTGGTGCATGGTAATAAAGTATAAAAGCAAAGGAATGACCAGTAACACTGAAATAGGTTGTTAAATGCTCAAAGTTGTACTGTGAAATTACATACAAGCCTTGTTTCACTGAGCAAATGACGGCAATAGACTTCAGTGGCAGCGTGCGTCAGTGAATTTTTGGTGAAGCAATACTGGTCAAATTCGCTCATCGTAACTTGTGGGCTTCCTCCCTAGGAATGGGCCCATGACTGCCGATATACAGTATAAATACGGCCTTGAGCCCTGAAGCACCTGCCTTCTGTTATGCTTTTGCTGACAATATATAATTATAATTCTTTTATAATTAGTAATGGGCGAATTTATTTGCCTGGCCAAATTTGCTGCAAATTCCTGCGTTTCCTCGCAGGCGAATACATTTACGAAATGGCTGGAAAAATTCACCTGCCGAAAATTGGCCGGTGTCTCGTTTTGGACGCCGGCATCCCTTTTTTTTCCAACACTGGTGAATGTGCGCTGGCGTCCATGAACGGGACGCCGGCTTTTCGCGAATAAACAAGCATCAAATTAGTTTCTGACTTACTAGACTTGGGGGTTAAGGTATAAGATCCATTATCCAGAAACCCTTTAACCAGAAGGCTCTGGATTATGGAAAGGCCATTTTCTATAGACTCTGTTTTATCCAAATAATCCAAATTTTTTAAAAAATTCTCTCTATAATAATAAAGCATTACCTTGTACTTGTTCCAAACTAAGATATAGTTAATCCTTATTTGAAACAAACCCAGGATATTGGGTTTATTTAATATTTACATGATTTTCTAGTAGACTGAAAGTATGGAGATTCAAATTACAGAAAGATCCAGTATCCAGAAATACCATGGTCCAGAGCATTCTGGATAACAGGGCCCACACCTGTATTAGCTTATTAGATATTTTAAAAAAGTAAACACAATTGGTTATACTTCACATTTAATAATATACCAAACCACCTCTTTTAAAAAATTGCTTTCAGTGTTTATGCGCACTAAAGCGGCAGATTCATTAAGGGTCCAATTTTGAAGTGAAAAAACTTTGAAATTCGACCACTGAATTTTAGAATTGTGTTTTCGATCGAATAGGGACCGTTTTTGATCAAACTAAAATCATTTGAATATATGAAACCTTTGAGATTTGTGCAGAGAGCACCTGCATAATAAATAAATCACAGGGAAAGTGTCCCAGAAATAACTATTCCCTTCCATACTTGTCTTTAAGGCATCCCATGAGTGGTGAAAGTTCAACCCAATGGACATATAAATGACGCGTGGAGTTTTTATGAGGATTAACCTTACTCTGTGTTTTCTGCAGTGTAAACCTTGACTTGCAGCTGTTTTCTGTATTATTTGAAGTATGGTTGATTAAGCATAAGTTGTGGTTTTGTTTTTATGTTTTGGTTCACTCCAGCTACTAATCTCACAACAGAAGGCAAAGCTTGCAGATATAATAGTTTAAAATTAATAAAAGGTAGTAGGAGTTGTTGGATTTGGAGCAGATAATGTGTTGGGCTAATCAGAATCTTATCATTTGACATCCTATCAAAATCATTCCAAAAGTGGCCTTACGTGGGCAGATTTAAGCTGTTGACAGTATATACAATAAATGAGGAGTTGCCAAGGTCTGTGGTCTGTCACTGGGTCTGTGTGTCTACTGTTTCATACAATTCAGAATTTCAGATTTGATTTATTAAAATGCAAAAGTGGCAAAATAATTTAAAACGTAACATTGCTGCAGTATTTAGTGGGCTCTGCTGGTATGGAAGGGTACAGTATTAACAAAGGTTGTCATAGGAACTCTGCATAATGATATATGTGTACAATCACTGCAGGACGTCTGGGGAGCTGCTAATGAACAGGGTCAAAAGGCAAGTAGCAATCATAGATTTCTCCTTATGGGCTTCTGCTCCACCTCCTGCATTGATTGTTGCAAAGCTAATTTCATATAATCAGGTTTAACAGCCCAGGCTATGATGGCCACACACACTTGTTCACTCTTAAGTGTTCGTCAAATTCCCTATCTACATACACACAACAATTGTAACATTGAGTAGCCAATGTAAAGAAGCAATATTTATCCTGCTTTAGGCCTCTCCCACAACACAGCAGGCTCAAAATGTGTCCTTTATTAGTATATCAACATAAAATGTGCATCTGACTCTACTGGATGGTCCTATCACGCAATTTAAGGAAAAGATTAGCACAGCTTTGCTTCCAGTGCCAAATTACAATTTAGCATTTATGTTAGTAAACCATCACCTTGCACCTTTAATTCCATCAGGAAGGAAATATTATTTTGACTAGCTTGCCAATATATTACAACTTGTCTGACAGTCAAAATCAGCTCCTATGGGGGGAAGGTAATAAAATCGACAAAGAAAACAAATAAGAATATAAATTTGCATGTCACAATGTATGAATATTCTTCATTAGACTTATTATTGAATTGAGATTAAGATTAATTACGCATTTCCCACTCTTAACACAAGTTTGAAGGTGGCGTAAACTTTTGGAGCAAACGTAATAACTTTTTAATTGAGAAGTTTTATGGCATACATTTGCAAACATTTATTTGAATTCTAAAAGTTTTGTTCCATTAGTGACCTATACTACATTCCCCCAATAGTCTGAACATGCAGCTGCTTGTTATGGACATCAATGTGAGTCCTTAAAATGGCCATACATGAACCAACAACAGCTGCCTTATTGGTCTGTGTATGTAGCCCATTGATGGGCCTGCTTCATCAATATCTTAATGGGCATGATATAAACCAGGCAGGTTTGAAAATCCCTTTGGATCAGAAGCACATTGAATGATAAATATGGCCAAAATTTAGCCCAGATCTGCTGGTCTTTTGTTGAGATCTGGCTTTGTTTGGACACCTGTACTGTATAATTTTCCTTGTTCTGCCCAACTCCACATTGTGTAAGGAGCACAAGACGTAGAGAGCTTTCTTGATAGGTCTGGATTTTGTAAATTCATATTATTCTTGTTTGTGCTTAATTTCCTTTTCTGAAAGAAAAAATTACCACCATCCTATAAATGGTATGCCACTTCTTTTTGGATAACTTTGGCATTTAATATACTTTATACAGGGCTGATAAACTACTGGCAAGGTGGGAACTCTGTGTGCCATTTTTAACCTGCAAGCAGACAGAGAGGGCAGGCAGTATCTAAAAGCAATTGGTTTTGAGGGACACTGAGGGGATTATGTGACTCATCCAAAGTCTGTAGTTCTGAATAAAAGAAACAGAACAGTCTGGCTTTTGCACAATAGTACAGCAATTAAAGACTTGTCTAAATATTAATTAACACTTCAATACAATGAATATATCACAGGCAAGGGCCATTTTAATTCTAGTAACTTTACTGATGATAGATCTTTATCTTTATCACAATAAAAGGTCGGTGTAATAAATACAAGTTTATGAGACTTTATTTGCCAATTGGCTTTTATTCCAGTGCTTAAAATCCTAGTAGAAATTAAGTTGATGGATTTTGAACAAATTAGTCAGTCTCATCTGTAATCATTACCCGTGTGCTTATAACCATTTAACATTCTTTCACGTGCCTAGTACAACTATGCCTGAAAAGGAACACTCTCCTCTTGGCTAAGGCCAGATGGGGAGATTCGGGGGCATTTTGTCGCCTGGCGACTTCTCGCCGCGACTTGTAGCCCCCGAACCTCCCCGAATAGCCAAGTCCTGGGGCGCACCGGCATTGTTTGAAAACGCCGGCGCCTATTCACACGGAGCGGCGCGCTTTTTGAAATCGCTCCAAATTGACTCGCGAGGCGAGATTATTACCTGTTCTTGTTTTTATCATTTTATTATATATTGTGAAGCTCTAGATTAGTAGTATTAATATTATTGTATATTGTATACCACAAGATCAGTGGCGTAACTACTCCCTGGTGGGCCCCGGTACAGGATGGGCACCTGGGCCCCCCTGTCAGGCCCTTACCTCTATAAATCGCATGCTGATGTGTTGATAGCAGGCTCCAATAGGCCCCAAGGGGATGGGGGCCCTGGTGCAATTGCACCCTCTGCACCCCTGGTAGTTACGCCACTGGACATGATTACACTTAACAAGTACATTAGAGGACATTATAGAAAAATAGCAGGGGGCATTTTTACCCATAAAGAGGATCACCGCACCAGAGGCCACCCCTTCAGACTAGAAGAAAAGAACTTTCGTTTGAAGCAGACAGTGAGTTTGGGGAATGCACTGCTGGATGATATTTTGATGACCGATTCTGTTAATGCCTTTAAGAGTGGCTTGAATGATTTCTTGGCAAAATATCCAAGGCTATTGTGATATTAAAATCTATAGTTGATAGTATATAGTATATATAAGTGTATGGAGGAGTCAGTATGTGTATGTGGTGCTTGAAAGTTTGTGAAGTTTTTACATTTTTATATGAATATGACCAAAAATATCATCTGATTTTCAAAGTCCTAAAAGTAGATGAACTAGGTTTTATTCATCTACTTTAAGGATTTGTTTGAAAATCAGATTATATTCTAGCTCACATTCATATAAAAATATAGAAAACTTTCAAGCATCACTGTGAGAGAGACTCTATGAGGCAAATTCCCTAAGCAGCGAAAATGTGCGAGTGTTGCCTTTGCTAATGTTTGCCGCACTTCGCCAATGATACAGTAGCGCCGGCTAACAGTAGCATAGTTGTGCTAGTGTTACTTCACCAGGCAAAGCGCATTTATGCTAGCGATGCCAAATTTGCATACGGCGCGAATTTCAAAGTTATATGTTACAGCCAATACAATACACTACACAAGCCCAGGAAACCTTTAATAAATAAAATAATGTTTTCCTATTGCCCTAAACATGTTCCCACTGTATAGTTGAGTTGCCATATGTTAGGAAATGTAGGGGGGAAGGAAGGTAACCCCCAAAAAAATTTTGCTATTTTTCAGACTATCACCCCACAAAAGTAATTTCCAATTTTTCATTTCAAACTCCTATCTATTGTATTGAACTTCGCCAGGTCTGACTTGGCAAAGTAATGTCTAGCGTAAGTGGTAACGTTCAGTAAAATGGTCATCTTAGTGAATTAGCGAAATTAGGATCCTTCTTCAGTGCGCAACTTTGCCTGGCGTTAGGGTGCGAAGTTACGAAATGACGTAACGCTGGCGAATATTCGCTAGCATTAGCCACTTCGGCCTTTAGGGAATTTGCCCCTATATATAGTATAGCATAGGAGGGGGGGGAGAGGGAGGGAGAGAGGGGGTTGATCTGTGGTCTTTCTCTTGGTGTTGCAATTGGAAAACCAGGGGTGTCATAAATTGGACATTGATGATTTATTGATGATTTAATCAGATTAGGGCTTCAAGATTCAGCACAAAGAGGCTTTACATTAATTTTAATGTAATGTATTATTTTTGCTGCATTCATTTAGACTGTCTGCACTTGTTCTATAACTTCACCTGCAGAAGAATCACTGCTGTGTATTACTGATTTTCCATTTCCATTTCAGTTGTGCTCTAGGGGTTGTCTCTGCAAGAAAATCTTGTCTATGGACAGTGGTCCGCCATGGGGAGGGGGGGTACTGTCACAAACGCAACCCAGAGCGTTTCCAGGTGCTCCAGGCGGTGCATCTTGTCATTCCGGCATCGCTCCCAAAATGGCAGTGCCAGACTCTGCCTGTTTCCCATTACTGAATCTCTGCTGCCTGCCTATCAGAACTATTGCCTGGACTTTTGATTATTCTTTGGATCATCCCTTTGTACCATGTATTGGACTCTCAGAATGGCTTCCTCCTTGGTCCTGACTACCTCCCTCGTGGGAGCCTGTTTTCTAGCAATATTCATTTTTAGGGGTTAGTTCTCCTTTCAGATTTTGCAGCAATTTATGTAACCTATATCAGTTTGGGTTCCTAGTAGCTGACTTGCACTCTGCTTCCCCAGTGCCCACCACAGGTAAGAGAGCTGCTGAGGATGGGGGGGGGTTCTTGTTAGTTATAGAGGAAGGAGACTCCAAGCCCCCCGCAATTGCGGGGTCTGCTTCTTCTATAGCAGGGGTCCCCAACTTTTTTTGCTCATGAGCCACATTTAAATTTAAATAAGAGTTGGAGAGCCACACAAGCATGAAAAAGTCCATGGGGATGTCAAATAAGAGCTCTGATTGGCTTTTTGGTAATCCCTATATGGACTGGCAGCCTACAGGAGAGAATGTTTGGCAGGACATCTGTTTTTATGCAACCGAAACTTGCCTCTAAGCCATTAATTAAAAAATAAGCACCTGCTCCACTGGGAGCAACATCCAAGGGGTTGGAGAGCAACATGTTGCTCACGAGCTACTGGTTGGGGATCACTGCTCTATAGTTACACCACTGGTCACATGCTCCGTCTCTCACCCACCTTACACACAGGTTAAACTAGCATAACAGAGCCCCAAGCCTATCACTATCAATCTTTTATCAGCCAGGGTGTAGAGCAGGGCATCACAGTTAGTGACCCCTTTACACATGACTGGTTCTAGACCTTAGTGAAGAGTCCCATTAGGTATTTATGTTTCTGGTGTTTCTTTCACCAGCAGAATACATTTAACCTAGCTCTAACTCTTACATGTCTAACATGACACCTCAATGGATATCATTAGCCTTGCTGTCAGGAGAACAATCATAAGACTAAAATAAGAATGTTGGGAAATCATCATATTCCTTAGCAAGCAGGATAATGTTTTCTTACCATCTGCTGTTGGTTCTTTTCCATCATCAGGATTATCACTGCATAGATGCCAACAATTCACATTATTTGCATGGACAGTCTTGCTGTATTTCACATGCCATTTGTAACTAAATATAGCACAGCATAACTCAACCAATCTGATTTTTTCATTAAGGCTAATGTTATACAGGGTGCTTTATGCACCACTATTCTCTTGGCAGGGGAATAGTGGTGGTCAAAATGCCATTCCCCTCTAGCAACTGTTTCCCATTCTTTTGAAAGTAAAAAATGCTGCCTGTGGGAGATGCTTGCTCTGTCAGACAGGAATAACTTGGGAATGCTCACTTTAGCTGTCAGAGCTATGCTGAATGGATGATATGGGGTAAATAGCTACAATTGCAAAATTGTCAGCCTGAGGGGGAAATTCACTAAGTGGCAAAAATTAGCCTTGCGTAAGGGTGCGAAGTCCAAAGCAAAGTTACGAATTGACGTCACGCTGGCGAATTAGCGCTAGCGTTAGACGCTTCACGCTTTAGTGAATTTCCCCCCTTAGTGTCTGTTCCCATTGCTACACCCACGTGGCTAACGTAAACTAATTTTTCTGTGCAATGGAAGCAATAAAAAGCCAATGCATGTCAAATGTAAGTAAAAATATATCTGTGAATATGTAATCTTAGTTTCCTTTGACATTCCAGTTACTGATTATAGCCATGTGAAAATGATATGGACCTTAGAGTGTAAGCTCTGCTGGGACAGCAACTAATGTAAATAATGAAAAATCTCTTTTAAATTTAACAAACAACACATTAAAGTCTGATAAGCCATAAGAAACAGCATGCTGATTAAACAACCCGCAATAAGTAATTTGTAGTAGTGGACGTCTGTCTTCTGTAGACTTAGGGCTATGGAACACACAGGGCATTGCTTCACATCTCTCAAGTGGTATGTGCCCTGGTACCAACTACTTCTTGAAAGTTCAATGGTGCTATGTTAGTGCCAGGAAACCTGCAGTGTAATTGCATACCTCCCAACATTCTGGATGTAAAAAGAGGGACAAAAAGTTTTTATGCCCACAGCACGGCAACATTTTTTGACCACGCCCATTTTTGAGGCCGCACCCCCTAATTACCATATGTATTTTACTAAATTCGACAGGTTATGAAAGTTTGAAAATATTTCTCCTTATCTAAACTGTTACAATTACTTATTTTCTTATCTCTAAAGTGTTACAAAGTATCTTATTTGCACCTGTTAGCTGTTCTGGACTCTCTGCCAAAAGCCAATTAAGTTAAAATCTTTGCTTCTTTTTCTGGCTCTTCAGTGCAGAGAAAAGAGGGACTTTCCAGTACAAATGAGGGACAGCGGGTTGAGCTCTCAAAAGAGGGACTGTCCCTCCAAAAAAGGGACAGTTGGGAGGTATGTAATTGATTAATTCAAGTAATTGAAAAACAATCGGGTTTTCTTTAAACATTTCTTCTTTATTAAGTATACATTAATTTCTTCACTGCACGGTTACAACTTTGCTTTCAATAGAAAATAGTTGATCAAATACTATCTCATTTTAGGTTAAAAATTATGCCTTATCCATCCAGTTCAAGTCCTACCTAGCCTCTGTAGTCTTCTTAGAGATTGGCGAAAACCCTGTCTGCATTTTGTATCAGTTGAATCCGAAAGTTAAAAAAAAATTCTACCCCCAAGGTGAGAGAGTAGTCTTTTTAAATGGAGTTACATGGTGAGTCGACTGTTCCACCTGTATTTTATGGTGGTTTGAAGGAGAACTAAACCCTTGATTAAAAAAATCCCTCCCCCCTACCCTACATAGACCCCCTCTCTGCTCCTCTATCGGCGCATGCACTGTTGCAGCAATGTTGCGACAACTGCGCATACACCGAAAGTTGTGGAAATTGCTGAAGCACTGGAAGAAGACCCGAAGATTACCAAAAAGAAGAAGATGGTGTCTGTGAACTCAAGTTCCCTAAAATTTAGACCAAGGGGTAAGTAAACAGTTAGGGGCATTTATCAGGGGTAACGGCAAGACTGTGGGAGCAAGGAGGAGGGTCTATGTAGGCTATGAGGTAGGGTATTTTAAATTAAGGCTTTAGTTCTGAATACAGGGCATGGATAGTATTGCCATTTATTTGTTTTGCTCATCTTTTTTTTCCTTGACGTGAGCAATGTTACCTGTTGCACCATGCTGCACAACCTGATACCAGAAGATTGCTATTGTCTAAGTTTTACACATTAGTAACCCAGTCAAAAAATAGTGGAGCAGAAAGTAAGAATGCCATGTTTATTACTGTGGCGATACCCATGAAAAAACTCTTTTTTGTCGCATCACTGCCCTAGGATGTAGCAAGATTAGTGTAGTTTTAGAGGGTTATCTATTGATGTCCGAATGAAAAAAACTTTTTTTTTTTTTACTATAAAATTTATATCTGCGTAAAGTCAGAATCTGAAAATCCAGCATCTGAGATCTGCCGAGCTTGTATAAAAGTCAATGAGAGAGGTCCCTATCCTATTTGAAAGTTTCTGTGGTCTGCACTGGAATTATTATTATTATTATCAAGTATTTATGGAGTGCCAACAAATTGTGCAGTGCTGTAAAATGAATGTGCTTATATAAAGAAATCACATGAATAGCATACATTTAACATAAAATCTGACTATTTCGGGTAAAAATTTGAGAAATTCAGGAATAAAATCCAAAACAATTGTACAATTCAAATTTTCGCTCAATTTTAAAAGAGTTTTCCGCCGATCTGATTAAATTGTGCTTTTTAAATAATAAATAAGGTAAAATTGTGGATTCTGGTTTGGTCTGACTTTTTGTAAATAAAAAAATTCGGATTTTTATAAATAATGCCCCTCTCAGTGTATTACCCTTTGGTAAGATACAGGAAGTAAATGAGAAATCCAGGTAAGAACTACATTTATCCGACTTTTGGATGAAGAAGTGGAGGTTGCAGTGTTTTCATCTGGCAGTCAGATAAATGTGCTCAGTGTGCACTGTGGAGTTCTACTCGTATGTTAAAATTCCCTCCAGCAGCTCCTATACTACTAGAATCCGCCTATAGGGTTACAGTGAGAGAGAGATATGGCAGTCTCTCCCCAGACAGGCATTCCTTCTGTAATAAGTAGCAGCTGGAGTGCTGTTTCCGGGCCTGCAGCTGAGGAGGTGAGAGGAAGATGTGATGAGGGGGGAGAATGGATCTGTGAGAGGACTTTAATCTCTGAGCGTCATTAAATTCTCCAGGAGGAAGCAGGGAGGGAGTGGAGGGGGATCAGAACCTCCTCTGAGGTAGAAAGCATGTCAAGTGCCAGGGCCTCCCTGCTCTGCACAATTTAGCTGCTCTGGGAACAATGTGCTGTTGGTGGGAGAGGAATGAGAGGTGGGAGAGGAGGGAGAGGTGGGAGGCAGCTGAACAGGAGGAGAGATACAAAGCACACAGAGCAGGGAAATCAGGCACAGCTGTACACAAACTGCACTGCCATTACAATGGATTCTGAGTGTGACAGTGTTGGACTGGCCCACAGGAATACCAGGAAAACTCCCGGTGGGCCCAGGTGTCAGTGGCCTCTTGCTTCTAATAATTTGGCCTATTTCATGTTCATTCCCTATTTCTTTATGCAGAAAAAGAGGCTTAATAATGGAAGAATAGAGTATAGTAAGTAGAGCTAAAAGAACAGGAGAATAAAGAGGTTAAGTGAGGAGAGATGGAATAATAGTTTGGAAAGTTGGGCCGCTGGTCTAAGGTTTTCTGGTGGGCCCCTGGCATCCCAGTCCGACACTGGAGTGTGAGGCAAAATTAAGAATTTCAAATATAAATATGATATTTCTTCAGCTTTTTCTATTACAGTTCTGAGTAGACATAGAAGCTTTATACAAATACAATGTATTACTTAGCAATATCTAATACAATAGGAGTTATGCACCTGAGGCTTTCAACCGTTGCCTATCATTATTATAGGGGTTTTGTATTAAAAGGCACTAGCTCCACAATGTAATAAAAGGCACACATTTTACCCAGTTGCAGTAACCTACAGCAACCAATCAGCAGGTAGCATCTAATGTACATATTGGTTGCTATGGGTTGCTGCACGTGAACAAACAAGTGCCTTTTATTGCATATGGGAATAGGAATTCTACAACAGGGAAATACAAATACTGAAGTGACTTTATTCTGACCTGTGAGCTGTAGTGGAATCTATAAAAAAACCTCACAGCAAATTAAAACTCTCCTGGATACCCTAATGTTTGCATTTTGCTTGAACACACAAGATCCTGAAGCTAAACAACTAATTCTACGAATTAATCAAATTCTAAAAAGATTATGTTTAATAGGTAAAAACTGAACCCCATTACTTTATATTTTCACTTATAAAAAGGGTAAGCAGTTGTACAGAAAATGGAATATTTGCAAAAGAGCTAGATGATTTTTTTGCCATAGCATTACAATTCATTTACTTCACTTACGCCTAAAGTGTGTTGGATTAGTAAGGTTGTTAATAAACATATATATAGTCTACATGGGTAAGCAAGTTTAGCTGCTTGCTGTATGTGGCATGAAAACCGTCCTGTCCTAATCTGGGGATGTGTAATTATTAACATGTATTTGTAATACATGTTATAATGCTATAATATAAGCTTTGTAAGATAAGGGCTGGTTGGAATGGAGACTGAGAGAAGAATATGGGTTAAATAAGTAAGAAGCATAGCATTATATAAGAGCACCAGTTAGTAGTTTATGATTGAGGATGGTTATGAAAGGATTATTTAAAAAATATAAATAGTAGAAGTAAAAAACATTGGTGGTAGTATTTTTTCAGTAGCAACACAAATCATCATATGCCTGACGAGTAGATAAATAGCAGGCAGGGCAGGGAAGATTAGGCCTTCTGTACATTATAAAGAAGAGAGTAACAGACTGGTGCTTTACTTCCATTTGCTAGAATTAAAATGACTGTATCATTATTCTTTTGTCTTACCATAATAAAGTCAGTGAGGAGATAGCCTGAATAGTTTCAGTCATTGTGTTAGCAATTACCCGTAATTGTAAAATGGATAACAGCGAATGAAAGAACAGAAGAAATATTTAATATGATTATATGGCATGATAGGATATAGAATTACAGGCTGTACCATAGTTACAGGACTATTGCAGCCAATTTATAGTGCTCTGAGTACATCATGTCACTGCTTCTCTCCACTCACTGCTATGGAATATGTTTAAATGGCAGCTGTTATAGCAAAAAAATGCCTTATCTACATTGGATTTTTAGATCATTTTGGATTTTTGAAGGCCACCTTATATAGCTGCTGTGGTTGTGTTCACTTTTGACACCCAATTAAGGGTGCAGAAACTGCTGAAAAGCTTGAAAGCTGCAACTGGTTGTAGCTGCAAGTGTGAATAACACCCTGGACTTCAATGGCACCAGCCAACTTTATCATTTCCTTCACTTTTGCTGCTTGTATACCAGTAACTGGGATGTCTCTTTCTATACATCTGGTTATGTCATGATGAATGACAGTTGGAGCACAATAGCTGCCACCTCTATTCTTTTGTCCCATGACCCTCTTCTTGAAGCTTATATAATGGATTCATGTCAGCGCCCATCATGGTATAACTAACTCACAGTATTATGGGTGCAACCAGCCAGGTTTTGGCTTTTTACCAAAAACATCAATAACCATTGTTTGTCACAAAGCCAAGAGACTTATCAAAGGGAATTGGGACAAAAATAAAGCTTGTGTGTTGTGGCATGAAATTTACATAAAGGCCACCCAGTCAGAAAGGGGTTACTTTATTCCAAGACACAATGAACATTTGAAGGATATATTTAAGAAAGCTTAAGAAACTGATTTATTGGAATTGACCAGTACTTTTAAGGGATTATGTCATGATTTTTATGATGTAGTTTTTATTTCGATATTATATGGTTTGCACTGCAAATAATTCACTCTACACTATAAATGTAATTTCTGAACCAGCAAGTGTATTTTTCTTTAGTTGTAATATTGGTGTGTAGGCAGCCATCTCAGGTTTGTGTCTAGCACCATGTCACATTTCAAAATTAAACAGATTTCAGTGCAGAATTCTGCTAAAGCAGCACTATTAACTGATATGTTTTTGGGGGAAAATTACAGTATCCCTTTAAGTTCCATGTTCCATCTTTAGCAGAAAAGAAGCTTGGATGGAAATGAATGATGGTTAGTGTTGATGGAATCACAGATTTATTATCCTGTAGTTACTGTTAAAACTAGATGCCTAAACCTGAGAAACTTTATAAAGTGACAACAAGAAGGTTATATATTTCAGATGCAGCCAGTGAGTATCAGTTGCAGATTTCTTTCACACAGCTCCTACTCCTACTTGACTGGTAAAAATGAAAAAGGAGGGGAGCAAGAACTTGCCTGTTTGCCTTCCTTTCCTCTAATCTGTTTTGCTGCTGTCAGTGTGTGAGGCGTTGCTGAGCCTGCTGAGATGACCTTGTCAGGGAAAACCGTCAGGGGAAACTGTGGCTCACTTCCCCATGTACATAAGGAGTGGGGGCCCACAGACCTCACCCTTGGCTGCTGACCAGCGGCTAGACGGTTTGGCAAGGAAAGCGTGAGAAACAAGGGGGCGACACCCAAATGTCATCACAGCTGCAAAACTGCTGAGCTGAAAGAGCCTAATTACAAAAATATGCACCCTGAGGCCAAAGCCCAGTGAATACAGAGGCACATTTATCCTCAGCCCAGCCCAAAATCTGCAATGGAAGTTATTTTCTGTCAAGCAGCGTGGGATTTTCAACTGCTCAGAACTTGGCCACAGCCCTTAGGAGTGTGCCTGGTACATGAACAACACACGTCTGGGGATTTTAACCTCTTCCTTGTTGTCAAAAGACAAATCAGTTGTATCCTACTCACGGTGTGATCAAATGCAAAATGTGGAAGCAAGATGAGAAACCCAAATGAGGCCGTATTTAGCAAACAGCCATATGTGTCTAAAGCTGGCCATACATTAGAAGATCTGCTCATTTAGCAATGTCGCCAAACAAGCGCATACTTCACCGATATGCCCACCTTGAGGAAAATAGATTGCGTTTTGTCCTTTGCCTTCCTGAGGTGGATGCCAAAAAACTGACGCAGGGGAACACAGGGAAAAACGTCCATGAGCACAAGTCTTTACATGTAATGTTATTTTGTAAGAATTACAGTGTCCAATATTATATTGTTGGATGAAATTGCAGCTTTTGCATCTGGTCACATGTGATCAGATGCAGAGCCATAAGGCTGTAGTTTAGGAAGACAGGGGTCCTGCAATACATTATAGCAGAAAGTACATAAATCAGATTTCCCCAGCCTGCAAAAAATCATTGTTTTATTTAGGGTTAGTCCATGCGATTCTGGGAAATTAGTTGCCTGGCGACTAATTGCCTCTTGTTTTGGGTGACAAATCTCCCTGATTACCCTGATTACCCCTGTCTTGCGCTGGCTAAAATGAAAACTAATTATTCACCGGCCACCTACTGTGCCCCACTCGCACTCTGCTGCCGGTGCACAACAAAATATCTTTCCCTGCCCCGCCACTAGCAATACTTCTCAAGCCTCCAGTGGGCCCCAAGGGAGTGCGGGACCTGGTGTGATCGCAACCACAGTAGTAACACCAATGCCTACAGATGCATGTTTAGCATAAATCAGTGTAGCTGTTGAACTATAGTTTCTGATTTCCCCATGAATTCTGGAACTTGCTGCTTAGCACGACATCTAGTCGTAGGACACACATCCCTTTATACAGCCTTATATTCTCATTTTTTAGCTGTGGTACCCACAATGGTGGTTTGCCCCAAGTGTATCTCCTGCACATACTACATCAGTTTAGCCTTTTAACATCTGAGGGTTTAGTGAAGATAATAAAGTGCAGTCCAAGGTGCAAAAAAAAGAAAGCAAAAGTGTGCTTTTTTAAATGCATCTGTTTACACTCCCCTACATGCCCTGTACACCAATTGTGCCAGATGAATCCCGTGCAATTAAAAGAGCATGTAAGTGCACACCCACATCCCACCTGCCCCTTCTACCATTGAGTCAAGTACGCTGGTTTTACAAGTAATTGAGGTAAGATGGGAATGTCTCACAACTGATCCTAGCCACAGTCGATTCCAGTGGTTTAGTTCCATTTGTAGGGAACTAAACTGTGGGCCTGGGATTCACTCATACCATCTGCAGCAACGGGTTAGAAATCCTTTTATTAGAAGGTGCAGGATAGAGAGCATTGAAGAAAGAGAGAAAGTGACACTGATGATATATTGTTTTCTGCATCTCTTCTGCATCTCTTCTGCATCTAAACCCATCAGACATATTTTGCTGAAAGAATTCATGCTGCAGTACTTTTCCAGATACACCTGGTGTTTCCATATTATCCCCTAGACGCTGTAGAGCACAGTTAATGCATTTTCCTCTCTGGCCAAGAGTATGAATAGAAAAATTATCTTCCATCTTTTATGGCTGTCTCAAACATTGCCCCTTTTAAGGCTACTAATACTATGAGCACATAGCTTTTCTGTTAGAGACACTATTTAGAAACAAAGTTTTATATTCCTCCATAAACCTAATGTCACACTGAGCAACTTTACAGGAGTGACTAAATGCCAAGGAAATTTTCACAAGTGTCATTTCTCCCCCACCCAGCAGTATTGGTTTGCTCCTATGGGAGGATGTGAGTTAGTATGGGGAACCTAGGGTTGACCTGGCAAGCTTAGTGATTTTTAGTTAAAGTAGCAGCTCAGTAACTATCTTAAGCTGGCCATACACAGACAGGGAGTGTTAAGGGAATCTGTCATGGGAAAACATGTTTTTTTTCCAAAACGCATCAGTTAATAGTGCTGCTCCAGTAGACTTCTGCACTGAAATCCATTTCTCAAAAGAGCAAACAGGTTTTTTTATATTCAGTTTTGACATGGGGCTAGACATATTGTCCATTTCCCAGCTGCCCCAGTCACGTGACCTGTGCCAGCACTTTAGGAGGGAACTGCTTTCTGGCAGGCTGTTGTTTTTTCCTCTCAATGTAACTGAATAGTACACAGTGGGACATGGGTTTTTTCTATTGAGTACTGTTCTTATATCTACCAGGCAGCTGTTAGGGAATTGCTATCTGGTTACCTTCCCATTGTTCTGTTGTTAGGCTGCTGGGTGGGGGAAAGGGAGGGGGGTGATATCACTCCAATTTGCAGTACAGCAGTGAAGAGTGATTGAAGTTTTTCAGATCACAAGTCACATGACTTGGGGCAGCAGGGAAATTGACAATATGTCTAGCCCCATATCAGATTTCAAAATGAAATAAAAAAAAATCTGTTTGCTCTTTTTAGAAAATGGATTTCAGTGCAGAACAGCACTATTAACTGATGCATGACAGTATCCCACATGTATGAGGCTTGCTCAATGGTTTGCCCAAACAATAGCTTGCAAGAATGGACCAGATATATATCAGATAGGTTAGAAAATCTCATCAGAAGAGGACTACACTGATGATGTTGTGTTGGCATGGGCTCACATTATGATTCAATCATTGGCTCAACTAAAAGATATAGTGTTAGCTGAAAGAAAGCAAAGGCATGCTTAATTGCTGTGAGTTATAGTGTTCTTGTGCCCTCTGCATCCTCATAAATGAATAATCCTCATATGAAGGCTGATTTCATTCCAAAATCGTACAGTAAAAGCAGAGGAGTATTTCAGATCACACTGTAATTAGACTGAATTGAAACTGAATTAAACCCAAATTGAGTGTGTAACTTGCCTCTTATGAAATACAGTATATATCTTCCAACTCTATTAGCCTTAAAAAATACTCTAGGAGCTTTGGTCAAAAAAACATTTCAAATGTAAACCAGTAAAAACTGGTAGAGCGAATAATTTTACATGACTAGTACATTTCATTGAAAAGTGATAAAAGCACTTTCCTTTTTCCCACAGACCAGCAGTTCTGTCATGCTTTATGGCTTTGATTTACAATATCTTTGTAAAAGGCAATTAATGGCACACATTGCATTTATCTGCCACCATAGTTCAGTTGGCAAAGGCCTGAGCCCACCCCATGCCTCCTACCATTGACATAAATGGAAACCACTTGTCACCACTTATTATGTTGTTTTCCGTCTACAAACTCTCAAATGTGCATTTTGGGGATGAAAATGAGTGGCGAAAAGCAGTTTCTAGCACTGGGTTTTTGATGTTTTTCTACAGGTGCATTTCATTAATGCTATGTGTGCCATTAACCTTGACGGGGTAATTGGCTGTATGACCTGTTTAGCTTTAGGAACAAGTTCTGTGTATTTTAAATTACTAAATGGACATAAATACAAATACATTTAGCACAAGAGCATTGCTTAGAAAGCAGCAGATTGAAATCTTTCCTAAAATAATCTACTCTCTGCATTGTGATATCAGTAACCCAATGATGAAGCAATGGAAACATTCCCAATTACATCAGAGGTGGTCAGTTGATCATACAAGTAAAGTAAACTTTAGTATTTGTGTAGCAACTCAAAGTGTATTACCGCAATCAAGGGACCTGTAAATATACAATCATATACATCCACGGAGCACCACTCGGATTAAAAACATACTTTTATTGAAAAATAATAAAAAACAAAAAAAGCACACCATAATTAACATGCTGGACACGTTTCGTGGTCAAGCGTGTTAATTATGGTGTGCTTTTTTGATTTTTAATATCTTTCAATAAAAGGATGTTTTTAATCCGACTGGTGCTCCGTGGATGTATATGATTGAATTGGACTCATTACAAGCACAGAGAAACATCCAAGATGAACTTCCTTGTTCCCAGTTTAAATTTGAACCTGTAAATATGCACAATGTAACCCTTATACTATTGAAACACCATAGCAGAAGGTCTTTTGAATTACTGGCTTCTACTATATTGTTTCAGGCGTCAGAACCAGCAGTGCAGAGAATATAAATAGACCATCAGTTACCACTTTCGTTAGAAATTAGATTTAAAAATGCCTTGTAAACCATCAACATTTTAAGTTATACAGCACTTCATTGCTTTCACACTGTAAAACAGATTTTAGGTAGAGTTCCCCTTTAAATACGTGCTTATAACCCTGAAGTGATCCTTTCTTAGAAGGTTGTAAAAATAATGGCACACATAACATTTCTCTGATGACCTATGACTTTGTTTGTTCACATGAGCGGGGTCATGAGCATCTCTGAAAGTTTAGATACTGTTTACTTCCCTTATTGCCTACAGTGCATTACCCCAGTGATATGTAACCAGAAAAACTCATTCCTGTTATCCAGAATGCTCAGAACCTGGGGTTTTCCAGATAATGGACCTTTCCATAACTTGGATCTTCCTACCTTACCTCTGCTAGAAAATCATGTAAACATAAAATAAACCCAATAAGCTTGTTTTGCATCCAATAAGGATTAAGAGTATCATAGTTTGGATCAAGTACAAGGTACTATTTTATTACTACAGAGAAAAAGAAAATCTGGGATAACGGTTTCTGGATAACAGATCCCATGCCTGTATTTCATAACCAGCATGCTGTATATAAAACCTGTAGAAATCATGTACATGTAAACACACAAAAAATGTGCATCTTATCCATTGCTACCACCCCCATAGAGTTTAGAAACACAATATAAATCGTATATAAATACATAAAATGGTTGTGAATGTGTTAAAAAACCATCAAATTCGACCCTTGAATTTAGGTCGAATTAAAACCCCTTGAATTTAAATTTCGAATTTGAGGGGTTCTAACGCAATTCGATTTTTCGAACAATCGAACATGAAAAATTCGATCAATCAATAAAATTCAATCTATTTTTTTATATTTGATTAAAAAAAAACTTGGAAAAATCCCATGGGAGTTTCCCATAGGGATATTTAGCAATTCGGTAGGGTTTAATCTGCCGAATTGTTATGTCGAATTTTTTTTAAAGGGCCAGTACTTCAACAATCAATTAGAATTTTCAAATTTGACTAATTGGAATCGAATTTTGGGCTATTCGATAGTCGAATAAGCCCAAAATAAATTCCAATTTTTTCATTCGAATTTTATTTGAATTTTCACATCAAATCAATTCGACTTTTAGTAAAGGAGCCCATAAGTGTCTTTTAGTATCCACCACTGCAAATCTATGCATTCACTTCTGGCTGTCGGCTATCACAAACACCTTCACCACATGCAAATCTTCAAACCATAGTTGGCAAAGGGACAATTCTCAAGATCACCCAGCGTGACGTTATCCTTAGCAATTAATAAAGGTAACAATAGGTATTCATAGGCAGAAACTGATAAAATATCACAAACCAAAAAAGATTAAAAAAAGATTGAACTCAGCAGTGATATTAAAATAGTTGTATATCATCTTTATTATATTCCTTATTGACGAGGGCATTCAGCATCAGTGATGATTATATTATGTATGGCATTATAGATTCTATAATGGCATATATAATATAATCATCACTGACGCTGAATGCACTGGCCAATATGAAATATCAACAAATGAAGAGTTGAAAGAACCAGCTGATATCCATGGTATATCCCTATTGGTCAGGATCTTCTGGCATATTGAAGAAGTCCTCATTTCATAAAACATTATCAGTACTTTATAGCTAAAGCTATGATTTTTTTCCATTAGAACATGTAAGGGCTAGTGAGGAGCAATTTTTTTACTAGGCATGGAGTTGCAGGAAAATTCTGCAGTTTTTTCACGACACTGCAGCAAAAAATGTTACAGCAACAAAAAGTAACCAAGACAAAAAGACGCTCCTTGGGGGGAATTCACAAAAGTGTAGGGAAGGAAAAAATGT
>CM044444.1:69241816-69259468 GCA_024363595.1 Xenopus borealis
GAATCTGAAATGCTTCAGAAAGCTATAACTATATAGCCAGAGTCCGACTGAATATTTTCACTAGTATCAGTAATGTCTCTATCACATTAGTTTTAACAGTTTTAGCAATGCCATGCAAGAAGTACTGAACTTAAATTTGTGAAAAATCTCCTTCCACACTTTTCACTTTTTTGGTAGAGCATCTGAATTCCACCGTGAACCTATGGCCTGGTTCCTTAATGGCAATTACTTTTTCTTTATTGTTTTCCTATCTTGTCCAGATTGTTCCACCAAAGACTGAAATTCTGCTTTTGTTTTGGTATGATGGATACATTCTATCTATTTTACCTTTCCAAGTGCCCCTCATTGAGTCTCACCCTTTGTAGTTTGACATAACTACTTTATGGGAACCCCTTAGTCCAAGGATTGGGAATATTATTGTACTGATACAGATTGATTATTTGTTACACTGGGTGCCCTTTCCCTAGTGCCATGATTTTGTACTTTATAAATCAAAGGCAATTAAATATAGATATTTGCTGCTTGCTCTTTCTATTGAAAGCCCAATCAACACATAGTTAAACTCATTTCCCACTAAGAAGGTGTGTGCTGGTTAGCCAGATGGGCGCTGAATGCATTTAGCAAACATAAGAGATTCATTCTTTAGTCTTCTTCCAGTCTTTAATGAGTCTGTTAAATTAAAATTTAAGAGCCACCCCCTGACAGGATGTTGGAACCAGTATTGCTCCATCAATCTTATGCTCTGAAACCAGGCAGCTCATGGCAGCTAGCCATAAACAACACATTATACACAGCATACAACATGATCAGGACACACTTAGGAATTTGGAATACCCCTTACGATGCAAATATACACTACATGTGAGCAGGACTAAACACTTTAATGAAACAAAATTCATATAGGAGGTGCCTGCAAAGTAGAGCTAACAACTAGGAAATGCACATGAGAGGTGGTTTCCATGCTAGTAGTTGGATTGTAATATGCAACACTGAGATCTTTGGGCAACATTAGTTCAACCAGAGGAGACATAAAAAGCTTTAGCCAAAGTCTGGAAAGACATAATTATATAACTAAAATACTTTTTCTTGGTACCTGCATATTATTCCTTTAAATACAGACTAAAAATTATGGTCTGGCAAAAAAAAGTGATAAATTAGATTTCAGTAAAGTGGCGTATACAGTTTATGTGACTCATATAATTAAACCAATAATCAAGCACCAGCCACTATGGTAGAAAGCTCTGCAGAATCATTTATTAATCACATATGCTGGAAAACATTGGGTTTCTCCTTTCTAAGATGCTGTACAAGCCCATTCAGAACCCATCGCTGGTTTCCAAAGTAAATCTTTCTAAACTGTGAGCTGCAACACCAAGACAGTCGTCTTGTATCCTAATCTGTTTCAAATTGATGAATCACCCTTCCTGGAGCTGATTTAGTACCTGCAAAGTAGGATGCATCAATAAATCTGTTTGGCAGTAAAATAAAATGTAAAACTTGTCCATGATGGTTTCCAGTTAGAGAAGGCTACATTGTTGTAATCCCGAAAAACAGAGTTGGCTGCATCCTTCTTTAAATTCAAAATATATTTTTAGTGACCTGGCAGATACATTAATTGAACAAGAATATTTTTCTTTGCTATGGGGATTTTGAATTCCAGTAGCTGCTAAGCCACCAAACAAATGAGGCCATCACGTCAACCTTTTGATTGCAAACTGCAGTCACAGCCCGAGACAACATGGAACCCAGCACCTTGACAGGAGGAGACCAGCTTGAGCTTCCAGACTCGACATCCTAAGGTCAATATTTACTGTCTGTGTCAGCTCGCCAGGAGTTCTCAGGCTTCCTTAGTAAGGTGAGAAAATTGTCCCATGTAATGAATAACTGACAGAAAACAGAATATTTCCTGCCAAGTGTACATATCTTTGATCTTGAAATAGGACGACAGTACAACAAAGCCATTAGAAAACCAACGTAAATGCTTGCAAAAAGAGTCCCCACTCTGACATCTTTATCAACTTATTTTATATTCAATAACTACAGAAAAAAAGATAATGGCATTTAGATTGGTTTACTTTTTCAGTGTCAGTGAGGATATATAAATACTTTTATGGAGGTAAATCAATTATATCTTGTGCCTAGGGATTGGTTATTCCCCACATGTTTATAAAAAAAATATTATTTTTTTTCTGGATGAAACATACAGGAATGAAACTAAAAATCTGCTTCTATCAACCTTACCCATTACAATAAAATTTTATTTTTTGCATAAACCAGTCCAGAAGAAAGATACAGGGCTGAGACTAAAAATCAGCTTCCATCAACCTTACCCATCACAGTCTGCCTAAGGATGGAAGTTGATCAATGCAAATGGTGGGATGTTACATAAGTAACAGGGGTCATTTAAGAAAAAGTAGGTGCAATGCAGATCCCAGCCTGACCAGTGGAAGAAGTGCTGCCTGAATAATGACCCCCATAGATTATATAATCTGAAGTATGAAAACTAAATAGAGATATATTCATTGGCTCATCCCCTTTACAGCAAATTCCTGTGATGATTCCTGCCACTTCATACTTTTGTAGAAAAGTGTTGATTCCTTGATGCTAGTCACTTCACATTCTTTTACAAAGAAATAGACACATTTCACTATCTTCTATCACTTGCCAACATAGTTTTATAGGTGAGTGTGCCCTAGGATCCTTTATTTTTGGAGGAGTCTGTTCCACCTGCCTTAGCAATTAAGCAGCAGGTACCACCCAAGTGTACAGAATGAAAATAAATGATATGAAGACATTGCATAAACGACTGGAAGCATGAAGAGCAGAACATGATTAATGTTCCATGAGTACAAAACCGAGTCCATCCCCACAGCCAGAAATAAGGAATATATGACCATTTCCAACACAGCAGGAGTGAGCTCAGGGTGGATACATATTCAGCGCGTCCATCTTGCTGACATGGTGATATACTATACTTGCACATACAGCTGCAAATGCACTCACTTGATTAAAATTAAATGATTATATGTGTGAGAGGTTTCCAGTTAGTAAATTGAATGTTGTCAGGTGCAAGCTGTACTCACATTAAAATGGGTATCACATGGGCAGGACCTTGAATTGCTTGCAGTGCAGGTTTGGATCTGTTATCTGGAAAGATGTTATGCAGAAGGTTCAGAATTACAGGAAGACCATCTCCAATAGGATCTATTTTAATCAAATAATTTCCACGTAATAATAAAACAATACATTGTACTTAATCCCAACCAATATATAATTTATCTTTCTTTCAGATAAAAAAAATCCTATTATGTTTAAGTACAATTTTAATTATTTTTAAGTAAACTGGTTTACTAAAAACCCATACCTGTATAAGAACAATATAAAGAGCTGTCTTACATTAAATATATATTTCTAGGTGATACCAATGCTCTGGCAGAACTGGAGATTGGAAGTGCTTATGAATGTAAGTCTTCTTTTAGGTTCACATCACTCGTGAGAATTCACAGCAAACACTTCACTTCATTCTGCTAGGATGGGGAATGTGGGTTTAGATTAATGTAGTGTAGATATAAATATAAAGGAAATAATATAGCCACTATTGTATGATGCTAGGAATAACCAAAGAGTTCAATAACCATTTGGAACTATAAGGTTGCAGATCAAACGGTGTTTACAGGTCATGGTTACTTCTAACTACTAATTTAATATTTAACATTTTAATCACAGGTGCTTTTTAGTGCCTTTTCTAATATTTTAGCCAGGCACAAGTGCTACAGATCTAAGACCTTCCTGCTCATCTAACAGGCACTTGTACTCCAGAGAAAGCCGCACTAAAACAGAGTGCAGTATCAGGAGGTGCAGTTGAGTCCTGTCCTTACCACACTCCCAAACAGAGCACAGTGACCAGCGTCCAAAACATGCGAAAAAGGGGTCCCTCCGGATCAAACTGAAAAACAAGTGGAAACTAATATGCTAAAATAAAATATATGGCTTTATTGAGTTCTGTTAAAATACCAACATAGCGGGCAGGGGAATAGCTCGACGCGTTTCATGACATAAAAGTGACTTCATCAGAAGCATTGCTGATGAAGTGACTTTTACATCACATCACACTGATTCCTGTACTTTTAGCTGCACAGAGCACATTTTAAATCTTTCATCAGAAGCCTGTGGGGGAATTTCACAAGCATGGGTCATGCAATACTTTTCTTCCAAAAAAAGCAAGTGGGGGTGTAATTCAGTGATCTGTTAGAATCCTACAGGAGAACAGATGGCTTCCTTGAATATTTCATTTCTATATCATATACTAAATTGGTTGCTGGCATTGTTTGCCTTTCACAGGGTACCACAAGGGACAGGGGTTATGTTATTGCTTTGCTCACTCAGGAGGCAAGGGGTAATATACATTTTAGATAGTACAGTATATGCCAATTGTTAATATAAACACCAAAGGTGCGCTAACTTTAATGCCATAGAGAAAATAATTGCTTTTATTATTATTATTATTATTATTATTATTAATAATAGTAATAATAATAATTGCATGTCTCTTCAGTTTCCACCATAAATAACCATAAAAACCATTATGAAATGTATAATGTATTATTCAACATCAATTTTCAGCCCTTTGATTATATATTCCCTGATGGTAACATAATAATTGGAGAAAATTTTCCATGTTTGCTTGTAACTCATAGCAAAATACTGATTGGTTGCTGCGGTTTACTGTGGCACTGTAATTAGATTCCCCTCATCCACATATACTGTCATGGGAAAACATGTTTTTTTCAAAATGCATCAGTTAAAAGTGCTGCTGCAGCAGCAGACTTCTGCACTGCAATCTGTTTTTCAAAAGAGCAAACAGAATTTTTTATATTTAATTTTGAAATCTGACATAGGACTAGACATATTGTCAGTTTCCCAGGTGCCCCAGTCATGTGACGTGTCATTCTTTACTGCTGCACTGCAAGTTGAGGTGATATCACTCCCAATTTCGGACAATGAAGAATCACAAATTCCATCCCGACTCACAATATACAATACACATAGAATAGAAATGTCAATATAAGGCTTAGTAATTAATACAGATAATTACTACATGGCATCACAGAAACTAGTGCAACTAGCATCAGAATTTAATAATCAGCCTTGCAGCATCAGCTCATAGCATGTGAGTGTCACAGACACTTTCCAAGATGGTGACCCCCTGTGACAAGTTTGAAGTCCTGGATCATTGCTGCTATTGACAAGCTGAAACTTTAGGCTGGTGCAATAAGTTCCGTATTTTTAACCATATTCAGTTTTAGGGTTTACTTCTCCTTTAAGACTGTAAAGCAGGCTAAAGTTTGCAAGTCAGAATGGAACATGAATAGGAGAGGAATTGAAAAGAAAGGTAAACAATAAAAAATAAGAATAAAATTGAACCCTTGCAGCTGACCTGTTGCCTGAGACAGTGACTCCCATCTATATAGCATTTTCAGGCTAGAAACAGGCAGAAGAGCAATGCCAATAATTAAAAAAAATAAATAAAAACAAATATTTCCAGAAACAAACATGTTTACACCACTACATTTGAAATCGAATGTTCTTTCTTTTTTTTTTAGAAGTTTCCAATATTACGGTTTAGATATGTGTTCCCCAGGTGGAACTAAAGATTTATTCTTCTAAAACGAAACTCATGCAAAGGCATTCTGCTGCAGGCATCAGGTGCAAATGCTGAGCAGTTGCAAGGAAGCCATTGGATCCTGCAGTCATGCACAGGGACAATGTACTCAATAGCTGCACAGTTTGTAGGTTTTAGTGTTTTAGTGCTTGGTTCATATGAGAACTGGTGGTTTAAAATAATTTAGAAGTAGTAATAATTCACTCCTGTCTGAATTCTTCTTCACACTAAATGATAACATGAAAGGCAAGGAGAAAATCATTATATCTCTTGTGATGTGAGGCTGGTTGACATCCCTGCCTTAGGTAACCCACTTTCAGTGCAGGCAATTGATAAAGGCAAAGCTGCACACATATACACACACAAATTGCTTTAATTTTTCAGTGGGACCAGGCCCAGATTTGCAGATAGGGTTGCCATCTTTTTAAAAAAAATTTAATGGCCAGTGTTGGGGATCAGACACTAAAGGGGTGGGTTGTGATGCAAAAGGGGTAGAGCCTAGGTGGCGTGCCTCAAAAGGGGGCTAGGCCAAGTCGCGAGAGGGCTCGAAGAGAAAAAAAAAGGGCCAAGGGCTTTTCTTAAGGGTATTACAAATTACCAGCAGCTACATTGCCAGTAAATTTGTAATGGTGTCAACCCTATTTGCATATAGGCCACATAGGGCCATGTCTAGATCTGCGGGTAGCATTCTGCCTGCTAGCTGCATCTGAAATGGGCACTGGGAAGGAGAATTTTAAATCTCCCACCCGCCCAGTCCACTGTGCATGCAATGAGGGAATAGTACCAGCAGCAGCAGAAAGTAGGTGAGGGAGAGGGTGTACGGGGAGGTTGGTAGTGTGAAAACTGTGAGCGATGGGGGGCCTGAGTGGCCTAGGGGCATTCCAGTTTGGAGTAGGAGTGGCCTAGCTGCATGCCCCGATGAGCAGCAAATTCATGGGGCAATTTTTACCCTAACCTATACCTCCCAACTGTCTGGTTTTCTGCAGGACAGTCCCATTTTTGACAGCTCAGTCTGCAGTCCCGAGTCTCTTACTGAAATGTCTCTTTGATCTCCTGCCCCGAACAGCCAGAAAAAGATACAACGTTTTTGAAACAATAAAAATAAGAGGATTTTTTTTTGAGATCCCAGAACACTGAGCGGCTGCACTTTGATACATTTGTAACAATTTAAGATAAGCATGTAAACAATTGTTTAATTTAAGATACCAAGTCTCTTGGGAAAACTGGGACTCATGGCTTAAAGGGTAATTTCAACTTCATTAGGTAAACTGTTCTAACAAAAAACATTGTCCAAACTTTCACAACTTGGTATGGTAATTAGGGAATGTGGTCATAAAATGGGCATGGTCAAAAAATATTGTTGTGCTACACAGGGCCGGAACTAGGGATAGGCAGAGTAGGCGGCCGCCTAGGGCGAAGTCATGGGGGCGGGGCGCACTTTTATTTCTTTAAATTTTAACTTCAGTTCCCACCTCCCTCTTACTTGCCCTTTGCCTGGCACAGATCTGGGGCAATATTTTTGCTGCTGGCTGGTGGCACAGGTACAGACTTAAGGGGCCAGCTGGTGGCACAAGTACAGACAGGGGCAATGGTTGGTGACACAGGTACAGATTTGGGAGGCAATGGCTGGTGGCAGAGGTGCAGACTTGGGGGGCCATGTTGGTGGCACTGGTACAAATTTAGGGCAATATTTTGGCTTGCTGGCACAGGTAAAGATTTGGGACACTATTTTGGCTTGCTGGCACAGGTACAGATTGGGAGCAATATTTTGGGTGCTGCTGATACAGGTACATATTAGGGGCTTTTTGTTGGGTGCTGCTGGCTGGCACACATACAATTTGATTCATTAATGTGTTTTAAGGTTTCTTTATTTAAGAAAAAGTGAAAAGGTGGGAAATGGAAATACAGAACGTGGGTGGGGGGGTGCTGATTGAACCCCTTGCCTAGGGTGCCAAACTACCTTGGCCCGGCCCTGGTGCTACATGTGGCAAATGTAACCTCTTTATATTTTTCAAAACTTTGGAGGCATGCCCTAACCTAAGCCCTATCCTACTACCCCTTGACCTCCAGGATCACTCCTAGGTTAGCTATACTTTGTATATAAAGACTGATTTATTTGAGACCATTATGAAAATTCATGTAAGATGAAGCTGTTCTTCAGTATTAAGGAGCTCATAAACAGGCCCTTAGGGTCTTCCAGACCAAAGTTGCAGTTTACAGGCCTGTATGTAGGGCCTCTGCCAGGTATCTAGCCCTAATATGATCTTTAATTAGATCCACCTGATTTGGCCTGCCTGTGAGTGGTTAAATCTGGCAGAGATCTTCTCAAATGGTAACCTTGCAAAGTATATGGCCAACTTTATTGTTTACTCTTATTATACTACTGTAAAATACCCATGCAATACAAAAATCCACTTCACATGGAATAACAAGTCAAATAGTTTTTCCAGTGCACCCATGCAAAAAATATTTTAGATATTTAAACAAAAAAAACAAACAGTGGAAAAGGAGTGCCAGGTGACCCTTACAAGAATTTCAGTCTAAAGGTTGTACCCAATAGCTTATGTTTTAGTACAGTCACCTTTTCCAAAACAAAATGCTGTTTGATGCATTTGACGTTCATTTAGAATATATTTAAAAACATAAATGCATGTTAAACTCACAATTAGGGGGGTTGAATTCTTTTTACCTCAAATTAACTCGAATGACCTCGAAATTCGAACAATATTAATAACCAACCCGAAAACTCGAATTCAAATCAAATTTGACTAAGCTCGAATTTAGTTTTTTCTCTGAAAAAACTTGGATGTCAGGAACATACTCAAAGGAGTTACTGGGCATCTACCATTGACTTCATTGAATTCGGTTGTTCATATGATAAATCTCAAATTTGAGATTTGGGTTTGGATTATTCCCAACTTGAATTTGTGAATTTTGACCTGGTTAGGTTGAGGAGCCAAAAAGCTCTTCATAAGCAATTACATGCAAAGTGAAGCCTTCTGAAATCAGAAAGTATTTATTTGTCTCATGCCATACACATAGCATTGCCTAGATACCAAAAATGAGAGTTTTTATTCTCTAATAAGGCATCATGAGTAGAGACATATAAATCACTCCTTTATGTCCCTTTGGCCAACTATGCATGCAGAAACATCAATTTATAGCACAGATGCAGCCTAATGGTTCAGAGCCATACATCCAAACTTGCAGACAGTCTGTTTCAATTTAGTTAGATCTCATCAGTGCAAGATATTGGAACATGGCTTCTGAGGGTAGGACTTGGACAGTAGCGAAATGAAAAACCAAACCTGGTTAGGGTGAGAATGACTGAAAGGAGCCAAAAAAACTCTCACAAGCAATTACATGCAAAGTGAAGTCATTTTCCAATATCTTGCACTGATGAGATCTAACGAGATCTGTAACTTTGGATATATGGCTCTGAACCATTAGGCTGTATGTGTGCTATAAACCAGTGATTCTGGATGTACTGTATAGTTGGCCAGGGACATAAAGGAGTGATTTGCTTGTCTCTGCCCATGATGCCTTATGGGAAAATTAAAACTCTAATTTTTGGTATCCAGGCAATGCTGTGTATAGGGTTGCCACCTGGCCGGAATTTTTGATGTTTGATCCCAATGTTAGTAATAGGAAAAAAAGATAAATATAAAGGAAGGCCGGTATTTTTTTCAGGAAAAGGTGGCAACCCTAGCTGTGTATGAAATGAGACAAGTAAATACCTTCTGATTTCAGGAGGCTTCACTCTGCATCAGTTTGCTACTCAAAAATGCGAATTTAAAATTCGAACCTTAATAAATCTGCCCCGAAGTGATGGGTGTACCTATTTCATTTCACTTCACCAAAAATTTGTGAAATGTACTGAAGTCAGTGGGCATTTTTTTCAAGACAGGGGCCCTAAAGCTGTAGAAAACTGGAAAGCAAATTTCGGCAGTGACAGTGTTAACCTACCAAGGGCTGCATTGCAACCTGACAGTTTTGCAATAATTCAGCTTCCACTAAATGCCCGATAGGCAGAAACGTTTCCTTTCAATTGTGCCCTCAAACCATGTGTTGTTATTGCAGGCATGTGGTGTGCCCTAGAGATTGAAAGGACTCTCAGGCACACACTCAGCACTCACAGTGCAATTCTCAGGAATGGGGGGTGGTTCTCTAGCTTGTCTGTTTAAAGGTGTGTTATTTGTTCAGGGCTGTCCAAACATTTGCGTAGTGCTGGCAGCCCTGGAATGTGCCTGGGAGAGTCCAGGCAGCATGTCCCAAGCGTGGGAAATTTTTCCCTACTCAACCTCTGCCTACTTACTCCCCTCAGGCAGAGATTCGATAAGAACCAGTGCCAGAGATCTATTGCATTGATAATGACAGCTTCAGTCAGCATTCAGACAGCAGCTAGGCTGGGAGGAGTGTGTGGGCAAGGCCAAGAAACACAGGAGTGGGAGAGAAAAAGAGGGGGAGGAAGGAAGAGAAAGATAAGAGACAGAGCAGAGGTGTGAGAACATATCTGTGGGGGAGAGAGATCCCTAAATTATCTCAATAATCTGGCGCTTTCTAGCTCAAAATCATTCTAAAACATTCTGCATTAATATTTTCAGAGTGAAGCCATGATATGGATTTTATGCAGCTTCCTTGTTGGCCGGCACATTCTCATTCCTGACAATAGCTAAAAATAAAAATTGGGAAAAAATGGTGAGATATGCCCCATATCCATCTCACGGGGTTGTTCATTTTCAGAGGCAAAAACGATGTGGGCTGGAGAACCCCAAGACTTCCAGGTGACACTTTTTCCCTGGAAACTGGAAACTGGAAAATGTTAAAATGTACAGTAAATGTAATAAATGCCTAGGGTTGTCACCTTTCTGGAAAGAAATAAGCAGCCTTACATATCATTGTCTTACTTCCCTATTAAAAACGTTGACATAAAGTATGATTTCTCCAGCCTTCTGCATAGTGCATAGTAGATGTCAGTCTTCTTAGCTGAATGTAATGATATTTCTTAAGGTGGCCATAGACGCACAGATAATATCGTACGAGACGAATTTTCGTACGATATTCGGTGCGTGTATGGTGGGAAATGAGCCGACCAATATCGTCAGAGGATTAAGATATCGGTCGCCTGGTTGATCGGGCTGGACGGAAAATTTTGATCGGATGCCTTTGAAAGCTCCCTGAACATCGGCCATCGTTAGTGCTGAATCGTCAGATACAAGTAGAATTCTATTGTTTCTACCTGTATATCTGACGATTCAGCTCTACACGTGTGTGTTGAAACGAACGATCTTTCTTGGAAAGATCTTTTCCGAGAAAGATCGTAATTGTTACGTCTATGGCCAGCTTTAGACATTTAACAGACAGATTAATCAATAGATAAATAACTAGGCATGGCTTAAGAGTAACAATGGCATAATAAGAGGAATCCCTGCCCCAGTGCCCAGTTTAGGTAGGGTTGCCACATTTTCTTGAAAAAAATACCAGCCTTCCAATATATTTATCTTTTTTGCCAATAAATAACATTTGGATCAACTATCAAAAATACCAGCCAGGCCGGTAAAATACAGGCCAGCCCAGGTGGCAACCCTAAGTGTAGGCCTTGACCCATCTCCTATAAATGTACAGCTCTGCAGTAACATTTATTTTGCTCAACCTGCTTAGTTGCTAATATATAATAATAATAATAATAACCTAACCACTTCATTTCTTGTTGTGAAAGGTATGTGTCATTCTCTGTGCCCATGGACGTCAATCGCCATTGTAGGGCTGCAGTCTCTGCACTTTCAATAGACAGAGCAACAGGCCGACTAGCGGAGTTAAAAGAAATTCTTCCCCACTCACATAAAGAAGCCTCTGTGCAGGCATGTCTGCTGAAAATAGTCAGTGCTAGAAATAATCTATGGGTCTATCTCTGGGTTTATAAGAAATATTCCAATGTTGATTCCCCATGTACTGAGAACTATATTGTCTAACCACAAGGGTTAAATTGTTGTCCTATTTGGAAGAATGCTGTCTTGTGTACTGACATCCACTTAAAGATACAGCAACCTGCCACAATAGGAAACCTGATTCAAGAACAATATTAATCAGTTTTTGGTGACAGAATCAAGTGCCACATGATGAATACCTGAATAGGTTGTCACATTCCAGTTTGTCTACTGGCTTGCAACATGCCTGACAGGTTTGGCCACTGGGATACATGGGAAGGGGGGTTAGTGAGGCTTAAATCTCAATAGAAGCAAATGATTTGTGGTTGTGGTATATATTTATTGTAACGTTAATTAAACATTTTCTCCCTTTTAGCTCAACTCACTTTTGGAATTACTGACAGAAACCTTTTATCCAGAAAGACTCAATTTTATCCAAATAATCCACATTTTAAAAAAATTAAGCTTTGAAGCTTAAGCTATGAAGTTCCAAATTACGGAAAGATCTATTATGCACAAACCCCCTAGTCCCAATCATTCTTGAAAGCAGTTCCCATATCTGTAGTAATTTTAATAAAGAACTAGTGCACTACAGAGGACATTTAGGGCATCCTTATTGCAGATCATTTTCTCATCCATAAATTCTAATCAAGGTTAACTGTGTCCTATGCAGTCAGCCTAATCTTCAGCTCAGCTACAGTATCTTGCCAATAGTGGTTCTGAAAACTGCAGTCTCTATGTCATGAATTATGAAAGCCACAATATTATGAAGTCTGAAAGAAAAACCTTGTTTTCACATCAGAAATGAGTTTATTTACAATGAAAACCTGGGCTCACGAAGTCTTTGAAATGCAGCTATAGCAACAAATCTCCAACTAGAACTTCTATCAATTCTGTAAGTCATAAGAGCAATTGGTTGTGATGCAACCTGCTTAGTCATCTAATAACCTGAGGTTCAGCCATACACAGACTGAAAGGCCCAAAACAGTAGTGCTCATCTTCTCAACATGGATAACTTGGTGGGTTGTGTAGCCCTCTAATACGCATTCAGTCTTTTAGAGTAGTGAAAATCATTTTAAGACCACCATAACACTCTTTTTACTGTCTTTAACTTTGAAGTTCTAGGCCAGTGGCAAGAAAATTGCATCTATAGCATTAGGTTGTGTTGCACCTATACCTATTCATTGCATGATGTGCCAGCGAAACCACATAACAGTGTGTGCAACGGCAACTCCTGACCCAAGTGCTCCACTATGGAGTGGCTTGGAGTGGCTTTTGAGCCCATATGCCAGAGGCTCCCAAAATGTGGGGTGAATACCTATTTTCTGTCCTAGATATTCCTGCAGACCCAACCTTAAAGCTAATTAGGGTGATTTTTTTTTACTTGAGAACAGCAGGTTATATGGACTTTCTTTTTCATGGACCCTCCTGCCTTCTAATTTTCACCTCCCTCCACCACATGCAAGCTGATAGAAGCACGTGAAGCAGTGAGGGATATTGATGAATGAAGACTCACACTCTCGGACCAAGAGTTAATTTTCAGGGGGGGGGGCGGATAATAAGTCTGTAAAATGCCAGGTCATATCTGGATATACTGAACATGAAGTTTCTCTTAATTGGTCAATGGTCTGTTAGAAGTGTATACAGTTAAATGAGATACGAGAGTATCAGAGTGGACATGTCTATATGGAAATTCTTGTTGTAAAGCGGGAAAAAACTCCCATTCCAGTAATATCTGTTATTTAATTGTCTGTCCAGAGAAGCCCAGTTAAAAAAGGGGCAGATTTAAGCTGGCCATAGACGTAAAGATTTTTGAAAGATCCAATTGTTATCGTGAGACCACGATTGTCTCAAAACAATCGTTTAAATGCCTGATGTATCCATCAACTAAAAAGACCATTTCAGGTGATATTGCCGGCAAAACTGAAGGATCGCTGCCTGCTTGGCCCTGCAAACATAGGTAGATTGCATGGGGACCGATAAAGATTTTCTAACCTGGCCGATCAATCATCAGACCAATGTCGGACGAAAAATCGTAAGACGATAATTTGACAGATTGGTCGGACTTCCCTAAGATCGGTCGTTCGGCAGGGAAATATCGTTGCGTCTATGGGGAGCTTTATTATTTCAACTGGGAATCCCTAAGGGATTTTCAATAGTTCCAATTCGATTAAATTATTAAACATGTTACCGACTATTTGTCAGAATTTGTCTCCTATGTTGTGTTAGAGTATAGCAATTCAAACCCGGCATTACATTCATTTTGAAGGCAATGCTCATCTATGAAAAGTTGCTCAGTTATAAGCAGCCTGCTAATAAGAAAATCAACTGCTCTTTTTCAGAATCAGTGGCTATGTAGATGGTTTCTGAGCATATCATATCAATCTATTACACGCAAAGCCAGTTCTTATAAATTCCAGTACTGGCTTTTTATTTCACTGATGGCCTGGAAGCTTTGGGTGTGTATTTGCCTTGCTCTTCAAGGCTTTATATTCATATGTTATTTGCCAGGAAATGTGAAGTTTTGCCTTGATATTTCAGAATATAAAATATGAGGAGCTAGAACCATACAGTCCACAGGTCCTTTCCATTAATTAGACTCTCTATAGCAGTGTTCTCCAACCAGGGTGGGAACTAGGGGTAAGAAGAAGAGGCACCTGCCTAGGGCACAAAACATGCGTGGGACTGGGCAGGTACCTATTCAAAAGTTTTCTGCCTACTCTAGTCCAAGTGGCTCGCTCCTGCCCTCCTCCTTCCCTCCCCTCTAGAACGCCCCCGTCCCTCCGTCACTCCCTCCTCTTCCCATCCCCTTCACTACTCTGCCTTCTTATGGAGCGTGCACACTCGCTCATGTGTGCAGATACGAGCATGCGCGCCCACTGGGTGGTGGGTATCGACCGGGTGCCTAGGTCGCCCTGTAAGTATGGCCCGGCCCTGTCTCCAACCAGTGCCTTGCAAGCAACATGTTGCTTGGATGTTACTCCAACTGGTTTAAAGGAGAATTCAGCCCTTAATTTAAAAAAAAATAATAATAATCCGACCCCAATACCCTACATAGACCCCCTCCCTCCTCCCCAAGCCAAGGGCTTTACTGTTATGATAGAACAACTCTTGGAAAAGCTACAGCAGTAAGCATTTTTTCCACTTTTTTCAATGAATTCTAGTCTTCAATGGTAAGAATTTACAGGATGAGGTGTGACTATCTGCAGATACCATTTTTGACTTGTTTCTCAGAAAATGTTCTTTGTCCTTGTGTGAGTGCAATTGTGCACGCACACAGGGTATAGGCATGTGTGCGTGTTATTGTATATAACATAGGCCAGATGTGCTGAGCTTTACAGAGGTTGCCATGTAAAGAAAGAATTGAAGCCTAAGCATCAGCAGCTTGAACAAGATTAGAAAGCTGCTTATTTATTTGCTTTGCAACACTCCCTGCTGAACAGCAAAGGAAAACATCTGTCTTTTATGGCGGTATGATCCTTTGCAAAATGTGTAATATATAAACCTCTCATACTTCAAAGGTAGCAGCCTTTCAGTGTTTTCTGTCAACATAGGGACTAAAGAAAGAATGCTATGGACCCAGTAGACTGTTGTTCCTCCTTGTACATATACAGCCCCACATGCATTATACTTGGTGGGGTCCAACTAGAAGGAAAATACTTACCCCTGCTGTCTGCTACAGTGCATAGAAGTGTTTACTACAGAGAGCTGGCTGCTGGCAACTGCCAATCAGAAATAGGGAAATAGAAAATGAGGTTTCTTTGTGTGATATTTGCTGATTTGCATTGCCAGTCCTCTCGTATGGTCTGCATAGGCCAGTGTGCAACCACTAGGGTGACACTGTGAAAAATGTAGTTTACATGGTCAGTTAAATTTAACGTGATAGATGCAACCTTTTTCTACAACATTTCCATGATCTATCCTGAAACCCCTGTCCTTAGGTACATTATACAGCAGCATGACTCATACAGTGGAATAATATCTTCATAGGCTGATTGATAATATACAGATGCCTCATTACCATTTGTTGTGCTGTCACTTGTTAAAACCCAGCTAGATGATAACTAAGGATGTGCGCATGTTAATTCAATACTAGACAGGATGCATGAGGAATATCATATCTGCTCAGATTCATTCCAAGCAGAATGTCATGCACTCTGTGATGTACACATTTAACAAATATTCATAGACTAAGAGCCTTAATAATCAAAATACAAATTTGTGTAATTCTAGTAGTTTTTGAATAAACTCACAATTAAAAAAAAAAGCATGAATGTTACCAAATGTATTAAAAAATCTGAATATAAAAAAATCTAATAAATAATATTAAATGAATCAATGGAAAAAAAACACAAATACCTAAAAAAAATTTGCCCTGGACAACTCCTGTTGGCTTCTACACGACCTCACAAACTTTTAGATGCCATTGTTTTCCATTCAAATCTCTTCACTTTAGTCTTTTTTTCTTGTAAAATATACAACATTGGAACAGAATCCTTATTTTAGTAGTACAGGTATAAGATCCGTTATCTGGAAATCCATTATCCAGATAGCTCCGAATTACGTAAAGGCCGTCTCTCATAGACTCCATTATAATCAAAAAATCCAAATGTTTTAAAATGATTTCCTTTTTCTCTGTAACAATTAAACAGTATATTGTCTTTGATCCCAATTAAGATATAACTATCCTTATTGGAAGCAAAACCAGCCTAGTGGGTTTATTTAATGTTTACATGATTGTCTAATAGATTTAAAGGAAAATTCAACCCTGTAAAAAAAAAACCCCAATCCCCCAACCGCATGTAGATCCCCCTCCCTCTTCCCCCAGCCTAACTGCCCCCCCCCCAATACTTTCTACTTACCCTATGGTGCAGATTAAGGCAGCAGAGCACCACGCAGCCATCTTTAACTGCTTCAGTAAGCTGACTGGGATATCGTCAATTTCCGTCCATTTCCTTGCATGTGTAGTTTTTGCAAATCGGCAAATTGCTCCAACTGCGCATGTGCAGTTTACTGAAGACGCAGAATATAGCTGCGTGGAACTCAGCTGTGTGAATGGTAAGTATAAAGTATGGGGCATTTCTCTGGAGCAGTTAGGCTGGGGAGAGGAGGAGGGAGGTCTACTTGGGGTGGGGGTACAGGGTTTTTTAGTTGAATTCTCCTTTTAAGGTATGCAGATCCAAATTACGGAAAGATAAAGAAAGAAACCCCCTGAGCATTCTGGATAACCGGTCCCATACCTGTGCAATAATTTAAATTTTCTAAACTGAGAGATGCCACTATGATTGCACCTCCTGGTCAAGGCATCTCAGGGCAGCACAATACAAAAGGCACATGCAACAGCAGCACTCATTTCTGGTGGGGATAAGGAACTGACACATAATATCTTTCCCGATGCAAGGGTTAACAAATATATAGCACAATCTAAAGCTGCAATGCTAATGTAAAATGCATGTTATGTTTTTCAGAGGAGACGGGTACTTTTGACAGGGGGTTCCAAATCTTTTTTTAACCAGGAACCACAGTCAAATGTAAAAGGAGTTGTAGAGCAACTCAAGCACGTGGACTTTGTGGACTGGCAGTCTATAGGAGAATCCGCATGGCAGTACATCAGGTTTTGGTGCAATGAAAATTTGCCACTAAGGCTGTAATTTTTTTCAGGCCACTGGGAACAACATCCAAGAAGTTGGTGAGCAACATGTTGGTTGGGGATCACTGCTTTATACAATCACCAGACACTAATACGGCACACCATATAGGAGCAAATACACTCATAAGAGATTCCCAAATGATGATGTTCTCCAGCATGCCAAATGGGTTACATATTTCTGCTGCTGAATAAACAATAGATAACTAATCACACATTGCATTGGCATACAGACTGCTATGAAATGACCCCAGAGAAATCCCTGACTGGAGGAGATCTATTGAAACTCAGAGCCGCCATTAGAAATCAGGGGGCCTACTCTACATCAAAGTTAAAAGACCACACAGATATCAGCGCTAAAAAAGTAACCCCCCCCCACAGATATTGATGGTCACGGCTCCCTTATAAGTTAAAAA
>CM044444.1:69263973-69289455 GCA_024363595.1 Xenopus borealis
TACCCCCTGATGGTGGTTACCAAAGTGACAGCTACTAAACTGCATGTGTGCAGGGGCGCTCCACCAATGAGGAGAGCTGAGGCACTCGCATCAGGTAGCAGCGCCCCCCTGGTTGCCAAGGGAGGCAAAATTGCAGCTCCTGGAGCCAAATTTCAGATCTTCAACCCAGAAATTTGCCCAGGATTGCCCCTGCGTGTGTGAGTCTCCAAGTTGCTCTGCAGAAAGTTATAAAAGATAGATAAGAGGGGCAGCACTACACGTAGAAGTATAGCCAGCTTGATTGAAAAGTCACATAGGGTGTTTTAGCTTGTAGAATTATCCCACACATATTTTGGCAAGTACAGCATGCAAAATGCAGCATTTAAGAAACTTACATACATATTGGATCTGCTACTTCCACCATACACAAAATGAAGGTTACTACTGTACCTATGCAATAAAAAAATTATTTCAATACAACGTTTCATTTCATGTAACTGATATAATGGTAAGGGCTCAGACAGATGGCAGCATACTTCTGTAGGAGGTGTAATTGTGTTAGCTGTCACAGAATTATCTGGGAACTTTTGGGAAATAACTGTACAGCCTGGGATCCAGTTTCCTCTGTGGGAGGTCAGCAAGAGCCAGTAACAGTAACAGAAGCAATTTCAGCACAGTTTCAGTCAGAACAATGGCACTTTTATGAAGTCTTGAATGGTAGTAGGCTTGCCACAAACATTAAGGTCTCCGCCTAGTGATACTGGGGAGGGCAGTGAAGTTATAAATGTGAGAAAGTAACCTGCCTCTGTGCTGCACCTGTGTGCTTAACCTGAGGCTTCTGGGCACCTGTTATGTGCTGTGTTGGAATTTCTGCTCTGCTTTGTGACTGGATTTGCCAATCTCCACCTGTGAGAAAAGCAAGCAAATACTGTGGGAACTCTCCACCCACTAGACTTGCTGCTGCTGCTGCGCTGCATTATATTTAACCTGGGGCTGGGCCCAGTCTCACATGTCACAGAATTAACCCCTATCCGTCTAGAAAGACCAGCTGAGCAGGGAATTGCACAGCTTGTTACAAAGGATGACTTAAAGGAAAAGTGTCAGCATGTCGGTTGACACAATTCTCTTTCTGCTAAACTATCTGCCCTTAAGGGTTTACGCAAATGTTTTACCGCTTCTAAGCAACAGGGAGACACATTGCAAGACTTGTAAATGTAACTACCTTCAGGCTCTGTCAGTGGATGCTTTTTTCATTCTGTATTTTTTTCTTTCTAGATGTGTGCCAAGAATTTTTCCGTTTTGCATTTAGGGTTCTTTGTGGCAGTAGGGTTCATAGTCTGGGCCCTTCTGAGGGATCTAACCTATGACCCTCTAGTCGTTGCTGAAATATAACTGACAATTTTTTGCGATTTCTGGGAGTTGCAGTGCAATAATAACTAGAGGCTGGACATTACACATGCTTTAAAGGGATACTGTCATGGGAAAACATGTTTTTTTCTGAACGCATCACTTAGTTAGTGCTGCTCCAGCAGAATTCTGCACAGAAATCCATTTTTCAAAAAAGCAAACAGACTTTTTTAGTTTTGAAATCTGATATGGGGCTAGACATTTTGTCAATTTCCCAGCTGCCCCTGGTCATGTGATTTGTGCCAGCACTTTAGGAGGGAATAGCTTTCTAGTAGTCTGTTGCTATTGAGTGCTGTTGGGGGGAAAGGGAGGGGAAAGGGAGGGGGCGACATCACTCCAATTTGCAGTACAGCAGTAAAGAGTGATTGAAGTTTATCAGAGCACAAGTCACATGACTTGGGGCAGCTGGGAAATTGACAAAATGCCTAGCCCCATGTCAGATTTCAAACTTAAATATAAAAAAATCTGTTCTTTTGAGAAATGGATTTCAATGCAGAATTCTGCTGGAGCAGCACTATTAACTGATGCATTTTGGAGAAAAAAAATTCATATGACAGTATCCCTTTAAGGAATTGTTCAAAGTAAAAGGAAAAACTGGGTTAATAAATAGGCTGTGCAAAAAAATGCTTTCAGTATAGTTAGTTCAGGGCCGGAACTAAGTGTACACAAACGAGCCTACCTAGGGGGCACCTATGGGGAGGGGGGTGCTGAGCAGGTACCTGTTAAAGGGTCTGCCTACCGATAATCCATGTTCACTTACCTATGCTACTCTCCCCTCCCTCCCCTTGGCTGCACTCTCCCCTCCCTCACCTACCCTTGTATGGGCCATGTATGTGTGTGCATATGGGGGGGGAGATTGTTGTGGACAGCCAAGTTGCCTTGAGTGCCCATTCTACTTGGCCTAGCCTTGAGTTAGTTAGCCAAAAATGTAAAATACTGCTTCCTGTTTTTCAGCTCTGTGATCATGGGGGAACAGTGGGGGTTAGTGAGGGCAAGCAGGTTAAGGGCTTGTACTGATGAGCGTTTCTTAGTACACTTCCCTGTAGTCAGTTCAAAGCATTCAGCTTCAGGGAAGCTCTGGAAGAAACACAATCAATTCTTCTTAAGGGGCTATACTGTCAACATGCAATATTCTGCATTCCACCTGCTTTTGGTGCTTACATGCACCCGTGTCAGTACAGCATCATTTAAATAAAAAAAAATTCCTGAGCTGAATGCTTTAAAACTGCCTGTAGGGGAACCCACTATGAAACACTCATCAGTACGAGCCCTATATATAACAGAAAGAAATGAGGCCAGAAGTAGTGGGCCACCATATGAGACAAAATAGGCTGAAGTTTTTTCAGCAAAACATCTCCAAATGGTGAGGAGACTGACCACTTCAGCACATATTGCAGATTCCAGATGACTTGCCAGATGACGGAAATGGCATCAGTTCATTCATTTTGGTTTCAGCTCCCAAAGGTTAGAAATTCAATTCACAGAATAGGATGCAGGGAATGTTATTCTCATTGCTACCAGAGGGTCTGATATATGTTTGCAAAGACCTCTCTGGCAGCAAATCCATTTTTCTTGGCTGGAGTACAAAACCGTTTCAAACAAAATGATCCTGATACTCTCTAAGCCAAAAATCTGTGCTCTGTGGCTGCTGTATTGGCCAGAGAGAACCATGGCCTTTAGTTCAGGTAAACCAAGTGTGAATTGCCTTCAGAGGAAAATACATAACTTGTCTTGAAGTTCTTTTTTATGGATATGAAAACTCTGGTAAGATATTCTGGCTCCAAGGCCAGCACATGTTTTTTAATATTTTTTTTTCTGAATAGACATGCTTACTACATTATCGTCTAAAGAACAGCTGCATAATGCTGTCAAACTCATTTGTATTGATGGCTGGATTTATTTGAAATAGATGGGCCACACATATGTAGGAATAGTTACACAAGCAATGTACAGTATTTCCATATGCTGTGTATTACATAGCAGCACATCAAAGTCAGGAATTGATGCTTTATTTAATACACTGAATGGTGCAGAAGAATTAAGAGGTAAGGGCAAGAAGGCAAGAGGGGGTGGGGACAGGATGGCGAATAAAGGGGTAGAGGGGAAATATTGGGGATAGGTAAATTAAAGGTGAATGTGAGGTCTGAGAGAGAGAGAGAGAATGTAAGCAAAACTTCAAATCTGGGTATCGGGGAGGCCAGGATTTTCAAACTACTGTTTTGGCGTCATAGACTGTTGAATATGGACTTTCTGTCTTTAGCAGTATCACTCACTTATCTGATGGAATGGGTATCAGATTTTACTTGAAAAAAATTGGGGTTGGTTAGGACAAAATTAAAAGTTGATTCAAACCCATCTTTATAAAATATATGAAGCATCTGGTCAAGTCCCCTTAGACTGAAACAACATCACCGACATACGAAAACATGTCTTAATCAGTAATATTAAAAACAATGAGTTCTCTTCAAAACGGTAACCTAAATGGCCTTGATATCCAAACTCACAAATGTACAAAACTGGGAAAATTAGTAGAACAGAAAATGTACTATGGGTGAATCTTGTCTAGAGGACAGGGCTGGAATAAGACCTCGCCAGGCTCCCCTGAATTGACATATGCAAAACATGGTAAGGAAGGGTTAAAAGAACAAAATAATCATGATTTCCTTATACAGCACAATTTCATATTTGTATACAAGTACTTGCATTGCCGAATCCTGCTAAAAAGCCTGAATCCTGGCCAAATGCAGAATCAAATCCTGCATTTGTTGCATCACAAGTTCTAATAGAACTGCCCAATATTTCTCATTTATTCATGTAACTCCTATAGCTGAAAGTAGACTGCCAAAATATAGCTAAAATCCCTCTTTTCCAATCTTTCTTTATAATTTCTTCTTTGTCTTCAACAAGGGTTACTGTTTTGGTGTTTAGGGCTCAAATGGGACATTATTGAATTGGAGATGGAGAGGGTCCAGAGAAGGGCAACTGAGTTGGTAAAAAGTATGGAAAATCTCAGTGAAGAGGAGACTGGTCAGGTTAGGGTTGCTTATACTGGAGAAGAGGCATATGATAACTATGTATATATATATATATATATATATATATATAATGGGATCAAATAATAATCTCTCTATTGCTTTATTTATCAAGTATTAGGAAGGGGCAGGTCTGTATTTGTGGTGATGTCACAAAGGCCTGGGCCTAGGGCGGCAGAATGTTAGGGGTAGCATGCCGCCCCCGCCGCTTTGTGAGGAGCACGCTCCCCAGTGCTACGGTTCCAGCACACGTGGGCGCCAGGACCATGCGGCCTCAGACACCCGCCCACAAAATCCGGAGCTGGAAAGGTGTTTATTACAGTGAGAGTAAGAGGGAATTCTCTCCCTGAATAAATCATGCAGGCTGATACATAAGATAGCTCTAAACTGGGGTTGAATGGTTTGTCAGTAAGTGAGGGAAGACAGGTTTATGGAAGATAGCTCATAGCACAAGTTGATCCAGGGACTAGTCCAACTACTGCCATCTTGGAATTAAGAAGGAGGTAAATCAGAGAGACTTCAGATGGAGGTTGTTGCCTTCCTCTGGATCAACTAGCAATTAGGCAGATTATAAATACAGGTATGAGATCCTTAATTCAGAAAGCTGTTATCCAAAAAGCCCTGAATTAAGGAAAGGGAATCTCACATAATCTCCATTTAATCCAAATTGCCCAAATGTTTAAAAAATATTTAGTTTTTCTCTGTAATAATAAAACAGTACCTTGTACTTGATTCAAACTGAGATATAAATAAAACGTATTGTAAGCAAAATCAGCCAATTTGGTTAATTTAATGTTTACATGATTTTCTAATAATATGGTATGAAGAGCTAAATTACAGAAAGATCTGTTATCCAGAATACCCCAGGTTCAGAGCATCCTGGATAACAGGTCCCATACCTGTACTGCATACTGTGCCCATACTTTACTCAGGGCCAGAACTAGGGGTAGGCAGAAGAGGCACCTGCGGAGGGCGCAAAGCTGAGGGGGCACTGGGCAGGTGCCTGTTAAGAAGTTTTCTGCCTATGTCTAGTCCGGCCTAATCGCTCCCCTGCTCCTCTCCTTACTCCTCCCCTGCCCTTGTCACTCCCCCTCCACCCTCTCGTTGCTCCCTCCCCTGTCAATCTCCTCCTCCCTCCCCTTAATCTGCCGCTCTGGTGCATGCGCACTTGCGATGATGCACGCGCATGCGCGAGGATGCCATTATGTGAGCGCGCGGTTAGGGAGGGGGGTGGTTGTAGCTGACAGAGCGCCTAGGGCGCCATGTCAGCTTGTTCTGGCGCTGACTTTACTAATGTGGGCTCTACTTTTTGTGATGTTGTGCCATTAGGATCTACATTCATAAAAGCATTGTTAGAATTCTGTTCCATGGAAAATATGACTTAAATATTGATTTAACAAACCTCTATTTATTATGTAATCTTAATAAATAAACTGCAATAAATATCTGAATGAAAAGAATTAAAGAGGAGGGTAATTTAGTTGAGTTGTTTGTTGACAGTATTTTGAGATCTACTGATCACCAACTAAAGGTCTACTGGTAGATCCCGATCTACCTTTTGGGCATCCCAGCTGCAAGATTCAAAAGATTGAACTTAATAGACGTGTGTCTTTTTTCAACCTAACTTACTATGTATGTTGATGTTTTAGAGAACCAGTGTTGCCCAAGGCCCAGTGGTATTACCTGGTACCATCCTTGATAAAAATAATGCTCCTGGTTCTCCTCTGCGAATTTCAGCCTGTTTACTGCCTTGTTTACATATATTAGGAGTGTCAAACCAGCATCAAATGTTCTAGTCTACAGAAAACCTGACTCCTGCTGCATTTAGACTGCTGACAGACAGTAGTGGGCATGGTGAGCAGTTACAGGCCTGTTTACTGTCTCTTACAGGCTGAACTGAGATGACCTGAACATGTTACCTAGTAAATATATCTTGTCAGTCAGGCTTCTATGTACATGTTTAACTATCCCTTTTATGGCAATGACAGACAGTGTGCTTTAATTCCAGTGCTACAGCTAAGGGGTAGTGGGTACATACAAATTAGTGGAGGTCCACTCCTGAGTGCCTGTTCCTCAGCCTGCCGGTGACATTATCAGAGAATGCCTAGTAAGGGAGTACTCTGAAATAGGGATGCACCAAATCTAGGATTTGGCCAGGATTATGCCTTTTTCAGCAGGATTCAGGCGAATTCTTGTGTGTGGCCAATACGAATCGGAATCCTAATTTGCATATGTAAATTAGGTTTGGGAAGGGAAATCATGTGACTTTTCATCTCAAAACAAACAAGGAAGTAAAACATTATTTTGTTATTCCGCCGAATCTTTCACACAGGATTCAGGGATTCTGCCTAATCCCAAATAGCGGAAATTGAAAATCACATTGTTCTATTCCACCTGCACTACTCTGATTCTTGGAAAACAGTAGGAAATGGTGCTGTTTTAGGAAAGTTTTTAAAACGGGGCGACAGTCTCCCCAAACTGCCTTCTACCTGCCTGCTGCCCACTAAACTGAATATTGCCTTCGGCAATTCACACCCAGCCATTCATTTTCTGAAGTCGCCGAAGTTGCCTCACAAGGAAACTTCGTGCGACTTCTGAAAACTAGCGACCGCGTGTGAATTGCCGCAGGTGATTTTCAGTTTAGCGGGCGGCGGGCAGGGACAAGGCAGTTCAGAGGAGATTGTCATTCCGAAGAAGAGGCGATTTGTCACTGGGTGACTGATCTCCCCGAATCTGCTCGTGTAGACTGACCCAAATGAGTTTTGAAAATATGAGCTTAAAAAACTAGTATGGTCTCATACTATACATTTTCCCCATAAAGAACAGGTAATCCACTCTATAAAAAAAATAACTGAAAAGGAGTAATCTAAGGAAGCAGAGAGGAGGGTGATTATGAGGTAAGGCCCTGAGCTCTAGTTCAGACTGGAATGAATCACCAACCTGTATATTGGCTTGAAGCCCAGGAAGTGACCCACTCTGAGTGACTGCCCAGATGGGAGCTCCATTATGAGGAATCCTATGGTTGCCTAATTGGGCTGGCACTGAACAATATAGCACCTTGGGATGTAAGTGTCCTAGGCTCAGCCTATTGCATGGAGGTGGGATCCTTCACAACCTCCATCAAAAGAAGTGAAGCAACAGCCACCCAGTTAATTAGCAGGGATGCCCTTTCATGTGTGCTGGGACAGATTAAAAACAATTCTTTAGCTCAGAATGTTTAGCAGCTCCGATTGCTTTAATACATTGCCAGCATTCATCATATACACTGCGGCCAACTTTGGTGGACCGGTTCAATCATTCTATTTTAACTGACTGTGCCGGTTCTCTTTGAGCTTTAAACTGAGCTTTTTTTCTTGTTCAAATTTTTAAGTACCCACTTCTGTGCACTGAAGTTTGCACTGGCATGCAGCTGAATAAATAACACTGAGCTTTTCTCTGGAGACATATATTGATTTTCCACAATCCTTTCTCTGAACTTTCCCCAAACTACTCAAGGTGCTGAGACTACAGAAAGCTTTGTAAGTGGTACCTTCATCCACATTTACCAAAATAATATAGGGATTTGCTTAACTCTTTCATTTGCTCCCAGGTCAGTTATTGTCGTTCAGAGTTCTTTTTTGCTTGGAAAGAAGCTTTGCTACTTTTCAGCCAATAACAGAAAACTCCAAAATTCGCTTGACAGATACCCCAATGTCTGCTTTTAACAATGGCTAAATGATAACATTCTCAGTAGAAGGCCAAAAAGCAATATTGTAAGTACACTTTGCAGCCTAGAAAGAGCATTGTGTTCTCCCTTGTCTATCAGGTGATCAGAAAGGTTGATCAGGTTATCAAAAGGAAACTATATCACTGCCCTAAAATTACACCAATATGGGAAGAAGTAGAAAAAGTTTTACAAAAATTACCAGTTAACCTTACTAATATCCCCCCAGGTATGGCTTTGCTACACTTGGGAATCAGGGACTTGCCCAAGAGAATAAATTCGCCCATCACTAATTATTACTTATGATTATCGATATAAATTAGTAAACTATAGAACTTCACATTAGTATCCCTTAATTTATTAGACATATCTACAAATAAAATAATACGTAAAGTTTATTAGATACAAGGACTCAAATGCACTGCATATATCCTTAAAGGAAGCGAATATTTCATAAGAATGATTTATTTCATAAGAATGTTTTAATGTATAATTACAGCTATTAATCAATTCTTTATACATTAGTTCTGACCTGGGACGTTTTTCTGTTTTTATCTTGTGATGTAAACATTTTACTGTTATTAACAAGATATGTCATATTTATGACTGTATGTTCTAAAATTTCAATAAAAAATATTGAAACCAAAAGGAAACTATATCAGGTTTGTAAACTGGACATCTACTGACATCTAGAATGTTCTAGCCAAACTGAAACAGCAAAAGTGTGTTCCCACTGGTAGAATGATTGCTTGGTTTTCCAAACAATGCTATTTACACTAAACATCTTTTCACTGTTTTTTAAGAATGATACTGGTGTGATTGCCTTTTAAGCAAAGATACAAGGTACTAACTCTAAGTTATTATTTTTATCATTATGCAATGTTTTGTGTTTTATACAATAAAGGGAATCTCTTGTTACCTTATGCAAACTTTTAGAAGTCGCAAAAATGTAAATGTAGACAAGTGGTGTAACTAGATATCACTGGGCCTCACAGCAAATTATTTTTCAGGCCTAGAAAATGTCTAGTGGTTGATCTGAGTTACCAATATTTATTGAAATATTTTATTGAAATCATCCCGCTGATGATTTAAAACAGTTTAAATTATCAACGGGATAGCACTTGGTTTCCGAAGTTGCCCGAAGTTTCCTCGTGAGGCAGCTTCGGGCAACTATGGAAAACAAAGTAGCCCCAAGTAGCTTCAGGGGTCCCTGTACAGGGCTAGTACACATCAACAGCACAACTAGTTAACAGCAGCACAGGGCACACAGTAGGGCACAATTATAAATAAAGAGGATAAGCATTCACAGTCACCACGTTTTTCCACGGTGCTATCCATTAGGCTTCTCACGTCTCTCTGGGTCCCACTGTGGCTCTGCCTATCAGGTGGTCTCCCTAAGGGCAAGGCCAGACTGGTAGATTCGGGGGAGATCTGTCGCCTGGCGACTTATCGCCGCGACGAATCTCCCCCAATAGCTAGTTAGCGCTGCGCACTCGCTAGGCTTAAAGTCGCCTGCGCTTGTTCACACGCAGTGGTGCGATTTTAAAAGTCCCTCAAAATTGCCTCGCCAGGGCTCTCTGGCACTTGGGATCTTTTAAGAGGCTGCTACTTAGTATTGATAAGCAAATGTCATCTCCAGCTCATTTTCAAGTGAGAAAATCAGGCCCTGGGCTACCTTTAGCAATTCCCATTGTTGTCAACGGGAAGCAATCTGCAGAGATTTTTGATCTACTAGGTATAACCCACTGCTTTCACTGTGATGAAATTTCTCACTAAGATCCAGCACATTTGTTCACAGACACAGATCTCAGAGCCATCCCTTTATTTTTATTCTGCTACAATGGAATGTAACAGGATTTGTAGAATGATAACAATATAAGATCAAGTAACGCTGCCCCTGTAATGTTTCAGAAACAATGTTTCTATTATACTAAAGGCATATTGACAGACATACATTTAAATATTTCCTTAGCCTGAAACAATTTGCCACACGATTTGTGGTCCTATATGTAGTTTTTATATTTTTCTTATTCTAAAAAACTGCACATGCTTTATTTAAAAAATAAAACAACTTTAAAAATTAGATATTGCTTTCATGAAAGTTCACTGGTCTTGGCTAGATAGAAAGGTGGTGAATACTCTATACCCCATATTGCATAATTTTTTGTCCTCCTTCAGTGTTCCATCAGGTAACAGCTTTAGTTCCCCAGCTTGTACGCTTCTGAATGTTGATTTTGGCGCACTGCTTTGTGTTGAAATAACTCAGGCTTCACATACGCAAAAACACAACTTGATATTGGTAATGAATATGGAAAAAAATCATCTGGATAAATACCAGAGGGGAACTTATTCAAGCCAAGATCAACTCCAGTAACAGGGCTTGCAACTTACATGGGATTTCCCGCAATAACACAAAAGAAGAGAAAGGCCTCATTAGCTGAATATTTATTCCAAATCTAGGAGACCCTCACTTTATATGACTGTGCATCTTAGACCTGCACTATTTCCCCAAGGACCTAGAGAAGAAAGGTTGCCTGGTGCTAGAGTTCAGAATGTGTTGGAATGAGTGGACAGATTATTGGATGGCAGAAGACACAGTGGGCCTTGTATACATGATAAAAATTGGTGCCAACTACAAAGTTAGAGGAGAGTGGAAAGGGGCAGTCCTTAAAATGATTTTAAAAAAACTAGGAGAAATGCTAATCTTGTGGAATTCTAACTACCCACATACCAACTTGTGTTTGCTTGAATTGTGACAAAATCCATTGTGTATTTCAGACACCCAGTGTCATTAACTGCATGAAATGCTCATCAAGTCATAAAATAAGTCTATAACAAATATATATAAATAAAAAATGATCTATAAGATTAAAGTATGATAATCGGCTCTGTTACAATTAGTAGGTACAACATTTGGCACCAAATTGTTCCTGCATAAAAGATAGCCTCTACCTGACACCTGATCCTGTACAGGGCTCCTTTTCCATGTTAGACTATAGGTACATGGTGCTGCACTAGTCACATCACATGCAACTGAAAGGTGTGTGCATCATCGTACCACCAGTGTGCTACCTCTCAGCAACTTGCAGCAATTGCCATGCACTTTAGTATCTGACACCTGATTGGTGTGAGCACAATTACACTGGGAAGGCTGTTTTTTGTGAATAGAAACCCACAGTCCCAGATTGTTACTGAAAAATCCTGACTTTCTCTTTGATTTCCTGCACTGAACAGCCAGAAGAAGATTTAATCTTTAACTTAATTGGTTTTTGGCAGAGCTCAGAATATGCAGCAGGTGCACTTCGATCATTTTGTAAAAATTTAAGGTAAGCAAAAAAGCAATTGTAAAAATGTAAGAGAAGCAGGTCTCTTTGGAAAACTGTGACTTGCAGCTTAAAGGGCAATTCAACTTCATTGGCAAAACTGTAATAAAACATAAAAAACACAGAAATGTGTTCAAGCTTTCATAAACTGCCAAATTTTGTAATGGACATGGTAATTCGGGGGTGTAGCCACAAAAATTGGCATAGTCCAAAGATTCCACATGGCAAGGCTTTTTGTTGTGCTTTCTACTTGGAGGTATGAGAAAATACAATTGTGCCAATTATTTGCCCTTTGCAGTCCTTCGTGAGTCTTTGTATTATATAAGATATGTGGCTTTAGAGTTTCCAACAAGGACTAGGGACCCCTACAATATATCCTTATGGTAAAACAGAAGCATGTGATTAGTAAGAACAAGCAGTGGTACGTAATTCATATGTCCAAAAGTAAATAAAAGGGAGCAAAAGGGATGATAAGTGTAACAGTTACAAAACAATGATGGGAAGGAAGAGTTCATGTATCCTTGATTCTGCAATGGTCTGAGTTGGAATACAAGAGGGTGATGAAAGTAGAAGGTTAGGCATCTGGTTCAACCTTGCAGCCAAGATGGTGAGGAAACGTAACATCATCAATTATTTGTGTCATGGCTTTGACATGTGTCAGGGTCTTTACTGGGTTGTGCTCTGTTGAAATGCAGAAACCTATATTGTACATGCCCTTCAGTTTCCCTGCAGTTTCTGTTTCTTTACCAAGCAAGAAAAGAACACCCCCTAGTGGATTATTCCGTAATGGTTATTAAGTTACACAAGTCAGTAACATTTGTTGAAGAAAAAATATTTATATATCAATAAATCTTTTCTTACCTTCATTTCTTTCCTCTGCCTCATGCCACATTTTTTTTGGCCCTCCAGATACCAACAGATTTACAAGCCAATAAGGCTCCATGGACTTGCTTATATACAGAAAAATTGTTAGACCTTATTATTATTATTAGTAAATTTGGGTAGGGTCATTATTAGCAAGAGAAGGATTTCTACTTCACCCCTTTAAACCCACACTTTCCATACATTTAATGTATCATTGCTGAAGGTTAAATTCACAATTACTTTCGATAGTTACTGAATGGCTCAACAGAAATCATGGTAGCCTGCAACATACAATTACATTGATCAGATAACTGCAAACACTCCATGAAGGTGTAGAATGTCATTTAAAAAAGGAAAACATTATCTTTGGACGTCATTGTCTATATAGCACATTCAAGGTCGGATTAAATCTGAGAGGGCCTGGAAGCTGGCATGATTGGCATCCTCCATTGCCCCTCCATTCCTCCTGCAGGATTGTGCTCATCCTTTGTTCCTACCAGAGAGGCTCCAAAAGCATACACATGATTTGCATGCCACCAGCTTAAAGGGATACTGTTATGGGAAAACATGTTTTTTTCAAAACACATCAGTTAATAGTCCTGCTCCAGAAGACATCTGCACTGAAATCCATTTCTCAAAAGAGCAAACAGATTTTTTTTATATTCAATTTTAAAATCTGACATGAGGCTAGACATTTTGTCAATTTCCCAGCTACCCATTGTAATGTGACTTGTGCCAGCACTTTAGGGTGGAACTGCTTTTTGGCAGGCTGTTGTTTTTCCTTCTCAATGTAATGAAGGAGTCTCAGTGGGACATTGGTTTTTGCTATTGAGTGCTGTTCTTAGATTTACCAGGCAGCTGTTATCTTGTGTTAAGGGAGCTGTTATCTGGTTTCCATCCCATCGCTCTTTAGTTAGGCTGCTGAGGGGGGAGAAAGAGAGGGGGTGATATCACACCAACTTACAACAATACAGCAGTAAAGAGTGACTGAAGTTTATCAGAGCACAAGTCAAGTGACTTGGGGCAGCTGGGAAATTGAAAATACGTCTAGCCCCATGTCAGATTTCAAAATGAAATATAAAAACATGTTTTCTCTTTTGAGAAATGGATTTCAGTGCAGAACTCTGCTAGATCAGCACTATTAACTGATACATTTTGGGGGGGGAAAATTTTTTTTTTCCCATGAAAGTATCCCTTTAATTTCTGCCACCCTAAGCCCGGGCCTTTGTTGCCTAGATCAGTGATCCCCAACTAGTAGCTTGTGAGCAACATGTTGCTCTCCAGCCCCTTGGATATTGCTTTCCATGTCGTCAAAGCAGGTGTTTATTTTTAAATTCCAGGCTTGGAAGCAAGTTTTAATTGCATAAAAATGAAGTATAGTGCCAAGTAGAGTCTCCTGTAGGCTGCCAGTCCACATAGGGGCTACCAAATAATCAATTACACCACTTCTTTGACACCCCAAGGGATTTTTTCATGCTTGTGTTGCTCCCCAACTCTTTTTACATTTGAATGTGGCTCACGGGTAAAAAAAGGTTGGGGACCCCTGGCCTAGATGCTAATCCAGGCCTGATCACACAGGGCTGACACAAGACACTGTGTATTCTTCACTGGCCTTTTTTCACTGGACTAATAGTATATGAAGTGTCCGCTGCCACTGCCACATCCCATTCATTTTGTTGACTTTGCACCTGACTGCCATAGCTCTAACCACCACCCACAATTATCCCTGCACAATGAGGATATACCGTTTATTAGGTTCTCAGGTGGCAATGCTAACCTAGACTCTTGAAATTGTTGCATTTTTCATATCTGCTTGTGTATTATTTATGAATACAAAAACTGCTCACATCTTACAAAAATCAAAGCTTCTGTTCATTTAAAGTAGCGTTGGGCTTACAAAAGACATTACTAATCTCAGATACAAAATATAAGGAAGATGAAAATGGCAGTTTCTGTAAAATGCACTTTAATAAATAAATATTAAATAACATGAGAACTAATGCAACATGTGGGCTCTTTGGATCCTTCTCCCTTTTTTTGGAAGAGATGCTGCTCTAGTCTAATGGCCCCAGATTGCCAGATCACACAGACTCATCACTCACTCATGCAGAGACACTGAACCCCCCTCTTTCTTCTTTCAGATGTATTTCAGCTTTCTAGAGTTTAGCAGCCTGCTTGTCCAGCTTGTAACTGGGAATGTATAATCCCCGAAAACCCATAAAGGCTCATTTAGCATGTAGTCGGCAGATGATATACGGAAATTATTGATAATATTTAAGACCACATGTCTTATATGTTAGCCTTTATGTTTACCTTTCATATTTAGAAATTTATATATGTAAATGAAGTTATTAGACAGCATAGCTACATTTACAAAAGTAGTCCTTTACGGAAACATATTTCTGTGTAAGATTATTTCTGGTTCTAAAACAGTATATATATATATAGATTTTTTTTAAAACAAATCTATTGCTAAAATGTGATTTCTCTTTGACTGTATGGATCAGAACTAAGGTCCTTCCTCTTTGGCCTATGAGATCGTTCCTAAAAATTTTTAGATATTGAGCAGAGGAGAGCAATATTTGGTGAGATGCATTGCAATGTGCCTTAGGGAAATTACAAAGAAAATTATTTTCCTGGACTCCCCTAACTGCTCAGCCCCCTTATATGAACGTCTGATGGCACTTGCAGAAAGCATAATCATGTTTATTGGACCCTGGGGATTTCTGCCGGATCTAATTGAAATGGGAGCAGGGTTTTGTTGCCGTAGTGGGGATTTGTTGCTAAATTTATATCCACTATGATCATCCATAATAGCAGTGGTGGGTGCTAGGTGTCTTGTACGTAAGTAAAAGGTAGCTGTGTTTTAGGAGTTTTTTTTTTTGGTTTATTAAAGGAGCAAATGCTCTGTACAATTTTCAGTATATAACATTAAAGTGGCCTATTTGTATCCAGCAAGCAATAATAGATAACTACACATTGTGACTGTTTATAGCAAAACTTGGCTATCTATGGAAGATTCTGTTACTTAACTACTACAAGGTCAAGTAAAAAGCAATTAATTATATAACAAATCTGTATTTATAGAGTACTTCCTATCTACAATGATGCTATGTTAAACAGTGAAATATTGGTGGCAAATTCAGCCCTTCTGAACCAAACTGGCAGTCCGTGGGCACATCTACATTTCTAGATGCAGGTATATATATATATATATTTTTTTTTTTATTTTTTTATGAGAGGTTATTGAGGAGCTGGTGTGATTCTGAGTATGTATGGACAATGGGTTTCATTTGAATGATGTTAAACTTAAAACACCATCAACGTTCTTGATTGTTTGTTAAAGAAGCCTGTTTGTACCACACAGATTAAAGAGCAGTAGAAAGACAGTTGTTTGCATTAACAGTCATGATGAAATCCCAAAGCTTGGCTTGTAATTATTTTTGTATTTGAATGTGCCAAACAGTTGTGTTAGGAAGAGGGTGTTAGGAAATGATAAAACCATCAAGGTTAGGGTGGGTGGAGAAACACAATGTTTTCTTTTAAGAGTTGATGTTGGTAGTCGTTATTTCTTTATTGCTTGTTTCCTTATCACACTTTGGTGTTGCCCATTTGCTGGAAGTGCTAATGTTACGATGATAAAATGCACAAACAGGAGATAGGTGTCACAAAGTAATAATGGCCAATATCAATACTAATTAGTGCTTGCCACTTTGAGGCAATAAATGCTTAATATGATAAACAAAAATATCACGCCTGGCCAAAACAAACTAAGGCCATAGAGTAAATACACAGTCTACTTTACAGTGAGCTGAAAGGAGAATGCCACTGATACAGTGTACAATTCATTCTAAACTACACTCTACTGTATGAACCCCTAAAAAATAGTTTTTTAGAAAAGTGAGTCCCAGAGCAAACAGGGCCTGTACTGCTGAAGTGTTGGAGTTAATCGACAAAGAAACAGATGCATACTTTGCACAGAATTTTTCAAAAATATTGCATTTCATTATTAGCACAACTGTACAAAACCACTAGTTCTTTCACTTGAATGTTCATTTGTCCATCATATACCATGTCTTGGCAAAAGCAAGACTAGAAGGTCCAGAAATGGGTGAATTTGTGCATCTCGTCCATTTAATTTAAGTATTTTTAGGGCATGAAACATCAGAAGGGGCACCTTGGCCAAATGTTCTTGGTAAAAAGAACATCTTATTACATTGTGATGTAAATGATGCATTATTTATCCCATGAGTGATCAAAAATGCTTAGAGATAAAAGTTGTTGCTTTTTCACACTTATTATCAATATTTCATGGTCAAGTATATTAATTTCTTACTTTGATTATTCTATTCTATGGCAAGGGGAGGGAGTGTTAAGTTGAGTGGCGTAACTATAGAGGAAGTAGATCCTGCATTTGCAAGGGAAGGGGAATGGGGGGAACAGGGTTTGCTTCCTCTACAGTTACTAGGAACCCCCCAGCATCTCTTTTACCTTTTGCTGGGGAAGGGGATGCAATTGTGGAGCAGCTCCGATTCTGCCCCTGGAACCACCTGAGGTAGTGGAGAGGGTCTGGGGGGCATTGCCCCTGCCATCCCTGGTAATCTCCTTGGCGCTGCTGTCTGAGGTGAGTTCTTTATCTTGCCTCATTGGTGCAGCACCCCTGGTGGGAGTGGGTGGGTGTGGGGCAAGGCATGGGGGTAGCTGGGAAGGGGTGGGGGCATGTTGGGAATTACAGTATGCTCCGAAGATTTATTTTTTTTTGCAAGGGTGCCCAGCACACTGTAGTTATGCCAACACCAATCCTCATCAGTTTCCAAGCTCTGAGAAATTACTATGCTCCAATATAGTTTTAACTCTTGTACCCCCCAATGGCTTTAGACATGGGTTACTCAATCTTTTTTTACCAGTGAGCCACATTCAATTGTAAAGACAATTGGGGAGCAACACAAGCATGGAAAAAATTCCAGGGGGCACCAAATAAGGGTTGTGATTGGCTATTTGTGACCTCTATGTGGACTGGCAGGCTACAGGAGGCTCTGTTTGGCAATGCACCTGGTTTTTATGGAACCATAACTTGCCTCCAAGCCAGTAATTTAAAAAAAGCACCTGTATTGAGGCCACTGGGAGCAATACAAGCCACTGGTTGGGGATCACTGCTTTAGACTTAACTCTACTATATACTGTACTGTACATCATGACCTGGATGCATGAGAATCTACACCCTTTTTCCATTGGCTAGTGAACCTAATAGGCAGCCTCCTTTCAAATTAATGGCCAAAGTTCAGTCCAATAATACAGTGACTTAAGGCATAAGTGGATAATGATGATTATATGAGTGAGTGCATTTATGTGAAGGACTCAGGAATAACTGTTCAAATTGCTAGGAGAGAATTTGCAAGGAGGTCAAGCTATAGTACAGGAATGTAGCCTTTTTTCTGCTCCTGCAGAAGTTTCTCACAGTTCTGGCAAACAAATCAGTGATAGTGACCCATTGCATCCACTACACTTATGCTCCCCTGAGCAGTGTTAAGGTCTGCTTCACCTTTAGTCACACCCCTGCAGCCAAGCTTCTGTTTATATGAAAAAGTTTTGTTCAGATTGGTAGCTTTATGTGTTCCCATGTTTTTTTTTCTTTTTAATTATGATGGAAAATTCTAGATGCCTTTCTCCAGTTTAGCTGGTGAGTTGCAGTACAGAGGAAAGTGGCAGGATGTGTGAGGCTCAGAGGCAACATGAATTAGTCCATTAGCACCTGGTGCATTTGGTTGTGTTTCAGTGTTTAACAAGTCAACGTGATATTTGCATTTGTGTGTTTCACAGTATGAAAGGTTTGCCTACAATTGCAAGTATGTTATGGGGCAGCAGCTGAATTGTATATGGCTTGGGTGCAACGCAGGTTAGCAGCAACCAATGTAAACCCATTTAATCACACATATAATACTAAGTATCTGCACACAACTTGAGAAAGGGCTGTGTTTGGGCCTGAAACATTGTTGCTTGTTGCAGATCCCAGCCATGTAAGCCAATAAAGGCTTTTAAAATTGATTCTACGGAAGATGCTGTGATGTCTATTGACATCTGAACACTGTATCAGGTGGAACTGGTTGGGGACCAGGTTTCAGATACTTTATACCTACAGAAAGGCAAGTTAGACTTTCCTTTTATTGTTTTCATTATGCTGAACTCTTACCATACACAGTCAATGTAAATACTATAGATGCTTAATTATTGATTATTGCAACAAAGTCATATTGGAAAATACACTCAATCCACCTCAATATCTAATAACAGTACCTACCACAAGCCAAGACATACTGACTATACACATGCCAAAAAAAATCTATTTCTGTAGACATAATGCAGCACCAACATTGTTGTGTTTGCAATAATCCTCTTAATAAATAAATATTCATATCATATACAATATTCATATCATATACAAGTGCCATGAATAACCTTATAAAGTGTACTGAGTGGTGTCATTGTTAATAACTGCTTAGTGATGTTACCTGTGCATAATAGGAAATTATAGTCCTGCTCCACACTGCAAAATATGATAATATTAGCTATCATCTACTATGTACAAAACAGAAAGGATACCATAGTGGTCCCTAATATCCATATATATTATAAAAGGGGCACATCATGGACTATGTTATTCATTGTATACAGCATTTTAAGGCACAGATTATCCTTGCCCAAAGACACATAGAAGTGCCTTTGGCATAGGAACATAAATCGGTTTAACCATGATCACCAGTGGACCTAATGGAATAAGTCATGTTGCCTCTGTATATCAATAGCAAAACATAATGATATACAGAGTGGATATATATACAGTATATATAAATATATTCACAGGTATATAGAGGAAATAGAGGATAAGTCACATTCGCCTGTCTTTTGAATGTTGTGAATTTTAATAGCATAAGTCTCCTGCTATTAAAATGAACAGCATTCATAAGACCTGCAACTGTGTCTCTTCCTCTCTATTTATTCACAATTTAATCTTTGGAGTTTTTGCACCCAGGTGCACCTTTGTTTGCTAAAACAAATATGAAAAATGGTGTACTTTACAGTAAAAGATGTGATATCACCTATGCCAGTCTGAGAATAAACAACATAATTAGCAGTCAATAGCACAGTTCTTTGGTAAAATGGAACGAGCACCTGTTTGCTATATACATTTAAAATAGTCTCTAAATTTCCCAGACAAAAATGACTAACAGCAGAGATATAATAGTAACAAGGCATATGGTACAGAACCCAACCCTTTTTTCATGCGTTTTTGGCATAGGGAACCAATAATCAGGGCTCCCAGTTTCCAAGAGTGGAACAAATTACCAGAATTAGAATCTTTTATTTCATGTCACTATTAGAACGTTTCTACAGAAATTCTAAAGCTACTGTTTGCAAGGAAACAACGGAGATGGGTTAACATTTTGTCTCGGACTCCCTGCTGTTTATGGGAAATTGATGAAATGCAAGACAAACAGTTAAGCACTAAGGAAGAAGCCACGTTTGTGCTGGTATTTATTTATTATTAGAATTCTCTGTCAAACAGGCAGGTGGATCGAAGTTGCCAAATTCCTTGGTCCTGGAAGAATGTTATTGATTTGCAGATCACACAGAAGGATATTGTATGCAATTGAATATTCAGCCACTTGCACATGGAGACAGTCTAGCCCCCAGACACACAGTTTACGACTTCCTGCCCATACACTTCTCCAGCTTCCAACAATGAAAAAAGATGGGTAATGAGGAAGAAAATGGACGCATAATGAAAAGAAAGTTACTTTCATTAGCTTCTAAATATGTCGGAGAGACCAGAGACAATTTATGTGTTCTCTTTGCATTTTATGGGTTGTTTATATTTCCTGCCTGCGTCATAATTTTAAGTTTTTTGACCGAATCAGAAAAAATAAGGAGAATGGCATTGGAACACCATACACTTTTTTTTATAGAACTGATATATATATGTAGTATAGATAATAGACAGACTGATAGATATGATTATTTCATAAACCTATACAGATTTGTTTTGGCAATGGAACATATTGTGATACTATTAATACAATTGTCATAAATGAGGATTTTTTTTCTCCATTTAACCACCCAGAATGAATTACTGAAATAAAGCTTTCTTGCTGTAGTGGTTGGTTACATATTAATGGCCCCAGACTAGATGGTGCCAGCGCTCCCAAGCAGAAGATAGAGGGGCCTGTAGCAAAACAAGAACTGGGGGCCTGCAGCTCTGCCTTCAGTTGTCAGTATAAAGTGAAGGGCTGCAAAATGAACATCCATAGGTCTAAACTGAAAATTCATAATTACATTTATTTATCCCCCAAAGAGGCAAGGCAATGGCACGTTCCCATAACTTTTCCCGTAAGGCCAAATTTAATTATCCAGAGGTTTGTACATGCTGGACTAAGATGGCTTCAAGATTAAAGGTATTGAAGGTTCTCAGAACACAAGTCACATGACTTGGGGCAGCTGAGAAATTAACAATATGTCTAGCCCCATGTCAGATTTCAAAATTAAATATACAAAAATCTGTTTGCTCTTTTGAGAAATGGATTTCAATGCAGAATCCTGTTGGAGCAGCACTATTAACTGATGCATTTTGCAGGAAAAAAAAAAATTCCCATGCCAGTATCCCTTTAAGTTATACTAATTTCTCAGTTAGCTCATCCCAATGTGTTCAAACCAGAGTTCTGCTGTGTGTTATACTGAAACATTACCTCTAGACTCAAAAGCGACACTTTGTACCCATTCTTACACCAAAACTTATCTGGAAATAATGAAAAATCTATATAAGTGCAATGACAGCTATTTAAAGAGATTCCAAATGGACATAGCATATTTGGCAAAACAGAAAACGAGCTGATGACAATGAGTGTGATGTCTGGTGACTGCAGAGTAAACATTTCACAAGAACTTCTTTACAGAATGCAGAGGTAGATCCAAGGGTTCACCACCACTGTAACCTTAAAACTATTTCCGACACTGTGACTTTAGTAACTTAAGAATAATGTATGCACCAATAAATCAGGTACTTTGCTCACTATGGGTCTAGGCAATGATTTATTCTGTAGTGAGAAGACCTCCAGGGTCCAGTTATTACAGAGTTTTAAAAAAACAGCGAGGCTCCTGAGGATCTAGAATGTCTCTGGCTGGGTTTCTAGTCACTTAATAACCAAAATCAATTTCCACTTAAAAGCTATTTCTTTAGTCTTTCCCATTATTCCATTTTCTGTCTGCATGTGTTGTTTTCCTTTAGCCATCTCTGACATCAGGACTTTATGTCTCCTCATCTAGAATTCCCTCTATACCATTTGATTACAGCTTTAGTTACCGGAGTCCCCCAGGCAGGTTTTATACCAATTCATGGTTCAGGTAAAATACCTAAAGAGGCACTAAAATGCAGGTTACATAAAAGACAATAATGGTGTAATGCTACATAATAGGACATGTAAGTTCTGTAGTAGTGTTGCTACCTTCTTGGAGGTGATGGCTAATGAAATCAATTTCCTTTATTTTCTCAACATTTGTTGGTCACACAATTTCCTTACCAAAGAAGACTTATTCCTGGATAACACTAGGTTGAGGCTTCACATCATAGTTTACCAAATACCAAGATTCTCCCTATACCTTTACAACCCAGTTGATCCTGATCCAGCAGGGATGCACTATTGTGAACATTCCTTGTCTTTGTGCAAGGAGCATTATTGTGCTAAAACAGGTACGAGCATTCTCAAAATTGTTGCTGCCAAGTGCACAATTGTCAAGAATATTACAGTATGATATAGAATTATGGTTCTGTCCCAACCATCAAAAAACAAACAGCCCATAATTCTTCCTTGGCCAACATTCTTTAATTTTTGAGTTCAAATAGGTCACAATGCCTTGCAATCCAGCCAAGCCCATTCTATCAGATTGTTAGAGGGAATGGGTTTGCAATGGATGATGGGATTGTAAATTGTAATTGGCTGCTTCAGATTATATATTTGTACTGCACCAGAATCTAATGGCAATGGCCACTGCAGGCAATACTGTGCCATGCACATACTGGCATTTGGCCTGCACACGCATAGAAGAAAAAAAACATTATATTTTAGAAACAGTATTTGGATCCTTTTGGTCATATAGCTGCTAAGGGAAAATCAAGCATCACCCATAAATGAATAGAAAACTATGGCAAATTATCTTAAAAAAATCACACGATTGCTTAGCTTTACAAGGTTGTAAATATACTTGCATCCATTCATGTTCCTTGCAACAAGCCTACATATATTCCTTCAGCCTGCTCTGATAAATACTTGCAAAGCACATATTGTCACAAGGGAATTCTGGAATAACAATTATTATGACCTAGCTAATTCCAATGTGCCTTTTTTGTGTCAGAGTTTGGCACATTGCACTATGTTTGGAAATGAGCCTTAATGGCGATATCAAAAATCAGTTTCTTTAATGGAAGCAGCAATATATTTTCTTTTCATAATTGATTAAGAATGTTTATCTGGGTCAAAAACCTTTATCAGGGTAATTAGAATACACATTGTTTTCTTCAAAAAAAGGTTAGACCAGATATGCTTGAGTTTTATAGCAACAGTTTCATATCCAATTTTGATTATATGGATCTGACAGCTCTTACCATAAATGATCAAAACTGACTCAGCAAAGTTTCCTTTTTTTCTACTATTTGTTACAGTATTTTCGGTAGTGTTTTCAATTTTTTTTAGTAGCCACAGAAATATGCACTTTGCCCAAGAAAGACCATTGTTGTGTTACTGCTTATTATTATAACTCATGAGCATTGGCACATAAATCCAAGCAGATACACTCCCTGTGCTGAACTCCTTCCAACTAACAGTTGGGAGCAGGAATTGTGAGAGTGGCCAAACCCTGTGGTCTGAAGGGGCTCCATATGTATAAAGCAGTATTTCTTTCACCATTTCTTTCACCATAGAAGAATAATTTAACTGCAGTGGGTTGAGCAGTTGAGCAATATGGGTAAGTAGAGTTTGTTTAAAACAAAGAGATTCTGGGCTTAACTTGAATTATCAATTGTAAACCTGGGCTCAGCCTTTTATAGAAACCATAGATTTGTGCCTGGTAGTAACCTAAACGGTGTACCCCAAGGCCATAGTACTCCCAGATTTGTTTAATTTATCAGCTTGACTATTAGCCAAGTGTACGGGACAAGATGCGTATTACAACTGGTAACTGTACTTTGTTCATAATTAAGCCCCCCTATCCTTTAGGTTATAATTTATTCTGTCACGTAATGAGACTGAAAAAAACCTGCTTCTTAGTGACTGCAAACTAAAATAAATATATCACATAAAGTGGCCTGGAAACAGAACACAACTACGTATATTCAGTCCCCACACTAAGCATATACTGTAGCATGACTTCCATCTTGACACTAGTTGTACCTCTTTAGTTTTCTTTGGAATAAACCTTTACAGTATCCCAGAATATTGTGTACATTGTATATTGCTGTTGGTGGTGCAGCTGAAAACCAGGAACTACATAAACAGTAGCTTCACTCTGATGCACATTGTTATTTCCATTACAGACAATTCTAAAGACCTACAGGAAAACCTCATTTCTACATGGCTTACAAGGCCAAGCTAAGAGGGCTCACCTTGCTAGGAGACCTCACACATCTGCTCCCAATTTCACACCAAAATAAAACACCCTTCTTGTTTAAACTGGTACTCCTAGCAAATGGTATTATAATTATATTTTTCAATCCCTTTTACCTTGAACAGCAATATAGCAGTTTTTTCTAAAGAACACCTGGGAGTCTGGGACTGTCATACTCTGACCCTTTTGGCTAGGCTTTTCCCAGGGGCTCAAGGTGGAAGCTGTCCTTGGATGGGGGACAGACACAAACGTTACAAATCTTGCAAAAACATTTATAAAGTTACAAAACTTGCTAAATTTTTTATTGGAATCTCTTTCTTTATGTCAGTGAAACTTGGTATAGATCTGGATAATCCAGAAGGATATTTACTGACATTTATCATCACTGAACCTGTATCTTCCATAAATAGTTGGTTTCTATGTGTTATTTCTCATGATTGCAATTGTAACAGAAGCTCACAACATGTGGGATACCCCAAGTTTATTTTTCCCCATGCTGTGACTCTTCTCCACAGTGGGTAAGGTTTATTTTGTTTTTGCTTTTCTTCCTTTTATCATTCATGTCTTTGAAACCTGTGTGTTTTTCTTCTCATTTGCTAGGCAGACTTTAATCTTTGTAACAGGTTTTGTCTCCCTACCTCCTGCCAGTGGTTTTGCTGGAAGACAATAGGCTGTTTACACTAATAGACCAGCTCTGAAACAAACAGCACAGCGGAAAGCTAGTGCAATTCAACATTTCAACATTTCTCCATCTGTTTCCAAAACCAATATTGACCCAGGACCCCTGGTTGCTTTAGTCAAAGTATTACTAGACAAATCAAGTTTTTGCATAGAAACCCCCAGGAGTCAGGTGTAGAGGAGCTCTGAACAATGGGTCTCCCAGAATGATGCTCTACCTCTCCAAGAGAGAACCTACATTTCTAGATTGCAAATTTCTAAATTGCAGGGGATAGACTTGATAATAGCACCCAGGGTTGGACTGGGGGTGCCTGACCCTGATAATGCCTATCCCTGTGCAATTTGGGTTTAAGGAGTAGTCTGATAAAATGAATTGTGTTAATCATCATGTTTCTCCTGAGCTGGGGTAGACACAAATGGAACAGAGGACTTGGATGATGCACGTGGAGCTGATAATGTCTGCAAAAGATTACAGTTAATTAATGAGCACTAATGGTTGAATATTCATAGTATTCAGTAAAATCCTGTAGCATTGCTAAACCATTAAGAAGCAGAGCTAAATAAAGTTGTAAATATTTAACCCAATTAAACCTTTTCTTTACTTGTCTTACCAACAAGATGAGGTTTTAGCTTTGGTTTTTGGAAGGTCATTGTAGTGTAGCAAATTTGAGCTGGGGAATGTAGGGGGGGAACTGAAAAATATTGCAAAAATATTTCATCTATAGTGATGTATCCAATGTTTGTTTACCGAGGAGTTTCATGACAATATAAAAACACAAGGCCCTCGGCCTTGTGTTTTTATACAGGTCATGGAACTCCGAGGTAACTTCTAATATCCTCATAT